>JALDNG010000004.1:2240000-2470000 GCA_024349245.1 Neodontobutis hainanensis | reverse complement strand
GTCAATTTATGTTTTTACTGTACATTGTTATAAACAACTGACTCAAATGTTACTTGTAGCATTAACATTGTCCTGTCAGCTCTGGGACAAAATATATTATTGCATAAACTATCAAATGTTTTATTCATTCTCATAATCCACAGTGGATGGACAAAAATTTTGCACTGACCCTTGTTACCAGCTGGCGTTTACATCCGCTGTGTGTCGGCAGCACTTTCTGATCAAACTATTGTGAAAAAAGACTGGTTATAAAGAGAGCTTCAAGTCTCCTGAGCTAGAACCAGATCTGACACAGAGAAAAGCAGGTGAGACGGGGGTACATTACATTATACTCACCTTAACTGTGTTCTCCAGAGCCAGGTTAGTTTACCTTTAAATGGAAATCCTTCATAATATGCCTTTACATTTGTATTTATTGAAATGGTGCCAAGTTATTTTAAATATACTTCAAGTCTAAATGTTATCAGTCATGCTTTACCCAATTTATTAAAACATTCCTCATTCTCTTTTCTTTGACCCAACCACTCAAACATGTCTGTCAGAGCTTTTGTGAGAGTTATACAGTATGAAACACAAGCTACACTTTTTTATGTAACTTCAAAACAGTCTTAGATAAAGAAACCCATCTCCAGAACAGACCTGACCCAAAGCCATGCTTTATAATACCATATATTCTCTACAGTTTATGATGTGTATACAGCATTCTCATGTGATTTTAAATATATCAATCCCTATAGTTTACCCATGTCTCACACAGTCCTATTACAGTACTTTCTTTAATACAGTCTATATAATACCTCCATTAACAGATACTTGGTGTCTTTGAGACTTTATGTTTAGACCATGTGTGTGTATTTGGTGGTTGTTTTTGCCATTTACATCATTTATGTCCAAAAACATAAATGATATTCCTGTTAATGATTATTGTGAGGCCTTGCACAGTAAAATTAACTTTTGCTTTAAATGTTGCTGCTGTTGGGGCTGTCAGTAAAAGGAATTATACAGTTGTTGGGTTAGAGTATAGCACAGGTTAAATCATGTATTTCTAATCATTTCATTTAAAACACAGACAGAAAAGAAAGGAAGGAATAACCTCAAAAACTGAGACTATAAAACAGAGGAACAGTATTTGTAATGTGCATCACACTGTGGGTTTAAAGTGGGGTTATGTTGGATTCAGTGTGTGTAGGGTGTGTGGTGTTGTCTCAAAGACGTTCTGTTGCTACCGCGGCTGTAGACTGTGACTCCTTCTTTAAGTGCATGCTGCAGTGCGTTTGTTCGGTGGCAGACTCGAGGAGGAGCGTTGGGTCCGGGTCGACGGTCAGTGTCTGTGGAGTGTCTTATCGGCGTTGTCACTGCTGAACTTTACTGAACTCAGAGGTTTCCAGCATTTTCTGTAAAACACAACAAAATAGACCATTTTATGAACACGGAAAGAATAATGAAAAACAAGTAGAAAATCTTTCCACTCGATCTGATCTGCCCCTGAACCAGTCATCAGAGACCGTTTTTAAACCACAGCACTTTAACCGAGCATTATATAACACTTAACGTAACACTATGTGACTCTAATGCCCCCCTCACGGGCCTCTTACTAAACAAAGAAGTGTAACTTTACTTTATCAATATGTTTTATTTAACAGTGCAGTATCTCCATGTGTCAGATGATAGATACTGTATGTTCTGGTTCTGTCCTCGACTGGGCACCTACTGGAGGGAGGTCTTTGGCACACTGTCCCGGGGCCTGTTTGGGGCCCTGAAGGAGCCGACACATCTGTGTCCTCTCCAGGAGCCCTGAGCGGTTTTGTTAAAGTGGACAGACGTTACTCCACCATTACACACACTTTCCTGCATGAAGCTAGAGAACATCTGGTGGTCCTGGGACGTTTGAGGAGGTGTGGGGGCACAAACTATTAACTTACTGTATCTCAAAAGCCCATTGTTGTAAACATTGTGTGCTAGACTTATTTACTTTGCAAAGACTAGATTATACTTCCTCTGCAGTCGTTTCCACTCTGTAGCAACGAAGTCAGACCAAATTATAAAAAAAAACAGGGTGGGTTTTATTCTTTACTTTGTTTTTCTGTTTTTCTTTTTTGTTGTACGCTTATCTAATTGCATTGCCCTATAATCCATCTTAAATCCACAGAGACCAGAATAATTCTTTACATAGAATGTCCAGGCTAGTTCTGTGGATCTTTAGGACATGCAGGTCTCTGAGAGCTGGAGCTACACTGTAAGCAAAAACCTGATCCCATTTGCAGATCTGATCTCTGCCCAGCTGTCCAAACACGGCACGTATTTTCCATCGAGGTGAGTGAAAAAGGAATGTCTGCAGCCGAAGACGAGCAGCGAGACGACATCCCTGTGGCCTTTTAAATAAATTAAAGTCGACTCTAACACACCTCTTTTCCCCCCAGACGCTTATCTAAGCTCAATTACTCCGCAATCAATTAATTCAAGTGAGCTTCTGGCAAAATGCAAAGTGAGCACATCACATCGGACGAGCGGGATGTTAATAAACTTTGTGTCCCGCAGACGGATTCAGGTTGTGCTGAGGCAGGGATTTGAGTAGAGAGCTTATTCAGTAAAAAACACACACGGGTTAGACATAAACCAAGTCTCAGGCGAGAAGAAAGAAGGAAGTATTGATTAAAACCACTGCACTCGCTCCAAGAGAGGAATGAGATTTGTTATGCGTCTGTTTTAATGATTAATAAACTGCTGCAGTTTCAGTTTATCCTCATAATAGACAGAAAATGGCTGATGAAATATGTGAACTAAGACAAACTTACACCACATTCAAGTGCATCCCAAAGGTTTAAGAGCCTTAACCTGTTCTCCCATGGTTAGCATTACTTCAAAATACCTTTACTCAAAAAACAAAAAAGTACTCATACAAAAAATAACTCAAGTATGAGTAAAAAAGATTACTCAGTACTTGAATGGTAATGCCCAAATTATTTTTTTAGAAACATTATAATCAGTCAACGTCCAAAGACATGCAAGAACACTGTAGTAAGTCCGCCAGCCCACCAGGGGCACTGTGAACCCTCGCTGCCGCTAACGCTACAAGAATTAAACACAATCATCCAGCAAAGTGCACATAAAATTATCAAATGCATGGTTCCAAATCTGACTAGGGTCTATCTAATGATAAATGTTCCAAGCCTACTAAATGGATAAAAGCCAAAAATCCTACTATTTATATAGGAATGCATGTGCCTGTAATCTGTAATCTATTACAGGTCTAAACTTCCAGATTCTACATGTGTTTTTTATGTTGTGGTACTTTGTGTTTTAGGTTTGAGAGGTTTTCAGCCCTCTTGAGCCAGTTTTAATGACAATGAGTAAACCAGAGACCTTTCAAAGACTATTGAAACCACAAAAAGTCCAAGTGAATGACACACAAAGAGCTGGTTTTACATAATGTCTGATTACTGCAGACAGACCACTTGAAATAAAGACAATGTCAATGCTATGGCCTTCACAGTCACCAGAGTTCCACAAAACTCAACATGTGGGAGATGTGGGCCCTTTTTTCTTTCATACAGTTGCACAAAGAGAGCTACAGTCCTCTGAGACCTACATGTCCTGCTAACTCTGCCAACATGTCAGTATAGATCAGAGACTACAGGACACAGAGCTCTATTTTGATCAAAAACAGAGAGATTAAAAACTGCATGTTCATCCTACTTTAGCCAAAAGTACGAGTCACTAATATCTCCACACTTTCACGACAGGCTCGGGGCTGTTACATATTCATAATGACGTGTCATGAAGTCCACAGACACATGTCGGACGTGGCAGTAATGACCTGTCATTGTGCAGTATTTGAGATCTGAGTAAAGTAAAGTAAAAACAAGGAGGAAACCTGTCAAATATTAATTACATGCACAACTGTTGTACTCAAGACAGGCTTTGAGCTTGACGTCTCGACACTGGGGCTGCTCTACCATTGATCATCTGGACACTTAAGGTAAAATAAAATTTAGTAGGATACAGTGCGGTATGTACAGTATTGTTCAGATGCCACCGACATTGGGAACGCGTGTTAAAATGCAAAGCTGCATTCGTCCAGTTTTCTGTGAGTGACCTGCTCAGATGCCGTTCCAAGGTGACTGCTGTGGGACCGTCCTGATCGAGTGTCTCCTGTGGTCATCTGAGCCCTCTATGCGTCCCCCTTCTCAACTTAAACCTACTTACACTGCCCCTGGTCGGTGCAGTGGGGTGTGCTGCATTCGGCCAATGGAAATCTTTCAGCATTATTACGATGTTTTAAATCAAAACCCTCCCAGATGCAGTGTATGTCAGGCCTTGATGTGTTTTTAACAGCTAAAAGATGTTTATCTACTGTTTGTTTAATAAGCAAAGCAGATGGAGGTCTTTATAAACCATTTACATTTACATTTAGTCTAGCTTTTATCCAAAGTGACTTAAAAATGAGGAAAACAATAGAAGCAAATGGAACAAACTTTGTATAAAAATGTCAATGGCACAGTAATATGTTATATTTAGTGTTAAATTATGTAGAGCAGTTCAGAGGTATAGCATTTCAGATGACATTGGCCATTTTTCTTTTTCTGTTAGGAATGGAATAAATCTGTCCTTAACCAAATTATGGATTAAGTTAGGGCTAAGAGTTTGGTCTGTGTTTAGTCCAGGTCACGTCAAAGGCACCACTTCTGTCATGTAAATGGAAATACCTCAAAAGAAACATGCTTAAGTAAAATCAGTAATAAACCTAATCGCCTTACTAATTCTCACTAAAACAAAGGCAGCCTGTAATCACAGCTAAATAACATCCATAATTTTTAATTTGACTTCTATGTCCACTCCTAATAGTCTTCCTTCTTACGTCAAAGCGTTGGCCTAAACCTGGAATAGTGTCATTTAGCTCCAACTCAGTCTTAATGCTTTTCTGTCTCCGACTGCGTTGAGGTCAAATATCCACAAACATTTAATTAAGGCAAAGGGAGGACTACATAAAAACCAGGGTTATATCTGATAAACAACCAAACATCAGCGTTAGATATTAATGGATCTCTCAAGTTATTTTCCATTTTAGCCAATTAACCAATTGAAAACAAAACCATTTAGTAATGTAAATCCAGTGACCAAACGGCAAAAAGCACACAGCTAGGACAGTACTCACCCTTTGTGGAGCGCTCTCTGTCAAAAAACATTAGAACATCACTCAGACAATTACCTTCAATCAGCTTCATATTATTAAATGTGAATATATAATTCAAAGTTTCCACTCCTTTTAAACAAATCAGTGTTTCCCGAGACAATTTATTGGATTAGACAGATTTATGTCATTAATACACTTCACTTATAACTCCTAAATGGCTCAATAAGTTAACCTAGATCAGGTTTTGAAGCCAAAAGCACCACAATAAGGTGAATTTATTACATTTAGTGATTTTTGTGTATGTTTTATATTACTTATAATATATAGCCTATATTGAATGTTAGTCAAGATGGTCAGTGCTTGTTGTAAAAAGTGGCAGCACAAATTATAGAATGCTGCATAAAACACAAGTACAGTAGGTTTTATTTCATTGATCGTCAGATAATTTAATACAGATCCAGACTTATTCCTTTAATTTCAAATACAGTGGATTGGGACTTAAAAAGGCATTTAATGAAAAAATGCTGCTTTGAGAACGCTCCAGACCAAGAAAACAAAACTAGAAAGACATAAGATATTGAATTATTGAAAGACAGTTAAAAGGGAACAAACGCTTAACATAACTGGTCAAAAATGCATTATTCACCTGAAATCAACAAACTACTACAGCCTGAGAGGGTCAAAACTCAAACTTTAAATTCTCCATGAAAAAGCATACATTTGATTTTAAATATTTTTTTTCTACAGCCAGATTGGTTTGAAACTAAACGCCCAACCCAACCCAACGTTTACAATCTGCTGAAATAAAATAAAACCGACATTTTCCAAAATAATATTCATGTTTCCATGCCCAACATTTGAATCAGTTTTAAGGTAGTTTCCATAACTGTGAAACAACCCTCAAAATGTAAACAGTATGTGAGAACTTTGATAGTTCACTCTGGTGTCTTTTTATATGGTTTGGTAGAATAGAACCACATCATGTATAAAATCCTGCAAACATAAAAAAAAAAACTGTGCATAGTAGTGTAACAGGAGTTTAAAAGACGAGAACTATACGATATAGGTTTACTGAGCAGCACAAGAAGCCACTTGAGAATAAAAGCCAAGCACTCAGCTCTGTTGGTCTCTATTGGAAGACTTTGAGCCATATCAGGGCTATTAACACAGGCTGTACCATTTGTCTTCAACAAAGTGGTCTGGGACAAGCACCAAGGGCCCATTCCTGAAGTAAAATGGGAAGCTATAGAGCAGCAGCCGTAATGGACATGGCCACTGTGTGTAGTTTATGACGGGAGGCTGTAATCAGTTATGAACACTGCTTTTATATGAAAAATATGGTTATGGGAGTTCAGGCTTTTTCTTAGCTGAGGTACTATACGTACATTTAAATTTCTGTATTAAGCAGTTTCAAACTTTTAGATTCCCTCATTGAATTAATTACTATCTCCAACCTACAGACAGTATAAAACAGTGGACCATGGGATCAGATGCAGACAAGAGGACTGGCTCCATTATCTTAAGCACGGTATACGTTTTGAGCCAAAACTGTTTAATGTCTTAATATTGTTCACTAATCCGTCCAAATCTGTGTTGAGTACTTCGTTGCCGAGATAATCCATCCACCACCAAGTTTGTCATATCAAGAAGCTGATTAGAGAGCATGATTATTGCAAGTGTGCCTTAAGCTAGCCACAATAAAAGGCCACTCTAAAGATTTTTGTTAAAAATATATTATTAATGATAATGATAGTTATATATGTTTAAAGAACTACGGTCAACTTACTAATAAAGATATATTTGGAGCAGGTCACAAACGGTTTGCTCATTTTTAAGCGAACATTTGGGAGGTTGGAGGCCCATAAACAACCTAAATACCCTTTGGAATCTGAACGCAGGAAGTGTTTGCTCTTGGACCATTACATGAACCGAAGTGGGTTGTGGACACACATCACAGGCCGCACACAGATGAGGCAGAGTTAATGCTGATGAGCTTTCGGAGCGATGCATCGACCCGATCACGCAGCAGCCCACGTCTTTCCTCTGAGCCACTGAAGCGTCTTAGTGCTGCTGCTGCTCACTGCGCTGTCTCACGTCATTATGTTTGTCCTACTGCCGTTTGTCTGAAACGGTTAGAGCTATGCGTCTCATTCAAACTGCTCATAGTATACTGTGATTAGATAGCTGAATCTCTATCTTGGCCAATTGACTCATTTCTGCTTTAAACTAGTAAGCAGAGGAAAAACTAATATAAAAGGTAGCTGTATTTTATTTTATGCATAAAGCTGATATCTCTATATATTCTTTAAAGCCCAAAGCAAAAACACACTCAAAAAATCCTATCAAGCAAAGCCCAAACAGAATGTGCTTGATATTTGATTTTGTCCAATGTTCCAATACAGTTAAAAATAAATCTTTCTGGAGCCCTTCCTCTTGTAGTGAAATAAACTGTGAGTGAGTTTGTACCTTTTTCTTGTGTGCCTCCAGCAACTCGAACTCCAGCCGGGCCAGTTGGATCTGGATGTGTTTGGGGACGTCCGGGATGAGGAAGCTCATGATGAACTTTAGAGCCAGGAGCACGTGCTGAAATCACAGAATGACAACACAAAAAGAGGACACGAGGCGCATTAACTTCCATAAAAAGTGCTGGAAACTCATATCTATTGCACTGTATGGAACACTGCGTTTCAGCAGAAAGGACAGAGAAGACAAAACACTTAGATGAACTGTGTCACAGACTCAACACCTGTTGCGGTGAATGACAAAATAAGAAAAGTCCATAGATCTTAAATAATCTTACTATATTGCATTTGAAAAACTTCCCTCAGGGTAAATGTCCAGTCAATAAACAGCTTACACTTGAATCTGCAAACAGCATCTGTTCCCATGAAGATAACCTCACACACTCACTGGTACATTTGCTGAGCATTAGGAATGGGACAATATTTAGAATTTTGTGTCACAATTATCCTAGCCACAATAATTGTGATTAACGATATTATCCGGATAATTATGAAATCATGCTTACAGTATTAAAAGGCTTTAATTAACAACAACAAAAAGGATATTAGTTTTATAATCATCCTTTTCTGAAAAAGTAGTTTAAATTCAACTTATTAAATTATTTAGGCAACTCTTTTTTTTCCTTTATTTTAGCAATAGCCTGTTCAGCGTATATATCAGACAGCGCTGCTCCTGAATCATCACAGCATTGAGGCAAACAAAGCTGCTTTGGTAACCATTATTTACCAAACTATCATCTACAGCCCTGTTCTCTGCTGGACACAAACTGAAGTTTAATTTCAGCTAGTGTTTATCAAAACCTTTGCTCTTCAGTCGCGCAGATCAGAGCGACAGAGCAAAAAAGAGAAAGAAAAAAACCGAGCAGGACAGCGCAATGCAGCATTTGAAGATCTATTTCTTAAATCACCAATGTGATCATGGTCTTAAGGCCAAAACAAATCCAAATGGCATTGTTTTAAAAAAAATAAATAAATAACACACACAGTCACTAGCAATTATCTTGAATTTTTGATGATAACAAATTGCCACAATCAATAAATCTTTAAATTTTCTTATCGCAATGAGCAATATAATCTTATATTGTCCCACTCCTACTGCGCTGACACACCTGTCCCGCTCCATCTGGAGGACGGCCAGCTGTCAGACACTCCTTTGATTCAGCGCCTTTTCCTCATCAGCGTAATGGAGTCATGTAAGCCACGGCCCATGTGACAAATGGTGCAAGAGTGAGAGCTGGTAACAGGGCAGCTGTTCCAGAGAAATGGGTTTATGCTCAAGAAAAGTGAGCTGTTTGGGAAAGAAAGATGGGCTGTAAGGAAATGCTTTGAGGTAATGCGGGTGAGTTACTGTAGTACATACGGCAATGGTTTAGAATGAAAATATCTTTGTACTTAAATAAGATTTATGCATAGACTTTATATCAAGATAATTCAAGACTCAAACTGATTTATTATCATCATTTAAAGGTTAAATAGTCAGAGTCTGTCATAAAAAAGTGGAAGACAAATTATTTACCTATTTGGAAAAAAATATACTTTTAAAGCTCCATAAAACCCAGTGGAAGATACCATTACTTTCGTTCTTGTCTCTACAAGGAGAGGACAAACTGAGCACTGGTGGAGGAGAAACACATACATTTTCCACATATTTATTTTCCACACACATGCACACATAGTTTTTATTCTTTAAACATGAACTTATCATCTGACCAATTTTCACTTCTTTATTTGAAACAACAGCTTGTCCCTACAGGGCTACCGTAGGTGCTCACAGGCTGTGGAAAGGATGGAGATGCCACAAAAGGCTTCACACTACTAAGCAACAACTTTTATTAATTTACAACTCTTAACTCTCTTAAACTGTTCTTCCACTGGTCTTGATCTTTACTTTTCTCTACAAGTCTTGTCATTCTTTGTTTGTTTGGTTATAACTTTTTCTTGGTTTGAATGGTCTTGACAACAACAGTTGGTTAAACAATACTGACCAATTTCTAGAGTCTTGGTCTAATTGCATACCAGTATTGAAAATGTATTGTCTTTGTTAGGCTGCAGGAAACGCTGTGACCACATCCAGCTGCAATCATTAACAGGTCAGTGCTTCCACAGTTTCTAATGATTCATTTCAAAGACGGGAGCAGTGATTTTGGCTCTAAGAAGCACAGAAGCTAGAGGTTTTGTCATTCCAGTCAGCACTGGGCTCTTGTAATTAACAAGCAGAACAAGCAAAGAAATCCCTGATCCGAGCGTCTTGTCATATTGATTGAAAGGAAACAATAAACACTCCAGCTCTTAGTTGATTGCAAGTGCTATTACAGGCTCATTTATATTTCTGTGCGTTGGCCGGCACAAGGTTAAGGTGAAACGCGGAGGACATCTGGTTACAAATGCAGAAAGGTGAGCATCAAGGACTGCCAATAAATTGTGCCTCTGTCAGACGTAATGGGTGCAGACAACTAATGATGTTGGGTTTAAAAGGAATTTCATTGCTTTTACTACGCTAGCTTGTGTAGCAGTGTTTGAGGCCTAAAGCATTAAATTATTTATGGCCCCAACGCTGTCTAACAGAATAAAGAAAAATACAAAGCAAAGCAATTCTTCTTTGATAGAAGTTTCATTAGTTATGTTATATGAAGGTCATGATTAAAATGAACCTGCAGAAAAGCTATTTATTATAGCTTTGCAGAGGTTTTACAGAGTATTTGTTTAGTTTCTTCAAAGTTATGTTGGTTCTAGATGTAAAGAGAAGAGTTCCAAGAGTTAAACATTTGGTTTCACAGCCATTTTAATTTGCAATGTTGTTAAAGGTAGGTCGAGACACAAAAGATAGTGCTGAAAGAAGAGGTTGTGTAGATAAGTGCTTTACTTGTTTAGATTTATTTCAACAGACATTACCGTTTACACTCTTATCTTGTTATCAATCCATGCCATCTTAAAGCTGAACCTTTTACGCTAGTTCTCGTTTAAGTTACAATTAAATGCGTTCTTTAAATTTCAGGAGTCGTGCAAAGTACACCAAGACCTACATTTCTTTGAACTGAGATCATATTTGAACTGTACCGAACAAGTGTGAACACACCCTTAGAGAGACATCCATTAACACACACTAACCAAGTGAGAACTGAGGGCAGACTATTCAGAGACAAGAATCAAGATCAAAACCACTGCATAATACATCAAAACACATACAAAGGAGTTAAAAGTTCAATGTTACTTATGACAAACTCACAGCCAATTAATCATTTGAAAATAGCAGCAGGAACAGAGCTATCATTCAGTAAAATTCAATCTAGAAATAAGACATGCTCTTGACTTACATTTTTCATCAAATCATGTCAATAAATTACATTATGCAACAAACAACCATTCACATTCATTTATCTTTTCACCCATATATCTTTGGGCTGCAGGTGGAAGCTGGAACTCCATGACAAAAGCTCAAGATAGCAGGGAAAACACACACCACATTTGACTTGAGAGCTAACCTCTCTGTCACCTGTCTGTTTAGATGACCTTTTGCATAAATAAATCAATGTCAAGACCCTTTGCTGGTAACAACAAAAGAGCTAAACATCCCCTGCTAGCAGTGTCCTGAGAGATATGGTCATAATAATGAGAACTATAATCCTCCAACTTGGACAGTGTTCTCATCTGAACCGTATAATCCCACATCACAGCAGCAGCCAGATCTCTGACAGTGAGGGTCTTCAAGACTGGCACCAATCATAGACACTGCAGTCCAAATGTCATTTCCATTACTCAGTATTCAGCTCTCTACGCTCCGTTACCATGGCACCTGTATCGGCGCTAATTAGAAAATTAGCATTTCAATCCACCATCAATTCAACCAAAAGAAAAGCTACTAATTCAGTTGTTTTATGTGAGATGTGACATGAGCAGGATGTGTTTTTAAAACTATTGAGTTGCTTTTAGTCCTTACACGCTAATGTTTTTGGGAATGAAACCCCTACAAATCTAATGTATTAAAACCAGGGTAATAATTCACTGAACATAACACAACACTGAGATCCAGAACTGAAACTCTGCAGCAATTACTCTTTTGCGGTTAAAAATGTCAAAATAGTTTTACTTTGTAGATGGGAGGTTTGTGATGCAGCAGTAAGAGTTAGCTACTTTACTGCTAAAATAGCATTAGCATCAAAGCCATATTGTGAGGGTGAGTTTGTATAAACATTTACATGCTTGAAGGCTTTTGCCAATGTTAGCTATTTTTGGTTACTGCTTACTAAAGCAAGTTGTCGATAGTTATTCTATTATTTTACTGGTCCGGCCCACTTTAGCTCAAATTGGGCTGTATTTGGCCCCTAAACTAAAATGAGTTTGACACCCATGGTCTATATGCATAACTAAATAAATAATTTTTTTTCAGCAGTGCAAAATACAAACCTACTGAGCTAACAAACATCCATATGGCTACTGCTGTGTTAAATACAGCTGCCCTGTTTTTACCCAGTCCACCATAGTTTAAGACCTTGTAAATAGAGATAACTTAACCATAGTTTTCAGTTATGTTGCCCTGGGGACCAAAATTGTCCTCCATGACAGCAGCATACAGCAGTCATTCCATAAAGATCAAAGGCTGGTCAGTTTCCCTTGGTCTGAATCTCAAACCACAAACATTTAGCTCACTTTTATCACAAATCTTTAGACAGCTAACATTTTCTTGTTAGTTTTAGTTGTGGTTTGATGAAATGTCAGAACAACGCAGAAGTAAAATTAAGTAATATTTTAAAATAGGGTCAAATATATATCTATGGTTAAGCTTACATGAAATGTTTGATGTACACTAAATCAAGAAAAAAAGAAAAAACAGTTTTGAGACAAGAATAAACTCATATTACTATTTGTGTACTTACTATATGAGTCACAACTTCACAAACAAGAGGTTCCTCATTCTCCAAATTAATGTAACACAGTTTTATAATATTAGATTTGTTTACTTTTTGCCTTTAATCAGGATAGATGCAGGGACATAGACAAGTTAAACAGCATACATCTACTCTACTATCTCCTCTTTTTTTTATTTTGTGGGTCGAGTGGAACAACAACTTGCACAGGACAGTAGTGTTTTGTCCTCCAAAGTGGCATTAGATCGAAAATTTTATGTGACATGAAAACCGTGGAGGGGATAAAAGAGAGGCAAAGCAGAGGGACTGGGACATATTACATCAGTTAGAGGTTGTGATTGTTGACTAAGATGCTTTTTCAATTGTCCAGACATGTCCTCATAAGATTCAGACAATCCCACTGGTCCAGTCTAATGTTTTTGTGAGACTGGGATGGTTTTGTCGGCGGCGGTGGGCGAGAGATAATCTGCTAATCTACATAAACAGTTTAAGGGGATTACAGAGTATAGTCGGCTGCCCAGAATAACACTGACTAAAACTGGCACACAGGGTCCACAGCAGTGATAAAGTGTTGCTTTTGATAGAAATCATTTAAAGGACACGAGTTGTGACTTAATTAAATAGAGTTGATTCAATCTTTTTACACTGAAGTGGATGAAAGCTTCTTACTAGCCCTAATGACAATCTTCCTCCTGAACCTCCTCATGTTAATGACTGAAGGCTACACTGGTAAAACTATGAATATGTGAACACTTATGAAGTAGGTCAGCTAATGCCAACATAAAGTGAAGAGGAGTTATTACACACAATGGTTTAGAGCGGACTGCCTTTAAACTAAATGCAGTTTTTAATTGGACAAAGTGACCTGAAAATATAGCAACTTTGACAAGTCCCGCATTGTGATGGGATAAAAGTCCGTTAAAGTCAGTTGCCCTGATACACATTCAGAGGTCTTAGACAATGCTGTTTAAGGTCAAAGGTTTCCAATTTTCCAGGATTTTATTCTTGACATATTCAGCATTTTCTTCATAAACATTTTGTAATTTGATGATTAAATCTTCTCCTTTTGGCTGTTACCTTCAGGGGGGGCCTGAAGGCTTTTTACATTTTACACCTCATGTAAATTATTCTGATCATTTATCCCTGCTTCGGATTAAACACAATGTTCCAGCATACAGGAACTACACTCTCAATTTAGACAAATGTGATGATGCTTCATTTATGAAAGTTTAAAGCATATCACACATCAAAGTTTACAGGTGCAGTTTCAAAAAAATAAGAAAATAAGAAAACCTTTTTTAATTCCCAAAAATAGTCATTACTGAATGTAACTCCAGCTCTGTGATTATGTGCCCCTCACTCAGCCCTGAAAACCTAAAAACTACTGTTTTTCATGTTGCAAGGAAACCCTCCTGTATGCAAGTTTGTGTGAAATGTCATCCTACACCTGTTATCAATTTTTTGTAATTATCCGCTTAGCAACAACCAATGCACTATTGTCAATTGATAATTGAATTGTACTAATAAACATTACAGGAAGCAGTTTACTATAATGAATTTAATGTGTCTAGTATCAATGGTGACAACAACTCCCATGATGCATTCAAAAACTACCTTATGCTTGTTGTGTACATTTAACGTCAATAGATACACCAAAGACGCAAAGGATTTAGTCTGTGGAAATTATGACTGTAACATACAAAACAGACCTGACCAGTAAATCACAAAATCCCTTGATTTTTGGGGCTTTGATGGTGAAACAGTGGCTGCCCTCACACGAGTGGATTAAAACAGACCGACCTGTGACTCTGACAGAAAGTCTCTGTCTGTTTCAGGAGCAGGCTGCCGTTGCCAGGTTACTGCTCAGTGATCTGTGTAAGCCGTATATAGTAATTACCCAGGTATCATAGCACCGCTGCTGGAAAACGACATGGCGCTGCCCTCCCGCTCTCACCCCGCCTCCCCCACAACTGAGATAAGAGCTGGTGACTGATTTGATTTTAACCCTCACTGTTTGAGATGACTTTTCATCCCAACAACACTGTCACTGTTGTAGACAATGGCAGGGATTAACAACAACTGAAACATAAAATACATTTAGTGTCTTGAAAAACATCGAAGTCCAGCATCCCGTCTTTCAGGAAGCAGCAGTAAATCAATACAGTTACTATTTTGACCCAATGAACCCATAGTCAATGAGGCAATTTTCAATCTACAACATCGATTGGGTTGTCATAGTGACAAACTAAACATCCTGGTTTACAAGTGCAGTTATTAGAGGTTATTAGATTCAACATTTTATTAGTAAAATAGAAACACACTGGAATTCAATGAAGAGTCTTAAAGTCCACAAAAAGCAAAGCTTGCCAGCACTTTGTATTCCAGCTCATGATAGTGTAAGAGCCAAAGTACAGTTTGTACCACCAGCCATCATGGGATGCCTCTATCGCTAATATTGAAGTATGCTTCAATGTCTAGCAGCCCTGTGGGTTAACCTCTACAGGGGAAGTTAGCCACTCTAAATAACAGTAATAATTAAGTAGAAAGGTAGTTAGTAGTATTACTCAATTAACAATATTTACTATGAGATACCATTTATTACCCATCTACCTAATGCCATAATATTACAAAGCTGGAGTATTTTCTGGACGTGGCATGTATTGAAGCAGCATGAGCAATCGAAAATGAATGTCATAATGCAATACAATTAGTGTAAGCTACATTTAAACCTGTGCTTTAAGAAGTATCAGAAAAGTTATGATGTTAATTAAAGTCTTGTGGAGACTAATAAACCCCCAGTGGAAATTTCACATAGAACGGGCTGTTGTTCATAAAAACTCATTTCACAACGTTTTAGAAAAAACTGTTTACATTTAAGCAGGATTTTCTATTTACTAGCTCCCACCTCAATCCAAAATTTACACTTTTTAATAAATAAATCACTAAAAATTCCAGTTTAACTAATAAAGACACTGTTAAAGGGAGAATGTGTAATTTATTGGTCAAGGTTAACAGTTTCTAAAAGCTGCATTTTCTATGAGTTCAAATCATGACTAATGATTATGACAAATGCAAATCATGGTGGTGTGTTATTTAATATTCTGTTTAGGCACATACATATTAAAATAAATGTATTTATAAAACCCAGTATGACATGAATAACTCGACACTGTGCCTTTGTGTGCCTGCAGCTTTAGAGGCTCTGTTCCCTCCAGAGGTAGCCACATTAAAATGAATGCTTGTGTGGACCTGTTAACAGCTCATATTAAGTGCTTCTCTGATGGCAACATGCAACATACTGTGTCAATAAAACCTGTGTGTGTGTATTGGTCTCTCACAGACTCTCCCGTCCCATTTGGTGCACTTAACATTGTACAACCTGGCTCTGTTCATTACTCTTGTTGTCCCATCGCTGTAATAGCCTGCTCGCTCTATCCTGGGAAACGTGCTGGATGGGAACATGGAGGAACGTGCTCAGATGTACAATCAGGGAGCGACGCAGGTTCATCACACACACCGTCTTTTCACTGTTGTTTTCACTCTGGTCTGCCGTATAAAACCGACAACAATATATATTTCAACGGCTTAACATATACCTCCTATTAATGAAAAGCTTTGTCCTAAATATTGTATATCGAATGTTACATTTCCTACTTTAAATGAGTTCACACTTAAAATGAAATACTCTGCACAATGTTTGAATTCTGTCATAACATTTTATAGCCTCTGTTTTGACTAAATATTGGAAAAACAAATTAGGTTAAAAAAGGTGGAAATGAACGCAAACAGTTTTATGTTCAACCATAAAGACTCACTGTGGACTGAAGCAGCTTTCCAACGGTTTCCATTTGGGCTGGTGGTCATATTGGGTTGTGGACTAACAAATGCACTATTGTCATTCATACATGAGCTCACAACTTCAGAGATTTCTAAATGTGAAATGGTTATGTCCTTTAATAAATACTATGTTTCCATTGGAATAAAAAATGTCATAAAAGAGCTGGCAGCAAAGGAAGAAAGAGATACCACGCTTCAAAGAGAAGCTCCCACTGATGACCTTTGTGACCCTAATGCAAACTGAATCACATAAAAGTGTCTCTTGTCAACTCTCCTTTATACTCTCACCAAAATAATGTCCACTGTGACTCTGTACGTCTCCGTTATTCAACCCAGTGTCAGTGGGTCAGTCAAGTCATAAATGTAGCCCCCATGCTTTGTAAGTCAAGGGGGGCAGACCATCATACCTGTCAATCACCAAATTAGGAAGAGCCCTAGTGCACTGGGACACTTGGGCTATTGGGCAATAAAACATTAAAAACACTACATTCTAAAATCTTCCACAAGATGTAATATACAGAATATACACAATAAAGGGACAAATGACAACATTAGATATTTCTCCCTTTAATACGTGGGCAGAACATAAGGCCATTAGAGAACATCACCCCTGGGCCAGACGGTACTGAAAGAATAAGGGTTGTCATTACTTTGAGTGCCAGTTGCCAATGGACATTTTAGCTATGTCTTCAAATGTTGGCAGTCATTTTCCACTTAGTTAAAAGATACAAATTATAGTCTATTTTATTTTCTGTTAGTGCAGAGTATCTATTTTATGTACAGTATGTAAATGCACTTCTGTGGCACATACTGAACTGCAAGGAAGTACATATAACAGATGGGTGTACGGGAAAACACGGTATAGTAAAATATTTAGTATGTTTATTGTCATGTTGCTTGTGACTTGGAATTAATGAAATTCTCAGAAACGTATTGAATATTTACGTTTTGCATCTTTTTACAGTCACCCATCTCTTCTTTGATGCCAGACTCACAAATCTGAATGTGTAAAACAGAAAACACACATGCACCTCTTACTGACGCAGTGTGTGACACAAATACATCTCGGGGCAGAGCAGAAATGAATAGTCCGACAAACTGTGAGGTGTCCCTGTTGTGGCTAGAGCAGATTCAGGTGAGGGGGCAGAGCATAAGTCAAACAGAGAACATCACCCCCAGGGCCAGTGGGACCTCTATTACGAAAAACTCATGTTCACAGCTATTCAGTCCGGGAGACATTTGGGCGGAGGCAGGGATGGATGAAAGGTGGCGTGTTCCCTGTTATTGCAACAATTTATCAACAAGATGGAATGTAAAAAAGCACTTTGAACCAGCTGTGCAAATGTAACGTCATATTAAGGAAACAGGTATATGGGTTGCTTTTTTAATTTTCCCAAAAATGGCTACTTATCTTGTCCTTGTTAATATAAGACAAAAAAGTATAATCCTAAAAAAAAAAAAGGATAAAAGCTGAATTAATTAAAGTGATATTAATGAATGTGCAACAGTGCTCAGTGTGTCTGCTCTGGAAGAAGGCTCTAAGGAACTGCTAATGTTTGTGTTCCCAAGATAGGCCAATGTATGTTTTTATTTAATTATACATTAGTGAAATAGTTCTGACGTATATATTCTACCGTTTTTAACTTTTTATACAAAAAAAGGGCATAAAAATATAAATCATATGTAAGAAAGACACAATCATTGTTAATCCAACACAAGAACTATGTTAAATATGTTGTCCCCGTTGGCATGTATTCACATTTACAGGCTCCAGACTCATTACTACAGGTCACTCTGGTGCCACTGACTTTTATAATGTGAATAATAGCTCAATTATTTTGACATTAAGCGCATGTCTGTCACATAAACCATACCACATCTACCATATCACATAATAAAAGTTGTATCTGTAACAGAAAATAATGCATAAGTGAATTTAGTGTTGTTCAGCAATATCCCACAGCACATTAAACAAAAACAGAGCGCATACTGACGGATATGGTTTGAAGCAGAGTCCTGTCACTAAAACTATTTATAAAAAAATCATTTAATTAGACTTGAGGTAGGAAAAGGCCATGGGGACATTTATCAAAGGGCATGCTTCAGGGAATGATTCTATTTCATTCAATGTCATGGCAATTAGACGATTATTTATGTGTAATATCATATGAGCTTCAGGGAAACACATGCAAACTGAAAAGAGATCATCCCATGAAGACCACAGATTGGTTTAGTGAATTACTTTAAATTAATCTGTGATGCTCAAATAGAGGAAGTGTCAGTGTCAACACAAGGTTATCATTCAAGACTAATTAAGGATTTATCAAAAAGCTATCAGTAAAATTAAATTTACTGATGACTTTGGTCGTTATTATTTGAGATACTGAAAGATATGTTGAAACTGATGATCAAATAAAAAGGACACTAATTCCAATAGAGATTATATTATTGCAGTAAAGTGTTAGTGCTTTAGCCTAATTCATGTTCAAATAATTCAATTCCTATATATTATAATAGTCAAAATTGATATAAAGATGTTAACTAAATGTTAGGAAGATGTTAAGCAACTATTTGTTCAGACTGATGCCATTATATGGAGTAAATATAAAAAATAAAATAAAAAAGCGTGTCCTTAAAGTGTCTAAAGTGTCCCTAGTGAATGAATGTGAGTGTGAATGGTTGTCAGTAAATATAAGTCAAAATGTTAGCCCCGTGACTAACTGCCCACTGTCCAGGCTCCAGTCATGTGCGATCCCTAACAGGACTAAGCGGAAGTAAATGAATTCATTAAATTAGTCAGAAATATCCTAGGAATATCATTATTTTATGAAACAGTCTTGGTGTGAAAGGATAAGTTTTTCCTTCAGCCGGAATGAAGCTCTGGCAAAGTGGTGTTTAGTAAAATAATTTAAATTGGCAACACTTTGAAATAATTCATATCCAACATTCTAATCTAATTTAGTTTGTAATTACTAATGTAGGAGTAATGCTTAATGAATAGTCACAAGCAGTAATAAATCTCTTTAATGTCTTATCAGTTTACATAAGGCTACTGAACCAAGCGGTCGAGTTCTTTCTTCTGTACAGCACTGACAGTAAATTGTAATTGTGAAGTGGTGCAATGCTAAAGTGCTAAATGTATAGCACAAAAGGGCAAATAAATGCAGCTTTTATTGATCAGTAATAAAAAGTCTGACGTAATAAAGTGCAGACAATATTCTTTAATTGAGCACTCGGAGCCAACATAGCAACATAAAGAACTTCTTTAACTACAGTTGCGTTTATCATTGAGCTCGGTGCAGACCACACATTCAATCAAACACACCGATCAATATGACCCAGTTTCCTGCTCGGTATCCGCAGTGACTCTTTGTAGTGCATTAGTAGACATGATATTTGGAACAATTTCCCCCTCAGGAGCTTGTTAAAATAACAGAATGTTTCCCCTATAATGTGCCCTTATAAAACCTCACGTCTTACTACTTACTACAGCCTTGCTGTGTCTGTTTGTGCTGTTATTTTGAGATTTCCTCTAGAGGCAGGACATGTGTGTGTGTGATTGTACTGCCTGAGTGCAACAGAAAAACAGAAAAAAGGGGTTGGGCTGATGTTAATGCTAATGAGTGCATTCATGAGAGGAATAATATGGAGTGCTACAACAGGAGATAACATGCCCAGAAAAACCAACAATGACACACTCAAAAAGCTCATACAAACGTGTGCACAAACTGTCAAGTTCAATCAGTATTCTCTGCATGTCTCCCTCGGATTCATTCACAGCATTTGAGACTCTACTCTGGACTATGGCTCCATCTACTGGACAGAAATATTCAACAGCCACTTAGTTTGAGGTGTGGCTCAAGGTTTACTTTACAACTTAATGTTAACAAGCATGAATGTTATCGCAAATAATTTTAGTGCTTTAGCCATTTGGCAGTGTTTTGTTAAAAGGCACAGATGGAAACTGGAATCCTTTCTTTAGTGAGTTGTGATTGGCGAAGAGCTCTGAAAAATGTCCTTCAAAAAGAAGAAAATAGTAGAATACAATACAATTTAGTCTAATAAGATTACTCACACAAATCCCTTTTTACCACATGAACATTTTACTGATGTATTTGTTATATTATAAATTGTGTGACAGGTAATGGAGATATGGACAGTTGTGCAACTGCTCACCCTCAAAAACACATATTTCCTGCTGGTTGTTGATTACTCAAAAGCCCAAACAAACATATCTGGGGCAGCTTGTCCTTGCTTTCTAAAAACTGGTTGGTGTTCTCTTATGAGACAAGCCATGCTCTGTTTCAAAAAATCAGTCACACAAACTCAATTACAGCAGTCCTGATGTACAGCACAGAGGGATCTGTATAAAATAACACAAAGACCCAGTGTGTTTTGTGGACGTTGAGCCTCATTACAAAACATTTTGTAATGAGGCATGACAACATGCTCAGCCTGGTTAGTGTTCATGTGGTTTTGTGATGTCAGGACTCATGCCTTGATGACCACATGTCTGTATCCTACCTCAATCGCCACAATCCACAAAATGAGCTGCAACTCAGAGTCGGGGAAGTACGCTTTGACTTGTGGAGACATGCCGATCAGCGCACAGTTGGTCACTACAGCTATTACGCTCATGGCCTCAAAGGCAAGCTGCAACAAAGACATAGAGAGAGCCGAGTCAATAAACTGTTTCCCAAAATGAAAACCTATCAGCATTGCTTACAAAGGCCTGTTGAGATCAGCAATACATGACAATATTACGCCCAAAGGAAGTATAGTTTTCTGCATGCTTCGATTTCAGATGTACGTTAACTGTATCAATGGGGGTCTTTGTCTGCTCAGTAAAACCTAAATTATTGTTTGCATATTAGTCATACAGTTTCCTTTACCTGCCACACTCCTATGTTGGCTGCAGGGTCAGAGAAAGGTCGCTTGAACACACGGCACATCTTAAAGGCATCAGAGTAAACCTCGGTGATGTTGTTCAGTACAACCAGGACAGCGGCCAGTGGGTAAACACAGGAAAACAGACTGACGTATCCAAAAAGGAGGAACAGCTCTAGGTAGTCGTCAAAGGTGCCCTGAAGAGAAACAGGATTAAGTCATAATTTAATACACATAAATGGATTACAAAGGTCCCAGTGCGACTTACCAAATAAGTGCTCATGTCGGCCTCCAGTCGGACTTGCTCTTCTAGAGGGAGCTCCTTGTCCACCATTGTTTTTTGCTTCCGGATTTTACGAATCATCTTCTTGTTGCGTCTTCTCTGTAGCCAGTACGGCAGGAAGGCCTCCATGAACTGATTTAGGATCTGACTGGTGATGAGCAGCGTTGCCAGGCTCTGAGAACGGACAACACTTAAAAAAACCTTGTTAGAACATTGCCAGATTATTAAACAAAGGAATAAGATCTACCTGTCTGAGCAGCGCCATGTCCTGCATTACAAAGGCAATGTAGAAGAGCGAGGCAAAACAGTTGAAGAAGTTGAACTAAAAAGGAAGGAGATAGGACAGCTGTTGTAAGGAGTCACATGGAATAGAAAAAATAATAAAATAAAATAAAGTAAAAAAAAAAAAAAAAAAATCTAGCTATAATGTGATTTATACTCACTACTAAAACTTTGAGGACCAAGTGGTTCTGATAAGAAGACTCCAGTCTGTGATTTTCTGTAAAATAACAGGGCAAACAGGACAAAACCTTGTAAAAAAAAAAAAAAAAAAACCCACAACATTACCCACTTAAGCTGTTAAGCTATGATTTAACAGGTAGTTTTCTGAGCAGGGGCTGTAGATTACACTCTGTGTCTGGACAATACCTCTGAACATTCATAGGACACATAGTTCATTAAAAGTATCACAGAACTGAATGAGGTAAAGAACTTCAGTGTGCATGCCTTCAGAGAACTTTACTTTATGGTGACACAATTAAAGCAATGCTACGACATTAGCGAGGAGAACAGTTAGGGTTGGGCAGTGCCTGTTGCACCAGGTCAGAGGAAAAACTAAGACAAAGAGCAAGTGAAAGCCACTGAAGCATGAAAAGACAAGTGAACAAAGTGCATAGATTAAATCGTCTGCCTCAAAAAAGTAATGCTTACTCGAGACACATATTTAGGTTCCTAACTGTTGAATAAATTAGCTTGACTAATAAAGAATAACAAAAAAATGTGACAAAGCAAAATTTTAAATGAATGAATTTAGAATGATTGACTAAAATTTGTATTATAGACTTCCCAACAACAATTACCAGACTATGAGTAGATTAAGCACACACAAATATCACAGGTTTCAGAGCCGTGTGGATTTTTCAAAATTTTTACCAAGTTATTTATTTAAAAAGGACCCAGTGCTAAAGCCTCTTAACTTTAACAGAGCATGATTTACAGGTTGCTCTACTTTTTTCCATCTTCATTTGCACAAAAATATTTCCAAATAGCACTATAAAGAGAAAAAAAGAGTACAAGAGACTGATACCACTGAGTACTGGTATGGGTAATTGAAAAATCCTACTTAATATTTTAATGACATCATGTTAAGTAGAAATGTAATGCTTGAAGTTGACTCAAAAAGCAGCTCACCCCACTCAGTGAGAAACTCGGCAGCGTATCTGTAGATGAGGTTCATGATCTCGATGACCACAGCGTAGATAATACTCGGGATGAACAGCAGTATCCCGGTCCAAAACGCGGGGTCTTCGTCATGCATCAACAGCACCCATCCCTCCATTTGGAAGTATATCATCATAACGTACATTGACAGGTAAAGGCACAGCAGCACAAAGGGCAGAGACACAAAGTAGATCCGTAGTTGTCTCTTGGCGTTGGGATACAGAGGCTCCTCACGCCCCGTCACAGGGTTGAACCCGAGTACGCCATGAAAACCAGGACGAGGCTCTTCGAATGCCTTTTTTCTGCTCAGCGTGCCCCAGTTGTAGGCAAGAGAGGCACTGAAGCGTTTCCATAACTAATGAGAGAAACATTTAGTTAATCAAGTTATTTCACACATTTATACAAACAAAGACCAACTAAACCCTCATACCTCCAGGATAACAGTGCACCAAACTAAGTTGAACACAGCAAAAACTACATATTTGTCATAGTCCTCCCAGTCAAACAGATAATAAGGCACTCCGATAAGAGCCAGAGGCATCAGGGCAAAGGTGAAGTACTCCAGGAAGCCAAAGTAAAGGGCCTGACCCTCTCCGTAGTAATGTCTGATGTCATCTATAGACAGAGGTCACAGGGCAAACACAGGGTCAAGGCAGGAGAGCTTTAAAGTTAACAATACCATACTGAGTTTAACAGCATTTGATGAGAAGGCACAGGTCCTGATGTGGCTTAAATGCGTG
Organism: Neodontobutis hainanensis; assembly: GCA_024349245.1. NCBI lineage: Eukaryota > Metazoa > Chordata > Actinopteri > Gobiiformes > Odontobutidae > Neodontobutis > Neodontobutis hainanensis. The sequence continues at coordinate 2,446,292 of JALDNG010000004.1, read as the reverse complement.
CATAAATAGAGCAGCTGAATACAGAGCAAATCCCTAATTTTCTCTACCGACTCACTGACAGCACACACAAAGGTAATCAGGCAAGACAGACCCCTTCTGTATGAGGACAGAGCAATAATAACCTTACAATCCAAACCTAAAAGGACCTAAAATATAGATAATGTAGATACAAGTTAAATATCACCTCATAACTTACCGAGTGGTTGGAGTGATAACTTGATTTTTTTGAACCAGGAAAATGAAAGTCTCTTAAGCTCTTCCTTCTCGTGGAGAGGAAACATCTGGACCATAATCCCTTTGGACTGGAGTCTGCGAACTGAAAAGACAAAATAAAATGTTATTTTACCTATTTCTATGCATTTAAACTTCCCTATTGTCTTTTTAAAAGTCATGTATCGCTAGTTAGATAACATTTCTCTTACTTCGGTTTCCTGAAATGACCTTTACGACATTAGCAACATGCAGATTATTTTTCTAAAACAAGGACTTCCCAAACAATAACTAGGAACTTCCCTATTATATATGCAATGCACATTCTATAGAAATAATTCCCATTGTCTCCCACTGAGTGACTAAATACAAGTACATGATAGCTCTATCATTTCATCTGTCATTTCTTGAGTGCATCATTTGTCAGAAATGATTACATTCTGCTTTAGCACAATTTGTCAAACACAGGGAGCTGAATAGAGGCACCCTATCTCCGCCGCAACTTCATTGCTTCCTTATCTCACTTTGAGAATATTTCACTACATTTGCATATTTATTATTTCCATACTGCAGCCGCTGAGAGAGCAAGAAAGACAAAGAGGGTGGGAGGTAGCGGCAAAGGAGAGGTGAAGGGAGGACAAGTGGAGACAGAGATGTAATGTCTTTTTTATGAAGTTTAAAAAAGTTTAGCAACTCTTAAGAAACAATTAAGAAGATGTTGGACAACAGCAAAATGATGGCCTAAAGGAAGAGTTTATTTTTGAGTGACTGTGTTGATCTGCTGATTCAGAATGTTTCACCAAGTGATAAGTTGTGTGCATTTAGGCAGAAAGAAATGGGGGGCTGCCATATACAACCCCACACATTCATACACCAAAGCTCTGGCACTGGCAACAAGGTGGGTTAAGTGTCTTGCCCAGAGAGAGAGTGGGAATCGAACCACCAACCTTACAATTATAGGACAACCTCTCTACCAGTTGTAGAGTTGGGATTTCACAGTTTTAACGGTTTCCTGGTCTCTTTATAGATGTATATATACACACTGGTCTCAGTCTTGACTCTCAATCCCTAAACCTCAATCCCTTGTCTTCATTTCTGTAAACTAAACCACCAAACCTCGAGGTTATTATTCACTTTTTTTATGAACTAGACCTGTAACTCTTGTATAGGAGACTTATTTGTAAGTAGGAAATTGTGAGACTCTGTAAATTGCTCACACATAAATTGCAGCACTCACTGATAGATTTCCCAGGGTAGAGCTTGGCCTGTGTGTATCCCGGTATATGAGTCTCGTCTTTGGCTCGTAATGTGTCCAGCTCGTGTTTAATAATGTACTGGCACTCTGCCATACTGAGGAAGCTGTCACCATCACCTGCAAAGACAGAGCACACAGTCAAGTGATTCAGAGCAGAAACACAATATGGAAACAGGTCAAAGGCTGTGATGAAGAGACTTCTGATTTCAAATCATGTCCAACAATGTGTGACATTACAAAAATTTTACAAATAATTAGTACATCCAGCAGTCAGGCTGTCACAAAAAAAACATGCACTTACATTATACAAGACCATTTACACAACTATATAGCAACTGATTTAATGATTAATGAGACATTGGAGGAGCACCTTACCTTGGAAGTCTTTAAAATTCTGTTTGTTTGCACAGGTGAAGCCCCTCATGGAGCCATCATTGAACTCTTTGAAGAGGCCCAAATCTTCAGCCCCAGACAATAGCCTCTGTAGGGATGCCCCAACTAGGAATATGTTGGAATTTTGTTTTTCTTGAGCCCCAATCCCAGGACCCAACTGCTCCACCAGCAGCTCAGCACCTGACACAAACAAAGCACTCAGTATTAAAAAGTCATTGTAAAAGCATCAATACTTGGAAAATTGTTGCCAATGTCCAATTTTCAAACCTCCATTCTGCTGTGAGTCCCGTATCCTCTTGAGCAGCCATGCGATGGCTTCTTCTTTGGTGTCTGAGGCCAGCTCGAGAGCCACCAGAGGAGTGAACCTGTCTGTGGCCTGCATCCTGCCCTCAACCCGCTCTCCTGCAACAAGAAAAAAGTGACATTTTGTTTGTACAGTTTGCCAGAAGTCAACCACCTCTGACCAAGTAAATGAGTTTAAACATATCAATAGACAAGTAAAAAAATGTGCCTGAAATTACCAACATATTTACTAGTTTAATACAAGAAAAGGATTTAAAGGAAACACTTGTAATATGTACAATTCTTGCAGAAGATGTACCTATTTTTAAATACCCATGTTGTTTCATAATGTCTTAATAACTTCCTACCCAGGCTAAGAATTTTCAGAACTTTCACTCACCTGATTAAATCAAGGTGCAATGTGAAAAATTACTAAGTATATGCTGAGTTACACAACATTTCTTAGATTGGCCATTTATAAAGATATCATACATTTATATCATCAGGGCAAAGTCTAATTAAACATTTACACGTGTCATGAGCACTAAACTCTAATAAGTGTAAAAGATAGTGCATTATAACTTGTAGACATAAGAACTCAAAGGAGATAAAATAAAAGGTACATAATAAGCCTTATATCACATTTACATTGAATTGCACTATGCTATTTTTGCTCATTAGCACACAAAGGTCAGACACCAATGCATCACTGTTGCCATGTAAATATTTTATAATATTTATTCTATTTACACAAGGTGTGGTGAGGTATGTGACCTACCCAAGTATGACACAAGCACTTTATGGCCTCATTAACACTACATGTGCTTTTATTACCACTCTGATACTGTGAGAGAGGACTTAATTTATTCCACAGGCATAAATTGTGGGAAGCATTGGAGCTGGGGAGCAGATGACAGACAGATACTGATGGTGACAGCTGGGTGCACCCCTCCCCCATCCAGACGGCAACGATACACACTCATAGAAAAGCAACATAAGTAACATTAAATAAAGCAAAGGCTGTGGTTAAAAATTGTTTGGGTGTACATTTTGGGTGATACTGAACCATTGTCAAAAGCATGTACATGGCTGCTACTTGTTTAAATTGTTCATTTTCCAAGACAATCCCAAACTATACTTTTTTTAATGACACTATTGCAATTTTTACTTAACATTGTCACAGACCCAGTTGTATTACATGTTGCACAAAAGAGACAACTCATGTGCTCAAATTACACAACTGAAGCCAAACAATGTTACGAAATGTTAGGGTACACAATATTCCAAAGTATAGGCATAGTTTGACCCATTATTGTAAAACTACTCTCTGATATTCCAGGTTTACTAGGATGTATGGGAATCCTACAGTACAAAGAAGTGTATTTTTTGTTTCTCACCCAGATACTTGTGAGAAGACTACAGCTCTGTCCAGCAGCCGTCAGGAAGGAGCTGTGGATCTGTAACAGAAAAATTAGATTAGAAAATATCTAAAGTACACCCAAAGGAGGACTTCAGTGCTACACTACTGTAGCATTTCAACTGCTTGAAATGATGGGAATAAGTCCCAGCAAATTTAACTTAGTCATTTGTCATGGATGCATTTGAAAATGAATGAATGATAGTATTTGAATCCCGTCTTGAAATAAACTGGCTAAGTCAGTACAAGGGAATTTTATTTACAACTTAGATTGAATGGTCTTACTTACATTTGCCGAAATACAATAAAAGTTTCACATTTACATAACAGTTACAAGAAACACTGTTACATCCAATATACTAATAAATTAATAAATGCATAACGGATTAAGTGCTTTAGAAATAACGTATTTCTAGCTAATGTCTCAATACTATGTTAAAGTTAGCCCCCTCTTACTGAATGGCTTTGCTAACACATTTTTAATAAGAGAGTTCTTTCAGGACAACGACAGCTTGCCAAAACAAACAAACTTGATTGTGACATTTAAATAACTTCCAATGGCCAGATACTACTACTTACCAAAGCTCTCTAAGCAGAGCAATGTTTAGAAATGTTCTGGGAAGCTACATCCGCACTGCTTGACACTGTGGAGCTGGATGCGCTCGTTTTGTTCACCGTGCTAACGTTTGTGCGGGTGCTGACGACGGAACTTAAGTCCCCGCTCTGTTAACGTATGCCAAAATTTAAAAACCGAGCCATCCTGGAGTTATATATGACGTCCTACGTAGGTGTAGGTCAGGTCACGTGATCCAGAGAAGTCCGTGGTGTTGTTGTTGCTGCAGTCATGGCCGAGCAGGAGGTGAATAGAGGGTAAATGTTTTATATTAAACTACTTTTTTTACCCCATTATTTCTTTAGGTGATGTATTTTACCAGCCTTTTTATAGGCTTTTACCTTGTAGGCTGCAAGCCATTACATTCATTAACACTTATGAATGTACTAACCAAAATTACAAAAGCACATTAAATAAGTGTTGCTACTATGTTAACATGAATTTATGCATGCCACTGAAATGTGAAGTCTTGTGACAGATGATAAACTTTTAATTGACCAATGGATTATTTGGTACACAGTGTACCAGGCAGTGGCGGAGCAACAGTTTTACTTACATTAAGGAAATCAAAGGGCACTGGGATAGTTTGGAGTTGGCTTGTAGTTTTGTTGTAATTTAACGGGGAGAAGTAGAAGACCTAGCTGTTCTGTTGTTTTTCTATGGTTTTGGTACATTGCCAATGTTACTTCCATGAATGCCATCAATGATACTAGGAATCTATGAGAATGTTCCCTGTTAGTTTCCCTGTTAAAAACAAACACTGTCAAACTGTCAGGTGTCTTGTTCTTTACTTTCACAAAAAAACTTAAATGACACATTGGTGCAATGTATTTAAAAGCTTTGGCAACGTCAGTCCAGATTTATCTGATATATGCTTAGTGCCCTCATTAACTTTTTGTTTCACTCTCTGCTGATCTCAGGGTCATTCAGAAAGTCCTGGCTGCTGCTGGTGTTCACAGTCTTGTCAGCAGTGCCTGGGGTTACGTGGACACTACTTTAAGGTACAGTTGGATTTGGAGTTTGTTTTTGTGCAGTTTTGTTTCAATGACCAATGTTGTTGTTATGATGGCAATGACAACATATTAGCAGTCCATGTTTTATTTCCTGTTTTATTTTGCCTGTTTTTTTCTAAGCTGTTAAAATGTATGTCTTGCAGTCTGTGCGGCTCTTTTAAGGCTGATGTCTTTAAGAGGTCTTTAAGGCTTTAGCTGCTTTTGTGTTCTCTGTAGGTGGTGCTGGATCCCCAACTGGCTGCCGTCATGGTGTCCCACTTCACTGAGCCAACTTAGGTCGGCAGAGGAACGGATGCTGCGATGTAAGAGACTCTCATATCGAACTTTTATATCTCTCTGTCTCTGAATGCTACTATAATATGTCATTATCTTATGTTAGTGTCTGATAGACTGCTCCTTTATGGTATCATTAGTTGCTAAACTGACCATTTTATATGATTAACTGAATGAAATCAGTACTCTTTGGACTGCATGGTGGCATGGTGTTCAGTTTAGTAGATTTTTTTTTCTTTTTTTTACTGAGAGTGCCGGTACGTTCTCTTTGTATATTTCTTGAATTTGCTAGTATACTTCTGTATAACGTGATAAATTGTAATTTCAGCATTTTGTCACAAGAACTCTCTTTGAAGATTCTTTCATTTTAACCATCTTCTAATATCTTCTTGTCTTTAGGTGTCAGAAGCTCTTTATCCAAACAGTATGTCCCTATTTCCGACAGCAACATGTTGTGGACACTGTCTTTCCAAAGCAAGTCAGTCAAAAACAGGACCCCCATGGTTCTGCTTCACGGGTTCGGTGGTGGTTTAGGTCTTTGGGCACAAAACCTGGATGCTCTTTCTCAGCAAAGACCCGTCCTGGCTTTAGACCTACTGGGCTTTGGCCTCAGCGGTCGACCGCAGTTCTCCTCAGACGCTCAGAAAGCAGAAGAGCAGTTTGTGGACTCCATCGAGCAGTGGAGGACGGAACTAGGTCTGGACTCCATGATTCTGCTGGGACATAACCTGGGAGGATATCTGGCTGTGTCGTACGCTATTAAATATCCAGACAGGTGAGTGCACACTAAGGCTTTAGCTTATCTGACTGTGGTATTTCTCACGAGAAACCAGCTGCTGAGGCCCTTGGAAAATGTCCAAGTTGAAAAAGACACACCTGCTTAAATTAAAAAAGGAAATGGAAAACTTGGCTTAAAATATGTTTCTGCCAACCAATATCTTGACATCATATGCATCATTCACATGGAGCAGCACTTTATATTGTTGCCCAACATAAGAGTGTGACTTTTGGAAAAGGCATTCACTGCTGCAAGTAACGGTTGGGTAGGGAAGCTAAAGCTATTTTTCAGAATTTATTAGCATCTTTCTTTTCATTTTAAAAGAATATTTTTTTTTACTAACTATTAATTGAGGCAATTTGTGAATAGCAACATAAGTAAAAAAACAACTCTCGTTTAGCTCACATAAAGTAAATTGCCCCTATTTTTTTTTTTTTTCTTAAGCTTAGCACTTATTACTTGTTTTGTATTTATATTTAATTAAAATACAGATGTCTAAGTGTTAGCTTAACTAAATGGCAATAAAAAAACTCAAAAACAAATATAACTGATCTAATAACAGTGACAATTGAGAAACATCCCCAAGTAGACTGCTAATCAGCGTTCTCCTGTAAGGACCAATAGTGCGCTGCACAGAAGAAGAAGCAGGCCAGTGTTTTGAATAATTACCCGAACATGACTGGAGCTAAACCTGGCAGCACCTTTTCCTTGAAAGTAGCTGTAGTTGTGTGACTGTAGGCGCTGGCAGCCCGCGATAACAACCGTGTCCTCCGAGAGTCTCTCCTCCCGCCAGCCTCTATCTCCCACTCATCTTCTCCAACTCCAGCAGTTCTCCAGAGGGACGTCTGATTAAAATGGCCACAATTCCTTATCGCCCCCTTTTCATCAGAAACGCTTAAAAATGTCTTCTTCCTGTCCTCTCATTGTTATCGTGCGTCTCCAAATAGCCTTTAAGTTATTACAGGAGATGCTCTTGATCAGGGACACATGTTATTTTAAAACTGGACTCATTTGTCTTGACAATGGCCTCGAGAAAACACCCACTTTATGCTTTCAACAAAATACACTGGGGTTGTTTGCATATTATATGTGATAATGTGGTGAGGCACAGACTAAAGATAATTACATTGCGTTGTGTTCACACTGTTTGCAAATGCAGCTTAGTCCTGTTTCTCCTAAAGCATAACGAGAAATGGCCTCTTATTTGGTAGCTGTCTTATATTGTAATGTTTTTTTTTTTTGTTAAATCGTCTTTGTACCTAAAGCGTTGCTGATGTAATTCCACAAAAAAAAGGTTTATGTTTTTAAACCTGTAAGGGCTGCTTTCCAACATCAGAGTAAAGTCATTATTTTATCAGTGAGAAGAGAAAAGTTATTAAGGGATTTAGACAAATCTGTAGTTTGTAATGAGGAATAACAATAATATTCAGAGATGAATCCATCTAAACCAATCCAGAAATATGAAATCAAGTTTTATTTTTCCTTCTGGCAGAGATGTGTTCACTAATGGATGTACTTCTAAATGATTCTGTAAAGAAGACAGACAGATTGGATGCATATGAGACCAAAATGGTCTACATATGTCTTACACTACATGCCTTTTCAAGATTTGCAATGGTAGTGATGTATCTCAATACATAGCTTATATTATATAGATGGAAATATAGAAAGTGTGCTTATGTGGCAAGAAATGTATATAGTACAGAAGAAATGGCTTTAATTTTACATTTTATTTTCTTGGTGGCATAAAGTAAAAAGTTAGTGGAGTTCTCACCTGAGTTTTATAGTTACACCAAACAAAATGTATAGTCCTTGAGATATCAGCGTATTCAATACTTTAAACGAACTGCAATAATAATTTAACGTTTCCAATTGCCAGCCATTAATGCTTTGTTATTACTTTGTTAATATATTTGGCCAGTTATTTTCATTTAAGGCCTTAATGCTTTGATGACCTTACCTGACCTCTTGTGAATGCTGCTGTGATTGTGACTAGTAACACATTGGATACTCTCAGTTTTCTCTTAGCTGTGAATCCAGAGAATATTATTATATCATCTCTAAGTAATTTATTCATTAGTTTTCTACCACTTCCTTGTTTACGTACAGTACATAGTCCAGCGGCTTTGGGCGTGAGATGGGGTATACCCTGAACATTCACCAGTCAATCGTCGGGCTTGGAGACATATACTCAAATGTTGCATAAGTGGTACTTTAAAGTTAGCCAGTCACCTGTACATGCATCTCTTTGGACAGAGAGGACAAATTAAACAGAAAGAACAGCCCATTGTGTATATGCTTTATTTTTTATTTTTATTACGAACATAACGGAACCTTATTTCTGTTGTGTAGAGTAAAGCACATAATCCTGGTGGAGCCCTGGGGTTTCCCTGAGAGTTCAGAAAGATCTGACCCGGACCGTCCCATCCCGGTGTGGATCAAAGCCCTGGGCGCCATGTTTAGCCCCTTTAACCCTCTGGCTGGCCTGCGACTTGTCGGACCACTCGGTAAGACCTCAAAATCACAAAAATCAATGAACCACACTGATAAATGATGTCTGGAGAAACCTGAATGATCCTTGAGGGCAAATGTAGGAGCGTCATGAATTAAACAACTCGGATAGAAATGGAAACTGAATAAATCTTTGAATAAGGACACATTATTTGCAGTTAAATTTTACTCCTTGGTACATTTTCATGCATATAACAGTGTTTCTCACAGTTATTAGCCTGACTATTCATTAAAAGTAGAGACCTAATGAACTGTGAACTACAATATACTGTATATCTTAAGCTTCAACCCTTCTTTATGGCTGCTATCCCTTCCAGTTATTCAGAATCTTGTAAAATGTAATGAACTGGCCTTGTTTCTTAATAGCTACATGCTTTAGTGTGACGGCTGAGTGTCCACCCTCTAGGTCCCACACTTGTCCAGACGCTGAGACCAGACTTTAAGAAGAAGTTTTCCTCCATGTTTGATGACAACACAGTGGCAGACTACATCTACCACCTGAACGTTCAAACTCCGAGGTCAGTCCTAATCTCTGTAAAATGGCTACAGCTCATCTTTAGAACTGTAATCTTTTTAATGTGAGCGTATTCTTTTTCTTGTCAGTGGGGAAGCGGCGTTCAAGAATATGACTCTTCCCGACGGCTGGGCTAAGAGGCCGATGCTGCACAGAATAGACCGGCTTCATCCTGACATCCCCATCACCATCATCTACGGCTCCAGATCCAGTATCGACAGCAACTCGGGCAGCGACATCCAAAACTTGAGGCCAAACTCAAGCGTGGATATCATTGTAAGTTTGTTGAATACTTGACCACTTTGCATTTAAATCCATCATCTCGTTCTGGACACATGGTCAAGTGGATTGAATGAATACTGAGTCTGCATTAGATCATTTCTCACAAAAGATGTGACTGTTTCTTTAGGGGTAAGGCTTAGATTATGCTACAATTTTCCAATATTAGCATTAGTCTAACTTCTGTGTATGTTTTTGTGTAGTTTTGTCTTTGTTCTTACTATTGTTCTAAAGTCACTTAATTTACAGCTATACATTTTTTTCTTCTGTATAAGGTAATATTTATACAAAATAACTATAAATCTTGCCATTAAAAATTGTGATTAGATGTTAATATGTTTGCTATATTCTCAACCCAATTGACAATATGCATTAACATACCTGCTAATTGTACATTTAGTCTTTTTGGACATATATTATAATTATGTAAAATAATGTCCTACACAGAATGCATTTTCTTATAACAGTATGATAACTACGTACTATTTAGCGTTGGTCAGTCATTTATACCTGACGTCAACACACGAGATGCTGAATAACAATTATAAAGTATAAAAATAAGATAACACTGTATAGTTTATTAAGTGAGAGGAAAAAATGAGAGGTTGTAGTACTGTAATGATGTAAAATAATGGTTTTATAAAAGACAGATTAAGTATTTTCTAATGCTGAATAGTTTGTAGTTTATTATCAAGTGTTAACTATTTTATTTATGTTTTGTACCCTAATATGTTTCAATGTTTCACGTTGCTTCTTTAACCCTTTCTTCCTTCTTGTGGTTGCAGTCAATCCGTGGAGCAGGACATTACGTTTACGCTGACCAGGCAGAAGATTTTAATCAGACAATTTTGGAAGTGTGTGAGAAAGTGGACTGAACCAAAGACTGGCCTTGTTACTAAAACTTGGAGAAAAAGGGTAACTACCAACAACAAACTGCCTAAAAGGAAATCACTGTAAGTATGCATTTGGAAAGGATGGCTTGTATATTTTGACATTATGATGACTATTATTTATTGTATGCCATGTCTGAGGTCTTTTGTCAGGGGTAATTACTGACATTCCTACAGAAAATGCCAAACATTACTTTTTCATTAACTCGTTGCCACATTTAATGAATTAATTTATTGGTTAAGTAATGTTCATTGAAATAAATGCCTCATACAATAAAAGGGTAACTTTTATGCCAAACACACAACCAACAAGCCTCAGTTTAACTAATATTATTGTCCTTTTGTGGCCACAAAAAGCACATAAAGGAAAGAAATGATTTATGGATACATTAGTAATGTATTGCAATGAGACAGACAAAACTATTATGTGAGTTCATAGCGTGTTCAAAGCTCTGTTCCAGTGTCAGGCATTTCTTTCTGAACAGGACTGCCTCAGCAATAGGAAGCAGCTATAGATTTAGTTCAAACAAATCATAATCTATATTACGTAGCATCTGTTGTTGGCAGGATGCTCTTCATCTCTAAATGTGTTGTCTGCGGACGTTATCAGTTCATTCACAAAGCACATACTGATGTCGTTTTCCTGTGGTTTACTCACAGATGGTCCATGTGACAGTGTGACATCATTTAGTTTAGTCTTATATTGCGCAGACAGAGACTAAAATAGTGCACAGACAGAAGGAAGCTTAAGTGGAAGTGAGGGTTTGCTCCAAAAAGCTATCTTTGAAAAGAAGAAAAAGTCTATTTTTACATTAATCTTGAATTTAAAGTGTATGTCTTTTTAATTCTTTAATATTTTATTGTTTTTAATGTTTTTTAGATGGTGGTTTTATGTCTGTCTTTGTTAATTGTTGACATTGCACTTTTGAGCTCTTGCACCTTTTTTCTTATCTGTTTTTAAATGCAAATGGCAAATAAACTAAATCTGAAAGTATTTATTTAAACCATATTTTACTTTAGTGGAGGGCAGATTTTGTGGCTCAAATTTTGACGCCAGTTAACAAGATTCTGAGATGAATTGCAATAACTTTGAGAGGTTGTTCATTTGACAGAACACCACTTAAATGAAGGGACCCTCGATTTGATTTCATTTCTGTCTCGGATCAGTTTCTTCCAGGTCTGTGTCCTATCTGGAAACTGTCTCTGTCCAATAAATGCCAAAAAAACTAAGCATATATGTTTAAAGATGTACAATTTAGAATTTTTTATTAATTTTTTTTATAAAACAAAAGTGTGATTATTTGTAACAAACTATTTTACTGCAGTTATTGTCTCTCCAAGGGCAGACCCTCTATGTTTCATCAATTTTTTTATAGAGTAAAGCAATAATTGAAAGGTTGTTAGCATTACTAACTACATAGACTATAGCTGCACCTTACATTGTAAACATCATACCGCTCACTTCTTTTTTTCTTTTTTTTTTTCTAAATATTGGATCAAATCCTGCTCCACAAACTCAATTTGTAAAAGTCTGCTTCACACGTTTATATGAATGATGCCACAGTCCATTGGTCTGGTATATATCTGAATCATTTATCAGTGGCCACACAACAAGTTGGTGGAATTTGTTCTTGGTACAGCATGACATAAGCTCAATCAGCGGTGTCAACAGACAGGACAACAATAATAATGACAATTACAGACAAACATTTCAGACCATAAATACAAATGCATACAGAGACATGGAAAAGTGCGAGTTATCTTCGATTTCTGATCTGGTTCGGTGTTCTTATGGTAGTGGGATGAAACTATTTTTACAAAAAGAATGTGTAAACTACCTAACCTACCTCTGCTGCATTAATTCCTGCTGATCTAATCAACTGCCTGCTTCATAAACCTCTTTAAAGTGCCTTTAATTTAGTAAATGCGACAGGTAAAGCTTAATATAATCAGGAAAAAGGATTAGCCATATCTTATTCTTACAATGATTTTAAGTGGCTTTCCAGCATTAGCAATACAAGAGTTGATGTTTGACTGATTTGTTTTTAATTGGCTGTTTATTTGAATCTAATTTTGTGAAGAAAAGCTAAGCTGTTAAGTGTAAAGTCTGTCACAGTGGATCTGTGAACAAAGCCTTTGCACTTTTAATGAGGTTCCATACATGTATTACTGAGAGAATTGTACTAATGTATTTTTCTGTTGTCTTACTTTTGTGTGCTTCCATTCAGTGTATTTAAAGTCAAATAAAAAAGATTGCCATAATAAGGTTGATCATCCATTTATGAATTGCAGCTTTAACTATGACTGTTTGCATCATATTTTTAATCCGTGGTGCAACAGTTCTTTTTTTTTCTCACCTTTTGCTTTTCATTTTAATAGAGCAAAGGTGACACATGAATCAATATTTTTCCTGCAGCTCCCCTTATCATTTCAGAGCTGCCATGCCTCAAAAGAGAGAAATAATCCCAACGCTATTGTGTTCAGGAAAAACATGAACAGTAGTTCCCCTTCACGGCCATTAGAGGGCACTCATATGTAGTACACAACATAAGAACAAGAGTCTCCCAGCTAAGCTTCTATTATCTCCACTTTTTCCAATCCTTTTTTTATATTTTGGAGAGAGATCTGGTAAACTGAATCAACATCTGACATGAATGCTCATTTGCAGCTCGGGCCAGACGTTGTTATTCTTCTATTTGACCAATCACTGAAAGGGTAACTGAGGACACTGCGTTGAAAGATGGACAGAGAGGCGGAGACAGACGTCTTTTTTTTATTTATTTTTTTATTTCATCTGTAGTTTCCGGATTGAGAGCCTTGCACAACATTAACACAGATATCGACCGCTGAGACATCCGATCTGTTTTTATTCCCCACCTCTTTAATCGATACACGGGAAATATGCAAGCTCATGTGAAAGTGTTTCCGAGTTGTTCTGTCTCACTCAGCTGTTTGGACAGTGATTGAGATGGGTTTAATGAGGTTTACCATTTGCTCTTGGAGTAGATGATGATTAGCCTTAAAAGGATTTACATTCTTTATAATAAATGGAATATAGCATGTCCATTTTTACAGATGTGGAAACAACACCACCCACTGAGACTACAATCCTTTACCTGCTGCTGTATTAGTGCCATTAGCAGCATATTCAGGCAATGAATCACACCTCAAGCTCTAAACTATAACGCGACGGTAATTCCTTCCCTCTCGAAGTATTAAATGCAACATGGCAGGGTTGTGCTGTATCAGGATGATGAGTCACTGTTGCACTGATTTACTGGATCACTCTCTAATGAATCATGGGATGGGGATCTGAAGACGGATGAGGTCCAATCAGATCCTAGAACCATCAACTGTTGTTTGGAAATGGAATAAAGTTCACTGTGAAGAAAAAAACAAAAAAACATTTTGCTGTGTCATGCTCTCTAACAGGCTGAATAGAAAACAGAAACTGTCCTGAATGATTCACTTTAATGGAGCAAGTCTAGTTTGATGTACACCAGCCTGCTTTATTTTTTTAATAGATGAGTGTAGTATTTAGTGTTGTGGTCCAAGACTTTGAAAGATCGAGTTTCAGTCCAGCAGGAAAGAGATACAAAACAATAATTAAATCCAAACACTACTAAAAGTTCAGTCTCAGTTCAAACTTGCAGTGGAGTTTGCGAGAGCTTGGTTACGAGAGGGATTTTTCTGAACCAAGATTAAAAACAAAAGATAGAAGTTTTCATCGACTCACAGTTCAGCTATGGTCAAATAAATTAGGTTTGTGGTTTTGATTGGACTGTTTTTTTGTTGTTTTTTGAAATACCAAGACTTTTGTGTCAAAGATGCAAAGATGGAGGCAAGACAGAGTCAAAATGAGTCCAAAAGCACTTTTCATCCATTCATCCGTTCAGCCATTCACACTGTGGTGGCAAACTGAAGCAGAGACTGGAGCCACTGGAGGTAGAGCAGCACTTCTACCATGTAAGATATGAGCATTGGGGGATTTTGACAAGCACCACATTGGGATATCTCGAGGTTAGTTAATTTCCATTTTGAAGCATTGAAGTAAACCCAAATTAACAAAAGCATAACCATTCATTTTGACAAGTTTTTTGTGATTTTAAACTGCTTTTCTGCTCTGCACGTGCATTATCTGAAGTAAAATCAACCTGCACAGCTTGTTTTATTACTCCCTTTTTACTGGTGCCATTTGAACAAAAACATACACATTTGTAGTTATGTGTACTGTATGTTAGATAAGACACAACAATAATAAACATAGAAATACACTCCATAAGCCCCTTACCTTCTTGTCCAGACCCAGAAACTAGTGTACTTGGCTGAGAACAGTTTAGCTTCAAGTTTAAAAGAATGTTGCAGCAAGAGACACAACTATTAAGGACATACTACATAAAGCCTGATCATTAAGTGAATGAAATGAAAGAAACAACAAACCCACCAAAAAGTATGTTTTAAATGGCCAAAAGGAAGCCCAAAGTGCTTTACGTTTAAAATGGGAGATCATTTGCAGTATAACATATATAAATACATTGAAACAATAACCAAAGAAATTTTACAATAACAAACAAACCAAGCCAAAACATCTGAAAGTGACACAGTTCTACAATGTGTTAAAAGCCAGTCTTTAACCTGGACTTGAACAGGACCAGGTCAGTGAGAACACGCAGGTAATGTGTTCCAGATTTTAGGAGCAGCAGCAGCAAATAAAGGATCGCCCCACTGTTCGAACCTGGACCTTGGAACAACTAATCTCATCAGGTCGGCCGACCGGAGGGCTCTGCTGGGACAGTGGACTGGAATTCAAATTTAAGATAAGGACTGTGTTGTACTGGACTCCATATCCCACAAAACACGGTTGATCCTATAAATACAAAGATGGTTTCAGAACCTGTGCTTCCTCATCAAAGACTGTTGAACGGAGATTAGCCTTATAAGATTAGCATACACGTGAAGATAAAATACACATTGTCATTAGAAAGAGGGACGTAACACACAATAAATATCCTCAAGGCTATTTAAAATATGTAAAGGCTATAGCTCCATTTGGTAATGGCCTACAACACACAGTAAGTGAGTAGAGCTAAAATCCGTCAGTAAACTATTTAGTGTCTAATATTGCTTGTTTAACTTGCACAGTTGAATGAACAGGAAATACTTTTTTGTTTTTGCTGTGTGTGTGTGTGTATTTGACATTGGTTGGGGAAAGGTCCAATATAATTTAACCTTATTCAACCCCTGTTTAAGAAGAAAAGACTTGCTTGTCCTTACCGTGAGTATTACCGAGGGGAACCAACAAGGCAGCCCTTTACTGAACAAAGAACCTTGTTTTAAATAAAGCCATTGAACAGATCTGAACAGTGATTGTGTCCTCTGCTAATAAGAGCGAAGAGCAGGACAGACCTTTAGCAGGGAGCACAGACCGGGCCAAACCAGGCTCGTCTTGTCTGGGTTGCTAGGAAACCGCCAAGGCGCCTGATCTAATTTATTAAATTCAGCCTCTCGCCTCGTCTATATCTCCGCGCTTCTCTTCCTGTGCATGTCTCGCCTGCTCACTTTGGGCCTCCGTGCAGCTTTTCCCTATCTGCCGTTATCGTTCCCACCCTCTAAGACGCTTATCTCCCTCCTCTCCCCCTCGGCCCAACCCCCCCTCAGCACCCTTCCTCCCAGCTTCTTGTGTATATGTGGACGTATCTCTTTCTCCTCTTTCCTGTGTTCCCTCCATCAGTGTCTCCTCTCAGGCTGCAGAGAGCCACCCCCGTATCTTTAGCGGAAAGCAGAGTAGCACCCTCAGGCAGGCCAGACTTATACATGTAAACACACAAGCAGACCTCATTACCATTTCCAACTTTGTCTCGCACTCTTCTTTCCAAGTCCAGATTTATAAATGTTGATTCATCAGACTTTCACTATAAGCACTCACTCCGCCACTCTTATTGCCTGAATTATTCAACATCCCGCTGCTATCTTCAACCCAATCGATGATCATTCGAGGATAATCGATAAAGAGCGCTGTATATACCCTGAGAATGCCTTTGAGTGCCGTTGCCAGGGGATAAACCGGTATTTTCTTGCCAGATGGAAACTTATTGAGCGTATCAAAAACAGTAACAGCAGTTGCTATTGTCTGAGAAGTCTCCAACGAGAATGGAGCCGACAGAAGTTGGAGCATGCTGAGAGGAAAGCTGGCGCATTTTTCACAAAGGAAAGGAAATGCCATCTATTCTTAAAACTGAATGTCGATGAAGTTATAGAAGGAAGTAAAATGCACCAGAGTGTTGTTTCGTACGTCTCAGTTAACCTCGACACTAGAGTACTACGTTAGAAAAAGGGGTGCAAGGTCGGAAAGTGGTTAGCACTACTGCCTCACTGCGAGAAGGATGTGCAGTTTGGAGCCTCCTCATGCGACCTCTAACCACCCAGAACATGCACAGATGTCTGACCTAGTCCCTTCAACAGTAATGATGAATGCAAATGAAACACTTTATAATAACTACACACTATTAACCATTAGTTGTAACAAATGAATTCATCATTTACAAAGCATTTCTTCTACATTTATAATCACGTTATATCAGGTCAATCACATTTATGACGCTATTAAGGGTTCAGTCTTGAATAATAACTGTACTATATGCTAATGATAGTACAGTCTTTATTCATTTATTTATCTGTAAGTACATATTTATTAATGCTTTAATGCTGTTTAATAGTTTGTAGTTATTATAAAGTGTTACCAAGTTTTTAATTATCCAAAGAAAAATATTATGTGATAAAATTAAACTTTACATCCAAAAGGATTATAATAGATAAGAATGTTCAGCTTTTACGTAATGGAGAAATCTCAAGAACAGAGGAAGTGTCTTTAACAGCAATGGCTACGTCTGCAAAACTGCACAAAAACACACACAAAGAGAAAAAAATAAGAATCAAAGTGAAATGGAGACGCTATAATCATCACTATAATGTTCACTTTCTGTTCGATATTTCTTACCCAGTGATCCCATGGCAACCCGATCAATATTAATCGTGTCAACTCTCAGTTAGTGTGAGTCTCACATTGAAAAGTCATGGATAGAAATACTACTATGTCTTTTTAATTATGTAGCATCAAAGAAAAAAACGTTTATGCATTTAAAAAAATGCATTTATCTTTGTATGTCATGCTGCTTTTATTACCTTTCTTACTTTTTTATCTTATAGGTGTCGCTTTAAGATAAAAGTAGGGGCTCCTTGTGTAATGTTCTTTTCTTATTTGGTTACAGGGCTGTGGGTTTAATTATCATTGTAAAGCAAGACAAAGAACCAGTTTAAGGAGCCTTGTCTTTGCAAATGCATCTATATTTGTCAGCAAAGAATCTGTTTAAATATACACAGGTATTTCTTTTTTTTTTTCTTTTTTCTTTTTTTTAAAGATGGTGTCCTTCTTACTCCCACAATCTTCAAAATAGAAAATTCTGTTAACAGACATCACGTTTGACAAATTACAGCAAAAATGATGGATTTGGTAAGAGAAGAAGAGCTTGGACATACCACATAAGCCTAACACACATAAAACAAACATGCTTTACTGTTTACTCACGGTTTTGGACAAAAAAAATACTTTGCCTTACATTATAAGTCAAGTAAGGTATAAGCTATAAACTGGCAATTTGACTTGCACTGTTGTTGCTATTGCTCTTACTATTCTACACATTTGTTCATTTCACAAAGCAACATTAGGTGGAGAAGACTGAAAACTTTGAGGAAAACATCCACGTACAAAAATACGTAAAATGTTTGAGTGTAGACTTATAACATTCCAAAGTTGGACGTATGCTTCTGGTGTCACGTTACAAATCCTGCTGCTGGAAAAAGACACAGTACACTGTCTCATGGGAAATGCAGTCTCTCCTCTCGTCATCAATGCCTGTAGTCCTTCATGACCTCAGCAGACTGCCATCAGTGAGCATTAGTCATCATTTTGCCAACCACGGTGACTCAGCGAACCCAGAGGCAGCAGGTTAGCCAGAGGTGAAGGTTCCCAGCATCAAGCAGCCGCCAATAAAAGCCCATTAAAAGCCTTGTTAGACCAGCGTCTGAGCCGTCCTTTTCCCCCGTTGTACACCGCTGTGACTGTGCTTTTTATGATTCAGGGGTGTCCTGAGGTGGCCCTGAGTGTGTAGCAGAATCAAAGGGGGCTAAAGTAGAGAAATAATACCCACCCACTGAGTTAATACCTTCAGTGAAGCCAAAACTTGAAGGAAATTTAAATTGGGAGATGTAGTAGCATGCGTGGGTGTGATCCCATCTGTGGGAGAGACATGTGTTTGCTTTTTCTTTCACTTGTGTGCTTTGAGATCTAAAAGTTACTCACTAACTTAAATAGCACTGAACTTTTACTTTCTTATTTTCAGAGATCGTACTTCACTTCCTTTCATTTTTGCACTTTAGGACCTCCAGACACCAACATCTGCATCTCCCACAGATGGAGCCTTTTTACTAAAATCACAGCTGGTGCAAGAAACAATGGCGCTATAATAAATGTATTATTGTAATTGTTTTAATTAAAAGTGCGTCCTGAAAGGGTGGTGCTGTGAATGGGTGAAATAAGAGGCGTTTATGTGTTTTTGCTCAGTCAGATGGCATGACTTTTGTGTTTATTTGTTCTTCTATTTGAGCTAAAAATGACAGCTGAACAGTAATCTGGGATCGTGACTGGCATCTTGATTTATGGCACTAAAAAGTGAAGGGACCAGCTGTTGTCTGCACGGCTGCTGGAGAGGACAGTTTAGGTAGAAAGAGAACCTTTTACAAAATTAGATCAGGTTATTACGCTTTACTAGAAGAAAAACACATGACATAAACATAACATTAACATAATCCCCTAACAAACAAACATATGTAGGTTTTCCAGTTTGTCTCAGTTGATTCATCTATTCTAATTTCTGACATCAATCGTTGTTTGATAAATTACAATAGTGTGGAATCGAAATTTTCACCACAAGATGCCACCAACACAGAACACATTCCATCTCTAAAGGTAAAATTTGATTCCATTTACCTACCTTTATATCAGCAGTATTTTCTTCAATATTTACCTTTTGAAAATGCCTTAGTATAGAGCATTACACACAAGCCTCCCTTTTGTTAGAAAATTGACAAGAAATGATTTATCTTAACTTTATCCAATTATGTTATCTTTAAAGGTACATTACAGAAGTTCCAATGGTTCAAATAAGAATGTTTTGACCCGTACATGCATTAGCAACAGCCTGATGTGCGGAATGTGAATCTGAATTTTCCGTGGTTGACTCTGTATGCCAGTACTGTCAATTAAATGAGAAGGGTTCGGGATTAAAACTCCTGCGCTGGTTCAGTGGATGTGACGAAATGCGCCCTCTACTGGCTCAAGGTTACGCAGTAGCGCTTTTATAGAAAGAATAAAGAATATTCCACAATGCAAATAGCATTGCGATGATATTTTAGGTAGGCTTCAGAGTAGGGGGCACATTTTTACATGCATAGGGTTAAGGTTAGGGTTAGGATGAAAACATGATACTTCCTGGTGATTTGTTAGATTTTAATGCATGTACTAATGTATAAGTCATGCATGAATTAATGATAAAATGTGCCCTCTGATCTAAAGTGTTACCATACATGTTGTTCAGCTTTACTTTCTGTTTTGTGTTCCTTGAAAACAATCTGAACTTTTACCTCATGTCTGTTTGCATTTCAGGTACGTTTTTTTTCCAATTTCCAAACATAAGTTACCTATAGGTCCCTCCACCTTTAGTGACTGATTGATCTTTATAGGTTTTTGAATAGAGCGGTCTCCAAGTGTACCTCACTGTTCTCTTCATTCATGCTGCGTTCCTTCAAAAACAAGCACATTCATTCCAAGGTTGCACCAGCTCAATCCTATAGCCACACGTCAACTTTCATCTGTTCACTGTGAACACATGCTGCAATACTCTTGTATGAAAGGATCCCTTTACCACCTCAGGATCTCATTGTCCTTATAGAGTCCACAATTCTTTAAACCAGACCTTTGCAAGTTTATCTAGACCATGTAATGTCTGTTTAAACATTACACAATGAAAAGGTCATAACCAAATTTGAATGTGGAGATGTGGAAAAAGAGCTCCATATTCAGGTTGGTTGTACAAATGTGTCATTGAAGCATGATTTATTTTTATCCTTAAGCCTCTATGTGGAAGAACTGTTAAGAAAACGTCCATGATACGCCTCTATTCAGTGTATGCCTAACCCTTTCATGGGACCTTTACACCTTGGCTTTTGATTTGCAGCTTATTTAAAAAGCATGTTTGTTTTTTGGAGAAACAAATTATTCTGGTTTCTGTGGATTTGACTTTGATTTCAGGAAGGAAGTGGACATGGATTAAACTGGCTCTGGATGCAAAAGTGTGGACCAATCAGAAAATATATGCATAGCATCTGCATATTATCTGTAGATAAAGGGTTATGATTGTTCCAAACAGATCTATACTGTGTGCTGTGAAGAGGCCTATTACATTTACTGAAGTGAATGGGTCTGGCCTTCAATAAATCTGAGCTTTAAAATTTGGAGAGTGTTCCTTTTTTTACAAAGTTAGAGTTGACCTCTTTTGACTTTTTTTACTCATTTGGAGAAATCAATTTGTCAACTTCACATAAGAGCATTTTAATATGTTTGTTTTCTCTGTTCTGTTTTGAACACAGACAAAAGCAAAACAGGTCATTAACCTACAATAGTTAACTTCAAGGCGCTAAAAGGCTTATGGAGTTAATAGGATTAACATTTTAAATACAAATGTTATGATAATGTGAAACAAACTAATTATTTTAACAAAATTATCTATACTTATTATATATAAATCTTTTTAGTTTCTGTTTGTTTATCCAAACTTCCACCCCAAACACAAATTATCCATTTTAAGAGAGTTTAACATCGTGGCGGATGTCAGGGGAGCATCACAGCTCTGCGAACAACGCCTAGTTTGTCTCATTGTAATTCCTCACCACTGACGGTACTGTCGAGTTCACCGAGAACTGTCAGCCAGATTAATGAATTAGTCCACTGGCCACACAAACACGCACAAATGCACAAGAAAAACACAAGACTGTCTCTTGTCTTGAGCTTTGACTTTGTGGCAGACTACTAAAAGCATTTAAATTCCCATCCAGAAGTGTGTGGTCTCGTTTCTGAATTAACCTGCGGAGAGAGAAAAACACAGCGGGGCGGCTCGGAGAGGCCCTGTCACTTTATATAAGGCTTCATCCTTTTCATGCAGTTGGGCTCACATTCACTGACTGCAGCGAGCTGGCAATTGTCACAGCACTGGCTCCAAGAGCTTTCGTTACACTGTCTGTACCTCTGCACAACTCCGCCACCTGTTGCTTTGTGCATTAAATCTGACTCTATGTAACTGAGTCGTCTACTTATATTGGGTCATGTTTTATAGAGTTCACATAGTTAAAGGTACTGAGTGTAAAATGGAAATTTTTATTTATATAGCACAATTCATACAGTGGGTAACTCAAAGCGCTTTACAGAAATAAAATACATTTTACAAGCTTTAGATTAAGACACATAAGAAAAATGTAAACATTTTAAAAGAGGCAGACGTACGCAGTGCTGGAAACTTTCTCTGCATTATCTGTAGTCAATACTTTCTTGTTGACATTGATATAAACCAATGAGAACGTCCATCTCTCTATGTGAACATGTGGTTGACCAAAGTTATTGACAAGTTCATAAAAAAATTGGTTTGTTTCGCTTAAGCACAATATAGTTTGCACCTGTGACAATGCTGTACAGGCTGCTTTTACGCTTTTGCTCCAATGTGAAACTATAGTTTGACAGTTTGACAACAGTCAAAATGTTATAGTTTTGGGGTTAAGGTTGTGGTGTGAAATACTGACCACAATTTCAAAATTTAACAACACAAGACCAACCACACGTTTCCTCTTCTAAATAAAAATGGTGCTGGATGGATTTTGATACATGTCTCATATGCTTACTACTGCAACATTAAAAGAGACTAAATTATCCAGAGGCCATCCTGGGTGGGATTTTACAGCTTCACAAAACAGCACAGGTGCTTCCAACAAAAAAATAAATAAATAAATAACCCAAGCACAACAGGACAAGAATTAAGAGGAGCAGAAAAAGCGAGTGGAAGAGAGATGTATTTTTACAGCTGTCAAGGGGGTCCTGTCTTATTTCCAATGCTTGTTTTATTTTCTTACCTTTCCTCTCCGCTACCACCCACCGCATCATATTCTTTCTTTTTTCCGAATGTGTGTTAGCTCCGGTGGAGAAATGCTGTTTGTTGCCCCGCGGATGTTGTTTGTGCCTCCCACCGCAGGACTGCTGGCTCTATTGTACTCACACATACATGCTCCGACTCCATAGACTCCCGGGTATCTGCAGATTGTGCCCGTGGCAGGCCTCAGCAGCTGTGATATGGCACAGGGGAAATGAAAGTCAAGGGATGGAACGAGAGAGGCAGAGATGAATAGGAAACTGTTGGAAATACTGCAAAATGCCAGAAGCAGAGAATGGAGAGAAGGAAATGGTGGCAGAAGAAAACTCATTCAGTCTCTGAGAATATTTGTCACCATTTTATGTTACTAATAACCCTCTGATGCATCAGTTTAGTGTTTGTTTGAAAATATATGTTACACCAAATATGTCTCCTGGCTTGGTTAGTATGACTATGTTTTTTTTATTTGCGTGCACATTGGGTTTAGTTAACTAAACTTGACTCAGACCCATTTTTATGGGTTGGTTTATGGACAACAGCATGTCTCTGTAAGGCATAATTGTTGTTCCCATGCTTTAGGCTCGATACACTCCTAATTCAAACTGTGACCATCAAGGAAGACAATGAAATAGTGGTCACCTATGAATACCTGGGAGTGCACCTGGACAACAAGCTGGACTGGGCCATAAATACAGATGTACTTTATAGAAAAGGTCAAAGCTGGCTCTATTTTCTAAGAAAGCTAAGGTGTTTTAACTCTTAGGGTTCCCTTCATTTAATGCACCACCTGAGTCCCTCAGACACAAATGAATGTTCTTGTAAAGATTGGCATAGAAATATTGTGTATCATATATTTTTTAAATGAATGTCATTATTAACTTTAGTCCTCATCATACTTGACAAACATTTATGAATTTTCAGAATTTTACAATTTAATTTAACAAACCTTACATGCCAGGTTTGTTAGCGTTTTGATGAAAAGAATCCCAAAATCCCATGAAAGCAAATTAGTATTTTTTTTTGTTACAAAAAATAAAAATAAAGCATTAATATAAAATTTCTCTCTTTAATTGTTGCTTGTAAATAAAGTGCTCCACCTGGGTCCCTAGGACACCAAAAAAAAAAAAGTTTTTAAATTGTTGCCATAGAAACATGATTGAGGGATGAGGGATTTCAACACCAGGAAATGAAAAAAATAACAGAAACCATTTAGCATTGGTTGAATTTTGAAGAAAATGCATTTTGAGGGAGTCAAAAAATCAAAACAAGCAAATATGTCAAAGGGCCTCAGGAAGGACTTTTTAAAAAAAAAAAAAAAAAAAGACTTAAAATAATGATAATTTTATATCCACCCCCAAAATACACAACTAGGTCAAATGTTTTTCCATTTTTCATCAACACAGACAAAGTTATGCAAAAACTTTTTTGACATAAAAATGTAACTGCTGCAAATGTTTATCATACAGTTATGGCCAACTGTTTTCTTTGCAGCAGTTTGTTGAGGGCGGTCTTAGAAAAAGAGACCAAAGATTAGTTAAAAAACTAATAGAGAGGGCTAGTTCAACTATAGGTATTAGTTTGGAGACTCTGGTCGAAGTAGTGGAGCAACAGACACAAAACAGGACGGATGCTTTACTGAACAACAGGGCTTTTCAACAACAAACAAGGTTTAGCCATTATTTATGGGTTGCTATTCCTTTACTCACATTCCCTCTTTTCTTCAGCCAATGTTGTTTTCTGCAGAAAAAAACAAAACTTAAAAAAACTTAACTTAAAAAATGTATAAACAAAATAAATGTAATAGCCTAAGCCCACATGTATGAAGATCCTGTTTGTCTGCTCTGGGCTCAGTTTGTGTTCTGCACCTTTAAGAGAAGCGATGTCGAAAACACTGTAAAGAAGGCTGTATATGTCAGGTGTTGTGTGAGAGTGAAGATAATACGTGACTAAGAATACTCTGTGAATACGATCGACAGCAGGGGAGCACCAACAAAGGGGGAGGGGATCCATAATACATGATAGGTATTGTATAGGTGTGAGGAGGTAGCGCTCCCAGACACCCACGGGGACACGCCCACGTTCGCGCGCGTCTCCATGGTGATGTCTCCATGGCGGCGCTGTAAAGAAAAGGATGTACTCACCTGCCTCACAAACCTGCGTATCTGTCTGTCCCTTTTCTCTGTGCTACAGTCCGTCTGGAGCTGCTCAGGTGAGGGGCCCACTTTGAGCAGCGTTGCCATGGGAACCGCGGTAGTACCCGGCTGACAGGCTGGACGGAAAGACAAGCAGGTGTGTTGCAGTAAAAGAATGTGCAGGTGAATTTAGAGCAGCTCTGAACTGGCAGTTTATGATGAGTTCACACTGTTTTCAAAATTTAGGTTCATCATTCAACCTGAAAATTAACGACAACCTCAGTGGAAGAATACCGAGAGGGGCCAAAACATTGAATTAAATACAGTAAATAATGAGAATAATGTTTAATTAAAAAATATAAAAGGGTCCATTTGCAATTTTGATAATATATTTAAAATTCTCATTATGTTTTCATTATGTCAGTTCCTGTAAACACAATTATACTTGATCAATTAACTAATGGATTTTAAATAGATCTTTTTATGTTTAGGGTATAAATTAAGCACTTTAAACCAAAAACTGCTAATTTTAGCTTCTTGGTTAGCATAATTTCATTGGAACCTAATAAATAGTTTAATCCTGTGAAGCTGGAAATCCATGCTTAAATGTTTGGGGCTTTATTTAGTGGCAGAATTACGGATTGCAGTTCCACAGTTCTCCCATCAAATGTGAGTACCTATGGTAGCCCTGCAGGGACATACTTTTGTCTATGAGCAATACCCAGTGGAAAAAGTAAAAGTAGTAAAAAATTAAAACCATAAATGTGCTGTTTGCTGTTCGGCCTTCATTTTGTCCACTCTAGGCAGATATAGGAACAGAAAGAGGATGTAAGATCTCTTTAACTGGGCTAATGGAGCTTTAAATAAATATAATGTTAGTTATCTAAAGTTCAGAAGGAGGACCACACATCTCAAACCCGCCTCCTCCCGTCATAGACCTATAAATAGCATCCGTTTTCATCTTTTGATTGTTCTTGTTGGCGTGCTCCACCCTCTAACCCTCTTCTCCTTGTTACCTTCTCTCTGTTAGTTACAGGTAATTAAGCTTGATGCCCGACAGCTCATCATTGTCAAGAAAGCTCCAAACTGCCTCACGTTTCCCAAGCTCCTATAGTTTTTTAGATTTCTAAATTGCTCAGAATGTTGAGGTGGTCCATGCTTGTGAAATGTGTACAATCAGATTCCAGTATTGAATGAAATACAATTCAGAATAAAGTTACAATTATAGTTCATACCCACAGAGAGATATACAGTAATAAAAAACACACATTTTCTTACTAAGTCCATTACACAACAGGATTTTAAACCTTAAAACCCTTGAAAACTGTAGCTAATTCTACATGGCACGCCTTTAAAGAATCAAGTGTTTAGAAGTAAGGATACGCTTTAATTTGTTTTAAATGACAGCTCATTTAATGCAGCCGAGCATGAAGGAATCTGTAAGCCAAGCCAAAACACACTACATTAACCCTCATCATTTCTCATCATCGGTGCAAACGCCTCCTAAATTGTTGACTGGTTGTTCAGGGACCCCATACAAATGAAAGACTCTTACACACAGGCAGGGAGCTGCACAAAGTGTATGTTTGGCCTGTTGAAAACATAACACTGCGTATAACTTTCTCAATTATATGAAACTATGTTCAGGCTCTGATTGCTGTGCTACTTCACATCGTAATGATTGTGACAACAGGCTGATGAAGACTGCGGGAGGTTACTATTCTGACAATTGTAATTGAATCTACTCACATGTTTAGTTGTTTGGGCTTGGATATTTTTGAAGGATACAAACTTACACCAGGAATTTTACATCAACATAATCTACTGATGTATGGGCTGATGTCTGAGCCACTTTAAACTCAAACTGAATTTGAATTGCTTGAGTTAAAGAAATGCTTTTTAACTAAATGCATTGGTTTGTAAATAGTAAATTGAAAATTAATTTGTATTTTGAAACTGAATCCATTTGCTTTGGAACTGCTTTACAATACCTTCAATTTTCAGTTTTTTGAGAGAGCCTTAGAAAATCGATCCCAGATTTATGGAACTGTGGTACTGTCAGTGGTGGGCCGGGCATCTTACACCTAGGGCTTTATTGATGTCCTACTTGTTAAACCATTTCATGATACTACCATTATAATGCCACCATTATAGAAAGAAAAAACTCAATAGAGTACAGAAACATAGTATAACAGGGTGTTGCATCACAAAAAAAACAGAAACCCAGTTAATGGTCCCTGTACGTCTTTATGTGAGAAAACTGTGGCTGGGGGTAGCTCAGAAGGGGGCAGGAATGCTTTCGGAGCACAGAAAAGCGGTGGGTCGACTGGGACTCACCAACACTTGATTATTTGAACACAGTCCTTTCTTTCCTCAAGAAGAGTTCAATTACTCTGTTGCACGGTTCATCTGTGCGTTTCAGTTACAACAACAAATCCAGCTAATGCTGAAAGTTCCGGTTTGTCTTGTCCTTTTTCTAGCATGTTTTAATTCACTTTATGGCTGCGAAAGTCCGCTCCATTAAATTATTTTGAGTATGTTGCTGGCTTTGTCTAGTAGGCTCTCTGACCATCCAATAAAAAGACGGAAAATGCAAACAGTGTTGTACGCCTGCTAGCTGGCTAAGCTAAAGGTGCTCACACTTTTGATTCTGAAGGCAGATTTCATTTACCCTGACAACACATGGCTGAAATCTGATTGGATAAACACTCCAGTATAACCATACAATACTGGAAGCAGCACAACCAAGAGAAAAAGTATGAAATTAAAAAAATAGACAATTGGAAATGATTTAAAACATAAATGGAAAAAATGTGGGTCAGTGATTCTAATAGTCCTCATGGCCACCACTAAGTACTGTGAATGTGCCCCACATGTTGTCTTTGGAGCTGACTTGAGCGATGGGAGTCTCACTGTAAATACCACACCAAGAGCAATGCAGCCACGTTACAATAAAGTGGATTGTCTTCCTGTTCTGTCACGGTGGGGGACGAGAAGCAGGACCCAAACGCAGAACTAGTACAATGTGAATCAGGTTTATTTGTTACAACACAATGTGGCTCGGGGAACTGTCCGATGTGGAGTGGAGGTGAGCTGATCTGAAGTCCGGGAAGGTGGCTTACGGATAGATGCCAGTGGAGCAGACGGGGAGACTTGAGACGAGCAGGTAAGGCTGGATCCGGGCTGGAGCTGGCAGTGGCACCTGGGTACGACACGAACAGGTAATTACTCTCAAATACAACAAACCACGAATATTCCAAAACACGATGGCACAACGTCTTCACTAACTTAGAGTAGTGTTGACAACAAACTGGCGCTGAGTGAAGGGAAGACTGGTTCTTTTAAACAGAGGTTGATGAGGTGTAAGTGGTTGCAGGTGTGCCGACTGCCCTGCCCAGCTGAGGAGAGAGGAGAGTACAGAGGGGAGGGGGAGACACACAGACAGACAAACACAGATCCTGACATGTTCCTTGTAAACTTTGATGTAGGGATTAGATCTTATTGTAATCATTGAGAAGTAAACTGAGAAGTAAACTGAGACGACTGCACTCTGATGACATCCAGTGTAACCCCCCCACCCCCCGCCGGCTCCTCAGCAGGTGCCCGGCTCTGTCAAAGCTCTAAAGGAAAGCAGGATTTTGTCTGCAGGTCAACACAGAAGCGGGGTTTGCATTGGGTGAGAAGGTACGGGTCGTGTTGTACTCAGACTGTTCTCTGCGCAGGAGAGTGCCGTAAGAAAAGAGAGTGTGACACAAGTTGTGTTTCTATATGAGAGATAAATCTTTGCTCAACAGTCTATTGCTTTTCATCTTCTTTGAAGTCAGTGTATTATTTTTCCTATTCCCTCTTGAAATATGCCTAAAAATTGGTCAAGTTTGATCAATTGTAACCCACTGATTCATCATCCACAAATATATTTTTTTTCAGTTCTTTCTTTTTTTATATTCAAGTTTACATTTATTTTATTAGTTTATACTCAGATAAGTATTGTGGTGTTCTTTAATATTAATGTTTTGCTTTGGCTGGAGATAAATGCTAATGCCAACACATATTAAGCTAAAAGGATTGTTTCTTGTCTTCAGATGATTACATGAATACAGCCTCCAAAATAACAGTGTTCTTATATATCATAGATCACATTTCACAATAAATATATCTGAACATTCAAAAAAATGTTCTACTTTTGTTAACCTTAAAACTACACTACCCAGTTTTGTTTTTGCCGTCCCTCTCCCCAAACAGCCGAGCAGTAACACTTCCTGCTTCTTGTCCTGACGTGAGCTGTGATTGGACAAACTGTGAGGTAATCATTCTCATCTAGTTATACATAATTATGTTTTTTTCACAAATGATTCCTGTTACAATAAGCTGTTAAGTGATTATATTGTCAGACTAAATGCAAGAGCAAAAAAACTGGATGATCCCTGTTTAATCGTGAAAATAAACCACTTCAGGAGTGAAATTTCATTATGCCACTGACTTTCTGCAAATTCCTATCATTTAGCCAAGGCTTATTAATCGTCAGATCTAATGTTGTCTTTGACCATTTTTCAACTGTAGCTACTTTTATTTGCCATTCACTGACTCTGGTTCTTCTCAAATACTCTTTTTGTATTGTAAACTCAATTCAGAGTTGAGTTAACATCCTCATTCTAAGAAGTTTGTGATCCTAAAGTTGACTAAACGTTACATATCCTTGTACTTTTACTAGAACTACAGCTACAAACAGACCCTGTTTTCTACAGTGGCAAATACTTTTACATGGCTCACATGTTGTTCTATTGTGTATCTTTATTTATTACTAGTAACTTTTTGGCCTCCATGAGCTTTTCTTCAGTTCATTCAAGTTGTTCTTCCGTCTAATAGTCTTGTATTGAAAACATCTTTACTTGTCATGCTTGTTGAGATTATTTATGGTTAATTTTGTCAGGAGTAGTTTTCACTGTGGGAACTGTCTGAGTAACTATTCCAGTCTGCTGGTTCCCCTTTATGCAGCCAGGCATCTCTGTGCATGGACCATTAACCTTGTGGGAACAGACAAACACAGCAGCAGATGAGCATTTGTCTCTTTAAATCCTAAAAACAAAATAAAAAATGCAGATATTTCTATTGGATATGAAACCAAAGCGCCAGACAGCAATGTTTCAGCACTCTGTCTTTGTGTGCTCCAGACTTATTAATTTGTTGAGCGAGTGTGAGTCAGTGTTCATATTTAATAGCTGTGGTATTTTTCAGTGTCGCAATCCTCGACACAGCACAAGTTTAGAGCCGTGATTCAGACGAGAGGCGACAATCCACCACCAACAGAGAAAAACAGAGAAGGACCCAGCCTCCCACAGCAGTGCAGACGGAGAGGCACACATGCACTGGAGATTACAGACGTACAGGGGCATGATTCATCCTGAAAACTAAAGAGGGATGCTTACACTGGATTGTGAGAATTTATGCAATAAGGACACAATAGGAGAGTCAGATGCTGCTGGACTAAGGTTGAGCACTTGCTGCAAATAAGAAGTGGACATTAAAGGGGCATTAGAGGGAATAGAATAAATAAATAAATCAGTCCCTATGCACCATCTTCAATTTCTGGTTTATTCTTGCTTTTAAATTTAACTCTAGCCATATGTAATTTGTTTGATTAGTTTATTTTTTTCTTTTCTTTTTTTCTTTTTCTTTTCAAGCTGGGATAAATAACAGATTTCATGCCTCCATTTATATTTTTTTTATTTAACAATTTAACTCATTAGCCTTTTTCTTTTGCAATTAGCATTTTATTACATTTTTTAACATGTCTAAAATGTTGTGCAAATTACACAAAACACAAAAATTAAAGTTAATATAGTACAAACATACAATATATATTAACATATATAATATGTTAACATATATAATATATAATTATATATATAATATATAATTAACATACAATATATATATATATATATATATATATATATATATATATATATATATATATATATATATATATAAAAGATTGATGAGTATGTGGTACATCTATAGTTTAGAAAGTGTATAAACCAAACAGGCCCTCCTTAAAAATGACCCTACCTGTAAATAGGAATATATAATTCTCCAGATGTTCCAGAAATCATCAGATTATTGTTATTTGAGATCATACAATCATTTCTCTAGTGGAAAAAAGGAAGATATCTGAGCCAGGGAAAGTTTAAGTTTGTTTATAGTCATTAATTAACAAAATGAGAATAAGGATTTTACAGCCTTTAGCGTTAAAGCAGACTTATTACCCCCAAAAAATCCCAAAGTTGGCTAAAGACAAAAAAAGTTTTGATTTTATACAAAATGTTTGAAGATAAATCAGTCTCAGATAATTTTGCGTTACTAATATTTTGTATTATACATTTAAGTCCCAGTGATTTCATCTTTCTAAACAGTTTGGGCAGTGGATGGCACCGAAACCCAGGGCTTTGCTACAGCAGTGCACAGGGAACAGGGAGTTTGTGGTGATTCTTAGTTCTTCAGATGATCATAAAATTTAAAAAGAATGTGGCGTGGTCTTTGTGGTAGAGTCAGTGTTAAAGACCCTGAGAGACACCAGGTCCTAGCCTCTCATTGCCTATTGACCAATAACAATCAGGTTAAACCACTCCCTCTGATGTAATATAAACTGATCTCTGAACAGTGGTCTTCTACCTTCAAAAACTATATCCAGATATATTTTTGTTAACCTCTTGAGTTGACTCCCAGGGTGGAGAAGTTCAGACAATAATTAATAATATTAGGAAAATGACATAGATGAATGTAGAGACCTTAAAGCACAGAGCAGGTATCTGAACCAGTTATTGCAGATTATTTTTTGTTTTACAGTGAACTCAGGAGGGTGTATTACTAAGACGCCGGATAACATCTGCTTTTAATTATGCCGTTATATGTCAATGATGTCTGATATTTGTAAAATGAACAGAGAATATAAGTCTTTATTATTGCAAGTCACTCTGAGTGGCTCATAGCACAAAAGCCTTGTATCTAAGTGTTATGGTACATGATACTTTTCATTTTTATCATTTGGGATTATGCCAAAAATAATAACATGGCTTTATAAGAGAAAAGCCCAGCGGTAAATGGTGGCTGAGTGTGTACTGCTGTAGCTCTCTCATTATTTGATAGAGGTGTGGCTGAACAAGTTTTTTTATTGAACAAGAGTTAAACTGGCTCAAATTAAATCTAATTCAGCATAATATAATACTAGACATGGTTACTTAACTTAAAAACAAATGTGAGGGGCATAACAAGAACTGATGCCTCATATAAAGGTTTAGCACTGATTATCATTCTCAAGGGTTAGTGTTATGGGCACTGCTTTTATTTCATGTGTAACAATCTTTTTTGTATATTATCTTGCAATACTAAATTAAATCATAAAGTTAGTAGGTTAAACTCCCATTGTGTCTGTCTGCCAACATTTTTCACCTCATCCTTCTCGTGTTGCCAATACTCCATTAGCTTCAGAAGTAAGCGTACTGCTCTATTCAAAATGCAAATGAGAGATTTTATTTCAAGTAACGAGTGCTTTTAACAGCAGAATCATTTTCTGCTGATGTTTCTACTCCTTGTGGATTATCACCACTAAATAGTGCTGCTTCTTTTTATCTACACGATTATGAGAGCGCCGCTGTCTCTTCGTGTGTGCTCATTGGACAAAGCCCAGTGGGTTTGTGCCTTTCTTGTATACATTTAAATCAGTTCAATTTAGTTTTACTTTAAGTGCTTAAAGATTAAAGTGCATCTGGGAGTTAAAAAAAAACAAATAAAATGCCACACAGTTTGCAAAAGATTCCCTTGTTTTTGTTTTTATTAATGATAGTAATCCTTTACCAACATTTAAAAGTGAATTGTGTAGTTTTTGGTGGGATCATACCTTTAACCTCTCTTTTCAACAGCTCCTACGGTAGCCCTGAAAGAACATACAACTGTCGATGAGTAAACACATTAGGAATAGGTCAGATAATGATCTCACTTTGAAAATATTCATACATAAGCGCTCAGTTTGTCCTGTCGGGACAGTTGTACCAGCAGAATCAGGAAGCTTTAAATGTCAGTAAGTCCAGGACAGGCAAATGCAAAGAGTGCTATATCAACACAGTTTTGACATGACTGATGTGTTACCTATTACCTCCAAAACTGTCCACAATGCATCTTCCACCAAAGAGATGTTAGCTGTTAAAACCGTCCCGTGTTGTGTACCAGGGTGTATTTGGTCAAAAATAGGTAAAAGATGTTATTAGCTGTTGAGTTTGGACAAACAGCACAGCGCTGACTGAACCTTGGAGCCAACAGCAGCTCAGTGCCTGTTTGTGGAAAACAGCAGTAAATCCTTCAGCAATCAAATAAAGTCAAGTACTAAATATTAAAGTCACTGCAGAGGAATGCTTTAAAAATATAGGGCCGGGACTAAAGTCAAAAACAAATATGTTTAATGCCACTACTGAGTAATTTCAAACTTTCCCAGCACATTGCTGCTCTGATAAATTGCCTTTGTTAAAATAAGTAGGTCTGGATCTCACTGATTTTTAAAGAGGGTGCAGTATTTTCTGTATGATTATAATTCAACTGTTTAAATAATTGCAGATGTGAACAGGAAAACATTTAGATACTGTGGACATTAAAAGAGAAAATTATCATTTTTGATGTATATTGGTAAACCCTCCTTAGTGCCTTAACATGAGCTTTTCCAGTCAAATTTCAGACCTAAAGTTAACCTCAGATTGTATAAGAAGAAAGGAGTCACACCTGAGGAAACACGAACACCAATATCATTTGATAATCAACTGATAATTGTTTTTGTTGGTGGGTCTTGGTAAAGTGTTTTAGGTATTTTAAGGTTAAATCTAATACCCAACATTAAAGACTAAGTTATGGCAACGATTGAATTCTAAATGTTTTCCTACATTTTAAATTGTAAGGTATATAATTTTTAGTTGTATCTATTTCTGGTCCTTTGCAGATTGCTGCTCGATGATGTGAACGTCTACGGTCGCTCTGCAGGAATGTTGGTTTCTGTGAACAAGTTCATAAGTTGAATAAGGTCAGATATTCAGATTATTTAATTTAGTAACAAAATTCATTTATTTATGACCTTTACATAAAAGTCCAAATCCTTTATGTATGTATGTATGTATGTATAAAATTTGGACATCCAAAGGCTCCTCAAGTGGATTTTATTTTTTTGGTTCTTCAGGTAATAAATCAAAGGCAATGTCCATGTCTAGATCTGAAAAATAAACACATCTGCATCAGTCTATCTGTTATATATGTATTTTTTAAGTCGACCAATCGCATTAACACATTTCTTTAAATCTAAAAAACATTGCCATTTTGCTTTTGCATTTTTTTACACCTTTTAAATATAAAGCAAAGGCAGAAACACATCCAAGTAATCACACTCAGACAAAACATTAGCTGGCGTCTGACTCTTTTTCTCACACACGTTTCCCTGCACACAGCATCTGCCGTCAAGCAGGAGCTAATTGCAGAGGAAAAAAACTGGCGTTGGCTGTTTTTATGCCACTAAACACTCAACCAGCACAGACTAGCATCGAGGCAGACACTTTGAAACAGACTGGAGATAAACACTCAACACACATGCAGCGCGGTCATGCAGAGTGTTGACCCTGCAGATGTAACACTGTTCTGGTGTTGAGCTCTGGCCTCGATGCCTCGTCTGCATGTCACTAATAAGTCCACAGTCATGTTTCAATAGCTCTGTGAGACAAACATGTAATGAAACTAATGTTAATAGATGGTCTGTCCTATTTGCAACTTTTAAATGTTGCAAAAGGATTCACGGATGTAATGTCAAGAGACTTAATCTTTATGAAGCTTTTTATGATATTTTTTTGATTTGTGTGTTTAACTTGTCAGATACTTGCTCTTTCCTTTGTCTGGTCATTTTAACAATAACGACAAAAGGAAATGCACTAATTTTAATGTAGTCAGTCAGAGTCAGACCACAACGACAGGACCTACACATCTTAGGTTGACATAGTGGCACAATTTACCGCTGTTTTCCGTCATTAGTGTTAACAATGTTGTCCAGTCAGAAGAATCACTGTACTATATAAGCATTTGTCCACAAATCTTTCTTTTTTTCTTTGAAACTTGAAACAATGACAAAGGATTTTGTGTTTCCTGGCTTTTTTTTTTGTTTGTTTGGCCCTTATAACATTTATTAGCAGTGACTTCCAACTCATGCTATAACATACTTATTGGTTTGGCATAGTAGACTGAAAACAATTGTAAATTTGTGTTTTAAAACTGTTCTAATGAGGCTGAACACTTGTAGCTCATTATAAGGTTGTCAAGGAAACCGCTGTCTTTTCCTTCAGCAGCAAATTAGACTGAAACTAAAATGCTTAAATGTGCATTGTGTAAAAGGTTGTAGAACATTTAGGTTGACCATATTTCCAGATTTTCAAACTGGGACACTTACTTTCTTTCCACAAACCCACTGCAGATGAAAAAGTGATGTGTGTCAAATATGTTCTCCGGTTTGACAGTAAACAAAAACTGCATTGGTGCATTTGAACTTATTAAATAACTAAAAAAGAAAAAAGGTCCTTTAATAGGTACATTATAGATGCACATGTTCCCATTGAGCCCACAGACTCACGTTGAATGTAATGACTGTTTAAAGGCAAAACTATGTCATGGCAAATAAATGAAGTGACAAAAATCTATGAACAATTGTTTTGAAGTTTGATGCAGTGGTATTTGTTTAAAAGGAGACAATAGGGACATGGTCTTTTCAAAACTAGTGTTTTTACAGATATTTGTTGGGACATGGGACAGGGAGTGTGAAAGTGGAACATTCACTATTAAATCGAGACACATGGTCATCCTAAGTATATTAATTTAGTAAAATACTGTTTAGTAGTACAGTATTTATTTTGATATGTTTTCAATATCCACATTTGCATTTGTTCATCTTTGGAGAAATAGACACACGAAGCACCACTGAACCCAGTAAAGGAGCCCTGACGCTGATGATCTAAATTAATTACGTTTCTTTATTTTGGCTGCACTTTATTTTTCAGCTCTGTAACAACATGGTAATAATGGAGTAATGATGTAATCCTATAGTAAATATGGTTATTTATTAAGTAATATTCAAAGAATTGTGCTTGTTATAAGCATGTAACCACTAGGTACTCATGTAGAGCTGGGAAATACTCAGTAATTAACCATAATTACTATAGTAGTACCCATTATTTATTAACATTTCATTACCAAACTATTTCAATGTTATTACTGAGCTGTAATGTTTTTTTTTATAAATCCATCAGATTTCAGTGTGTATATAAGACAACATCATGTCCCGACAGGGCTACCATAGCTGTAAAGCCTTCTGCACAAAAGTGTGTTGTTAATGTCCAAATTATGCTAGGCTATGCTGATCTATATCAGGGAAATGTATGTTAATGTGGACATAGGGAAAGTTTAAGTTTGTTTATAGTAATTTTTATACATATTTATGTGGGTGGCATTAAAGCATTGATTTTACTGAATACTGAACGGGTGAACATAACGTTACCTTATCTGAATCTTTGCAGGCATTTCAGTTTTTCATACCCACACAGCTAAAGACATGCACTTATACAACTGCGTCAAATCTAAGTTCAAACTGCTGTGGCTTGTGTCTATCTCAAGATAATTCGAATGCACAATGGGCGTACATCTCACACAGACAAAGTGCGTGTTCCTGCCCGTCCTGCGCTAATAGTCTTAATGCTTCCTGAGGAGTTGCCAGAGCTACATTAGCCTCTGGATGGGCCATTGATTTGACGCAAAGAGCATCAGCACTCCCCCCTCCTAGACCTAACTCGCACACCCAACCAATCTCTGTACTCTATATGGCCATAGCTTCCTGTCTCACGCCCACGGGGTTATCTCCCCAATGCAATTAAGGTGCTTTAAAAGTGCATTTTCAGGAAGAAGAAGCGTGGGGGTAATGAGAGAGAGTGCTGGCTGGACGACTCGGCCGCTGAGTGCAATGGGAAGCCCCCCGTTACTCGCCAGACGCAGAGATGGATGGACACACCCCGCTAAAACGAGAGCAGAGGAAATGGATGCATTATTACGGAGTCCAAATGCACGAGTGTCTGTAACATAAGAAGGACTGGGGGGATCCTAGTGCAATAATACTTAGAGGGAAATAGGTTTCACTAGCATCTTTCGTCCTGAAACAGTGCGGGCACCTTGATCATTGAGGACATGCCAATGATAAAATATTGAAGAGGATATCTTTCTTTAAATTTTTTATACTTTTGAGGCAAAATTAATGATATAATTGTTGCAGTGCTGTCATTTTCATTTGTGATGTTTGTCAATATAAGAGACAATTTTAACAAATGTCCATTTTTTTGAAAATACTGTGATTTTGTAAAATGCAATCTTACATTTTAATGCACACTAGTGGTCTGTTTGGTACAGCTTTTTCATTCATATAGCGCAGTGGCTCAGTGATAGCAGTGGTCGTCCTATAACCGGAAGGTTGGTGGATCAATTCCTGCTCTCTCCGGTTCATACTGTTGTTCTGTCCTTGGGTTAGACTCTTTCCTTCTGTGACTGGTGTGTGATTGTAGAGGTGAGTTTGGTGGTGGCTGGAGAAGGTCTCAGTCCCAGGTGTGAATGGAAGCATCATGTAAAGTGCTTTGGGTGCCTGAGAAGTGCACAGAAAAGTGCTTTATAAATACATTTACCATACAAAGCATTAAAGGAGTGGAACAATGTCCCCACTTTGGAACTTTCTATATTTCGGTAAAAAAAAAGATTGTTGTCCTGTTTTTTGGACTTGAATGTATAGCTTTATATTTCTATTGTTTTGTGGTGTGTTGTCACATGAAATGACTTGTGTGTATGGCCTGCAGTGAGGGGAGTGTAGGATGTGTGTTGTACAAGTTTTGGATAATATGTGAAGTGAATACTATAGTGTCCTTTAGTATATATTGCACCTTACATTTTGTTGTTTTTGTATATTTTTTCTATATAGATCCCTAATAAACTGCATAGCCATAAACTGGTGTCTTTCTGAGCTAATTGTTTTGTGTACATGGTCCCTACCAGATAAAGTCTGAACTGAACCTTTACTTTTTTCTTACCTTGTACTTTGTGTTTCTTTATGTATTTATTTTACTGTAATACCAAATATACTATAGCTATCCAAAAAGCGCAACTAATAGCAAACTGGTTATACTAGATAATTAAGTATGACGCTTGTTAAATTCAGATTCTCATTTCTTTAAGGGTTCTGTAATTACAATTTACATTTTCATTTGACAAAATGTAAAAATGACAGTGTGGCACAAAAGTATTAACCTTTTTAGCTTCTTTTATTAAAGAAAGGTAAAACCAGACCAATTTTCCAGCACAAAATACTAATTAAATAAATTAAATCGAAGTTTAAACCTTCCATTTAGCTTTGAGTTTTCTGTTGTAGTGATCCTGTGATTATCTCTGCCTCGTTGAACATTGTATCAAAGCATTGTCATCATTTATCCGCATTTAAATTGCTGTTCTTTTCTCAATTTTCTTCTTTTCTGAGCTGCTTTACTGTAAAATAAGACATATTTTGCAACAGAATAACCCATATCCTGTTTTTTTCTTGGTCTTTCGTTGAAAACAGACCATTGGGAGCGCTTCTTTTAATTGGAAGCGAGCTGTGGGCTGATGATTCTCATCTATTTAAACCCTTTATTATAAACCCAAAATGACGTCTTAAGGTCAAAAAATTTTCCGCAGATGATTTCTGTTACAATAAGCTGTACGTGATTAAACTGTCAAACTAAATGCACAATTAAAAAAATGAAGTAATCCCTGTTTAAATCTCTGCTTTCCCAAAACACTGGAGTGTGGACACTACCTAAAAATGCAGCAAAAGTTAGACCTTTAAAATTTAAATGTTTCTGTCGGGACATAGCTACAGGGTTCATTAGAACGTCTTGTCTTGTTGTCACTTTAAAACAATTGCTCCATTTTATTTGAATGACAAACCGTGACACAGTGCACCTTTAATGCTAAATCCTCCCATAAAATAAAAGAACATATGAAGTGGGTAATGTGCAATTTTCCTGTTTTGTGTTGAAATAGTAAATGCAATACTTTAAACACAAAGGCGATTGGAAGTAAACTGTAGTTGGATGAATAAGTCTCCAGCTTCACATTCTGCTACAAACAGAAACCAGCTAACGTTCCTCCTCGTTGAAGGTAAAAAGGCTGGTGTTATTAAGTTAATTTGTTTGGTTTGTCTTGTTTGTTGCTGTGGGGACTGTGCCGTGGTTTTATTAGAGAAGGTGGTGAGAGCAAATAGACAATAACACAACAGTCGCCTGTAAAACAGCCCGAGCTGAGCAGACATTAAAATGATCTAGAGCGCCGAGGTACTCCCTGGTTCAACACGAGTCGCCTGCTTTACATTACACACGGGCCATTGACCTTTTCATATGAAATATTAACTTCCCAGACTGAACTCACTCGCCAGAATCAAATACTTATTATATCCCGCTGCTATACCACTAATACAAAGACTACCAGACCTTTGAAAGCAATAGAATGTCTTGTACTTCTATTACCAGATTGTGCTGTTGATCATAAAAGCTCTGTATATTATTCAAGCCGTTGTGTGGCTTCCTTACTCAATTTGAAAACTATAGTGAAGCTGCAATATTATAAATAAAGAAAGAAAATACCCGACAAGCCTCTTTTAGCAACAACCAAAGTAATATCAATATCAAATACTAAAACATTACACCAAACTTAAGTTGAGCACTTAGCTTTAGCTTAGCATTAGCTTAGCTGCGACTTTAGCGTTTAACAGCAGTTATCGCCTCCTAGTTTTTATACTATTTAAAGTATTTCTTTTTTGAGCTGTTTCTCTGTCTGTGTTGAAAATACACTGGAAACTTTATCATATCAGATATTTTTGAGAAGTAACAGCATTGTTGGTCTCCTTTAGTGGGTGAATACATCCTGAGCAGTAACTTAGAGGTGCTTGAAAAACACAGCACAGAGAGCATTTTTGGATTTAAGTTTACATTTGTTAAACCAACAAACAGTGATACAAACACAGTTTTACTTTAGCAGAGTAAAAATCCAAGCAAGTCGCGAGTCACTGTAAAGCAATGCACATTTTCCAGATTTATTTCCAGAAGTAAAGGCTGTGTAAAGTAACTGTTGTGCAAAGTTTGATCTGGTGAGAACATATGGAGAATCTGGAGCTGGATCATTCTTTCTTTTTTTTAACAGAAAACCATCATAATGACTTTGAGGCCATACATTTAAATTATTTTGGGGCTATGTAAGTAGTTACATCTGAGCCAACAATGAACAACTTTAACTGCAATAATCTACTGGTAACAAATAAAAAAAGACTGAGGGAAACATTATATATACAGTATAGTTTCTTCTGGCCTCTTTTTTTCAGACCTCATTTACCCTAATGCTGCTTAATTCTTACATCACTTGCTAAAGAAAGTCTCTGCCCATGAAAGAGTGTATCTTGTAGGACCATGTAGGACTTCATAGTACCACCATTTTTGGAAAATATGTATTTAAATCACTGCTGTAATACAAAAAAAGAGAGTGAATTTTCTCCTTCAACTTTAACACAGCTCCAGTTTATGTCTACTGTAATGTGGGTTTCCAGGTTGATGTAAAGCATTGTACTTACTCGGGATCGGTGCAAAGCCATTTGTCTGTCCAGATGATTTAGACACATTAGGGCTAATGGGCTAATTACTGCGGCTGCTGCACTCCTGCTGCATGTTATGCAATATCTTGGAGGATACAGACAATTGGGTTTGAGCATCTGACACTGACAGAGACTGCCTCGCTGCCTGCTCTTCTGCCGGCCTCAGCAGACCTCACGGAAAACACCACACACCGGGACAGGTCTCGCTCTGATAAGTATAAAATATGGGTGCAATAAAGTTCTGTGTATGGCTCGGTAGTCAAGCTCTTTTCCCGTTCGCTTGAGTTGGTTTTTTGTCTTGTTTTGATGCACATAATGATGAAAGTTTTTATTCACTATTTGTTCACCAGTTGTAGTCAGTTTGGGTAAATTTCTATTAATTTGGGTTCTTGCTTAATTTTGGATTTCTTTGTATATCATGCATCCATGGTGATTATTTAGCCCTTCCTTTTTTTCTATGGCCACCGTGGCCATAGGACACTATAAATATTTGGGAGGAAACTGTCCCATTTCTTGCTCTCTTTTTGATTTAATCATTACGGGATAAGATGTCATATTTTTTTGTCATATTAACAGATAACAAAAAGCTCCAGGTGCAAAATGGCTGTCACGTCTCTGCCAGAGGGTGCTTACCACCATCAGTGTGCGACTGTGGAGTGACGGAATAATGACCTGTGAGCACTTTGAGTCCCTTGGGAGAAAAGCGCAATATACTGTAAATCCTATATAAGATTTAATCACATTCTCCCAAAAACCACAAGCTCGAAAAAGGAGAGCTCCCATTGGTTGACATTGGCTTGTCATGTGACATTCCTGAAAGTTTAATAGCTGCCGATAAAGTGTATTTTTCAGCGCTAAACATGTCTCGTGTAAAAAACATCAACAGAAAAAGAGGAGGCAGTGTGAAACATGGATGAATACGTAATGTTTAACAAGATGTAGGTAGGTGCCTTTCCTTTGCTGAAGTCACAGCTAAGCTAATGGTGAGCGCTAAACTTCAGTTTGGTGCAATCTATTAGTATATGTGAAGAAAAAATTGGTCTGGTTTTATTTTTTTTAATAAAAGTAAAGCAGGAAATGTCCCTGGGTAGAATAGCTGTCTACAGATTCCACCAAAAAGGCAAATAAAAGGCCACAAACTAAAAGTCTGAAGAAACAATATTAAATCAATCAACTTATTTTTAAAGTAGATCAGTTCTTACAGTATTTTCAAATGTCTCAGTGTCTAAAATACTGTAGTGGCTGTTATAAGAATATTTTATATCCATATATTTAACCAGAGAGACACGGAGACCGATTATAATTTAACAAGCAATGGTCAGGTTTTTATCCTT
Source organism: Neodontobutis hainanensis (assembly GCA_024349245.1). NCBI lineage: Eukaryota > Metazoa > Chordata > Actinopteri > Gobiiformes > Odontobutidae > Neodontobutis > Neodontobutis hainanensis. The sequence goes on along the minus strand of JALDNG010000004.1, from coordinate 2,404,423 downwards.
GCAAGGAGAAGCAAAGCAGCACAATATTACAGCGGAAGGTTTGCTTAAAGATGTAAACATAACATGGGATTATATACAACACAGTGACGTCCTTGGTGGGAGGCGTTCACAATGGTCCAGGAGCAGAAGTCCCGTGACAAGCCATGTCTCAGTCCTGTCATGTCTACTTCCTGCTTGGATTAGCACGAAGGACATGACATGAATTTGACATGACCTGAAGATAACTATAAGCCCCCAGTAACTCTAAACATAAGAATTAAAATTCTTATAACAGTGTAAAGCAAAATGCAGTAAAATCAAACACATAAAAAGTCACTTCTTAGCAGTTGATGCACCAGATTTGCTTTTCTCTTCATGTAACATTTTAAATTTCCCTTCATATTTGCTTTGTATTATTTGAAAAGACAACTGCAGCGTCTAAGATTGTCATCAGCTTGTGCCTTTGTGATTCGGCCGAGCTCGAGGCGCGTTGCAGCTCTGTACTTTGCGACAAAAGAAAGACTAAAAAGATATTAGATTCAATAAGAAAAGGCTTTTGTGAAGTTACAAGTAAAAAGAGGAGGAATAAAGAGAGGGGCGAAGTCGAGGTGAGAGCAGTGGAGAGAGAAACGAGACAGATGATGTCCCCAGGCACAAATGAATCATAATGGCTTCTCAAGGAAAAAGAGTGAAAAAAAAAATGGCGGCTTTAGTAAATGAAGGCAAGAATAAGACTGCGGTAAAACCTACCCAGGGTCAGACAAATGTAGAGGAGGAAGAAGAAGGAAGGAGAGAAGATACAGCAAAGATACAGCTGACACAATTCACAAGAGATGGAAAATAAGAATTCTTATGGGAGTCATTTAATTTAAAAAACATGTGTCATATAACATTTGATGATGATCTGTTGATTAATTATTATTATTATGTTATAACCATTATGGGATTTTTTTTATGTTTTAGTCAATATGTTAGAGAGCTAATATTGTCATCGACAGATATGTGTGTGTTTTTTAGCCCAATAAGGAAAAAATGCCTAATGTGTAGAGCCGGTTTTATATTTTATACTAGTTTGTTTAAGCCTGTGACATCAGGATCCACCTGAACGCAGTGGCGCTCCATTTCAAGCATGCACACTTTTTCAATGCAGAGCAAAAGCTTGTAAGTTCAATGTTTTAACCGTCTTGTTCGCCATATTTTGCGGTTTTAAAAGAAGACAGTTGAACAAAATATGCAACACATGCAAGGGCAAAGTTATGTGAAAAGGATCCGGCGTCAAGTCATTCAATACCACCAACTTAATAACTTTTTTGAAAAGATCTAGCTAGCGTTTGCAAGCGGGAATCCCTAACACAAGAATCAATATAATATAAATATTTTAAACTCTAATATTGACCAGTATCGGCTATCAGCCACATCAGCCAGACAAATACTGTATTGTATATATCGGTACTGGCTGAAAAAACTCACATCAGCTCAACCCTAATGCAAACCCTTAAAACCCTCTAATACCTTACTGTGATGAGCAGTATGTCATCAATCTTTACAGTTACAAGTTTGCAGATTAAAGGTGTGCTATAAAACATATTGTTGTATATTATGTAATATATAGTTAAACCAAATGGAACACATCAGCCCAAACTTTTAGTGGTATATAATCACATCCAAATAATACTTACATGAAATATAAAGGACATTTGTAAACATTTATATTTTTTATAAAATACCTATTACATACATTTTCAATGGGTTAATTCATAGACAACAGCATGTCCCTGCAGGGCTACCATAGCGTGAGGTGTGGAGTTCAATTTGCTCAACAAACCACCTTTATTTCTGTATGTTGATTAACCTGCTTATACCATGGACATTTATCAATAAACTTAAATTTAAATGTATTTTTTAAAGACTAGTGTGTACATATTTGTTAGGATGACATTTGTTTTAAGGTTTCAACACAATTTACAGATGTCATGGTTACAAGTAAAGTCCTGCAGCACTATACACAGTTTGTCTGCCAATCAGAAAAGAGTAATCACCCAGACCATGATCTAGAAATTACTAATAACACACGTGTAGGCTTCAAAAATACCAGGATAAAATGGGAATAAGTGGAAGAAAATGAGGGAATGAATAAAATAATTTTTGGGACAGTTATGCCCTTATAGGCTACAGCAATATGTTCCTGGTGGTGTGCATAAATGCCACACAGTGACATTAGATAAGGAAGACTGGCTTGGCTAACACACACTAGAAGCTAATAAAGTAGGAGTACTCTTGTCCTCTCGTCTGCCTTCGGTCCTGCTCTGCTGCTCTCGGTAAAACTGCTCTCTTCGCAATCAATAGCCTCATAATTTCACCCAAATAACGGCCCGTACTGCCAGTGGAACGCCGACAAATCACTGCAGTGGCATCAGCACCGCTGCCACTGGCACTGCTCCGCCCCGACTCACGGCTTTGACACAGAGCCAAATATTCTGTTTATCTTCCTCCAGATCGCTGCATGCAAACTATGAACAAGATTTGTGAGAAAGAGAGTAGATCCCAGAGATAGAGGAGGATGGGAAACAGGAGAGAGCGCCGAGGCATGTATTTAGAGGGGACTTGGAGGCGCAGAGGCAATGAGGCATTTTATACCAGCTGCCTTTGAAGCAAGCAATGGTGTTTGATTTCATTGTTAGAGCTTTGTATTAAGTCCAGACGCATCTTTTCAACGGCGACTGTGCAGCTTATTTTGTGCTTCTAAAAACTCACTGTGCAGCATTTCCTGTTTTTGTTTCACTGGAGTTTCTAGCCACTTTACTTAAGCTCAGTTCTTATTTCTGTGTCGTAATTATACTGTCGGACCATCACTACACATTCTCTTCAGATAACCTACTGCTTTTTACATGGACCCAAGATGAGCGTTCTATATTTTGAGTATTTCTGTGTTGTAACAATTGTGTTGTCACCATCGTAATAAGGAAACAGCGACGTGTTTTATTATTTGTTAAAGAAGAGAGAGAGATAATTTCTTTTCCAGTGACTTTTTTTGTTTTCAATTTATTCTTAGCTTTCGATCTTTAAATGTAATTATTCAACTGGTTCCTTTCATTTTAGGAAGTTACTATTTAATGTCATAATTATAGCTCTAGTTATATCCAAAGTAGAGAACAAATGAAATTTGAATTGTTGATACAAGAGCCATAAGACAAGGAACAACATAACAGTCATACCAACTAAAAATAGCTTTGGTTTTGAGTGAAATTATAACACTTGCCCTTTATTCCTGTTGGAATATGTTCATCACAAAAGTTCAGACTTCACAGGCTTCAGACATTGTGGTTCTGTCTTTCCTATTTCATTTCCTGATCGGATTTTTGACCAAATGGTGATCCATGCAGCAGACAACAGTGCTCAACAGTTACCAAAGTAGTACAGTGTGATATGCTTTCCTTGGAAACTGTGTGGCCCCTTTGACAGTGGAAACAGCTCTAAAACATACCAAACCAAGTCTGACCCTGAACTGTACAACTCTGAAAGTTTCTAGTCTTCATCACTGAGTTGTTAAGTCTTGGGCAGCAGGCTCTGGGTCTTTAATGGCACCAAGGAAGAATCAATTCTTGTGCATTTTTCCCTCTAAGTAGGGCCTGTAATGTCAAGTTTCTGCTCTCACCTCTGGGAATACTTACCCATCTTAATAGCATCTATATCACATTTAGGGCTGTTACAGTGACCATAACACGGAGCAGGAAACAGGCCAATATGTTGGAAGTGGCGTCAAGGCTTTAAAGAGGAGATAAAGTGCTACTCAGGGGGGTCATTAAGGAGCACAAACCTGATATAGCTGTAGGAATGTGCACTACCTCCACATCCATTCATTATTATATGCCGAACAAAGGGCGGACATACAGTATGTTCAGATGCAACCATAAACTGTGCCGAGTTCAATGTAAAAAAAAAAAAAAAAAAAAAGCTGTTGTTACAATTTTAAAGGCTATAATTAAATCAACAGTTTAGCTGCCACTGAGTTAGCACAATGTAAAGTACAATGGAAAGTAATAATTTGGTAGTAGTCTATTATGTTTATTCCAAAGGTCCTCCAGCTCCTTTTGGTTGTCCATAAGGAGAGCTTAGCACAGTTAGGTGTTTTGGAGAAATCTAAAAATGCAATATAATTTTTATAGTCCTTGTCTCAGACACATCTCACTCCCAACAGCAGCCTCGGGACCTCTTCTGCTTGTCTTTAAAAAAAAAAAAAAGAAGTGAGACAAATTTTACGTCCACAAAATACACATGACACCAACCTGAAGTTTAGAGCTTACTGTAAACTTTCTGAATTCTCCGACATTATCTCCGCCTCGTTAAAAATTGTGTAATTGAATTGTCTGTTTCTTGTTGGTTCCCTTTTCTCTGTGTATGTTGTTTTCTAGTAAAAAATAAGTATTCAGAGCTGGATATTGGCAGCCATTACTTCCTTATTGACAGCAGTATTGACCAATGAGAGTGTTCCCAACTCGATCTTCAAACTTCAACAATTGCAGGTGATTGTAAAAAACCTTCACAGATAATTCCTATTACAATATGCTGTTAGGTGATTAAACAGTTCTTTTTTCACTTGCTTACTCCCAATTTAGAGCTGCCATCATTTTGGGTACTGTATTTTTCATATTTACTATTCATATTTGTGATCAAATTATATATTATTTTAAAATATTTGACCAGTTTACCATGAAACAATGAACAAGATCTGTCCAACTTCTTGTAGAATTTTAAAAAATTCTTTATGTCTCACCTCAACCTAAAAGGTCACAGTATGTGACAGATGGCTAAAAGATACGTTGTGCTATTAAGTTTACAGACCAGAGCAGACTTTTTGATCATTAGGCCATTTTTCAGAGAATATAAATAGTAACACAAAAACCTTTTTTTTTTCAGTGATAGTTAGTTTGTGAAGCCATTTATTGTCAAACAACTGTGTTTACTCTTTTTAAATCATGATGACAACAAATGACCAAGGTTTATATACCCCGGTGACTTTGGCCTGAAAACAAGCACACAAGTGACACAAACAGGTTTGAATGAACTAAAGGTAACCACCCTCACCTGTGATCTGTTTGCTGTAATCAGTGTGTGTGTATAAAAGGTCAGTGAGTTTCTGAGCTCCTGACAGACCCTTGCATCTTGCATCCAGTGTTGAACTGACGTTTCTGTATTTTGAGTCAAGGGGAAAGCAAAAGAATTGTCAAAGGATCTGTGGGAAAAGGTAACTGTATTAAACAGGAAAGCGATATAAAAAAAATATCCAAGGAACTTAGAATGCCATTCAGCAGTGTTTAAAATGAGGGATTCTGTTGAAGCCAAACCAAGGTCAGGTGGACCAACAAATATTTCAGCCACAACTTCCAGGAAAATTATTCGGGAAGCAAAGACAAACCCATAAATAACTTCAGCTGAAATTCAGGACTCTGAAAAAAGTGGTGTGGCTGTTTCAAGATGCACAAAAGGAGGCACTTGAAAAAAATAGGCTCCATGGTCAAGAAATGCATTAATATTTTCAAATGCCACAAAGCATCCTGCTTTCAATACGCCAAACAGCCCAGAGACAGCCTCAAAACGTCTGTAACAAAGTCATTTGGAGTGATGAGACCAAAATTGAACTTTTTGGCCTCAACCATAAACGTTACATTTGGAGAGGAGTCAGCAAGGCCTATGATGAAAGGTACACATTTCTACTGTGAAACATGGAGGTGGATCGCTGATAATTTGGGGACGTGTGAGCTACAAAGGCACAGGAAAAGATGAATGTTATCAGAAAAACGATCAAAAGCACAAGGCCAAGTCGACCTGTCATTGGCTACAGCTGCATAAAGTGAAGGTTCTGGACAGGCCTCAGTCTCCTGACCTCAATATCATTGAGCCACTCTGAGGAGATCTCAAACGTGCAGTTCATGCAAGAGTTTACAGGAACTGGAGGCTTTTTGCCAAAATGAATGGGCAGTTTTACCATCTGAGAAAATAAAGAGCCTCATCCACAACTATCACAAAAGACTTTGAGCTGTCATCGATGTTAAAGGTGTCAATACCCAGTATTAAGAACTGGTAGTATATGTAAACTTTTGATCAGTGTCATTTGGGTGGTTTTCTCTTTTTAAATCATTAGGATTTAAAAAGAGTAAACACAATTGTTTGACAATAAATAACTTTACCCAACCACTAACTATGAGTGAAAGAGAAGTGTTTGTTATCATTCATATTCTCTAAAAAATGGCCCAAAAAATTTAACGTTCTGCCAGGATATGCACACTTATGAGCCTGTAAATGGGACATGTTCTTTATCGCATTGTAACACATGTTTCCAGGTCTTGATATGGTCAGTTCTGCCTGTTTCTGGCACTGGAAATTTCCTTGATGAAGTTGGTGTATGCTATCTGGTACATCACCAGATAATTTTTACAACTAAAAATATATGACTAGCATAATGTGTGAGATATTGTATGACATAACACCTCTATGTTTAACATTTTGTTCTTCTTAACAGCGAAGGACAGACCTTTTAAAAGCACTCATACAGTCTGTAACTAGCTTTTTTCAAAGACAAGGGTACATCTACAATCCTCATTCCACCATCTTTTTATCTTTTTAACCTTCATTCATCTCCAAAAGGTAATGTACGCAGGGCTTTTTTATGTGCTCAAATATTCATATATGCAAGGCCGGCCTGCACAGCAGCATTTTACACCTACACACGGAGCGCGGTGACGGCCAGACAGGCTGTTACACAATAAGAGGCCTCTCCCCTGAGACGGGCGAGTTAAATCTGAAATGGCTCACTGTTAAAGGAGGAAGACTCTTTTCTGTTCCTGAGGCAGATGACGAGAAGTGAGTGAAGGCTACAGACGAGGAGGAGCGCTGAGGGGGAGGAAGAGCGAGAAGGGACGGGGCAGGAGGATGGGGGATGATGAATGCAACCAAGACGCTGTGGTTTAGGTGATGATGAACTGTCAGGGGCGAACAATAACGTGACGATGATTCATCTGTGGGATATGCAGTGCTGTGTCAGCCACTCAGTTTTTAGTTAGCACTCTGGGAAAAGTTTGTTTATTGGTCCAACACCAAATATTCCTTACAATTTGGCAATTTCACTGACTAAAGAAACATTCAGCTTTTGCCTGGCCAGGAATTTGAATTGTTTTTCTGTTTCGTTCTAAAAATAATCTGGTCTCGAGTTAGATTTTAAGGCGATAGTATCAATGAATCCAGACAAAAACTGCCTCCAGATGCAATTGGACTGACATACAACCAATCAGAGAAACAAAGTATGCATAAAGCCCGTCCCTTTTAAGATAAGACTTATTTTTTTAAAGCAACACTTCCCAATTTTCTTCCCTGTGTAAGACTATCATATCCAGAGCTGGACTTCTTTTCATTGTCAGTAGCCTTTACCTCCTTGTTGACATAAGTGTTAACCAAAGGGAGCGTGGCCAACTTGCAAAGTGTGAGCATGTGACTGGCCAGAGCTTCATTGTTATCTATTAAAATCCTTGATAATAAAACCCAGGTGACGTCTTATCGGTCTCATTTTCTTTCACAGATGATTCCTATTACAATATGTTTTTAGATGATTACACAGTTTTTCTTCAATTACAAGAAAAAAAATGAGTAATTTTACTTTAATGGGTAGAGCTTGCCAGTCTCAACCATCCAGTGTAAAGTATTCATTTAATACAAACCTGTGCATAATCGGTTAAAAAAGACATAATAGAAGATAATGGCAGCATTGTTTTTGATGGGGTTATTTTCTGTCTGGGGAAAAATTTGGGTACATTCCCTAGGGTCTTTGTGGTTGTAAACTTGCTTTTCTATATTTTTCCTACATAAAAGATGTTTTGCAAATCATATAAATTCTTACAGTTTATAAAATAGTACAATACACTGATATATCCCAACATTTTTAAAGCTGGTGCCCAGTAAACATGCTCTATAGGAAACATTTTTGGGTAAATGTTTTCACTTTGATTTCAAGAAAATGTGTTGCCGGGAACATGTCTATATAAAAGCTGTCATTCTTCCAGCTGCTAAGCATTCTTTAGAACTTATTTTTTGTATAAGGCGAGAAAACATATACACAAAATACAGTAGAGTTATTATAGACCATTCCTAGGGCATGAATGTGTGAGTAGGTTAGAGTGACTTTTTAATTACAACATAGATTTTGGTCATGTATTGTTCAGTGTGCATTATACTTTAATCAAAACTCCATTGACTTGTTACACAATAAACAACGAGGCTTCGATCTCACTGGTTATCAGTGTAAATGTGGCATTTATCTGAATAACCTTATCTGACCCCACATGACAGGACGTCTATGTGGCCCATTGAGCCGGCAACACGAACGACAAAGCAGCCGTCAACAAGGTGCAACTAAAGCCCAGACAGATGAGAGAAAAGATCTACCGCCGCAGAGCCCTGTGCGCATTGTGCTGTGCCTTGATTAAAGCCTTCAGCATCCAGCGGCTCGGTTAACATGCAGTGGAGTGGGAGCGAGGGGTGGGGGCCGGGGGGAGAGGGCGCTGAGGAAGAGACAAGAGGCAGGAGGATGTATTGTGTGTCTGTGCAGCTTAAACAAGTCACCAAGAATTCTGTTACTATTTTAACTTTCTGTTGTTCCTGAAGGTATACAACAGGGTTTGAAAACACAGTCTGAACCTTGATTGTTGCGGATATGAAAATGTGACATAACCACATTTTCAGAACCATGGATTTAAAGTAGAAACCAAAACTCAGAGAAGACAGAAAAAAACATGGCTAAGTTTGAAAACTAAGTCCTTCCCTTTTCTCTTCCCTCAAGACAAGAGCTTCCAACATTGACACTTTGCCTATTTTTTTTTTTTGATAAGAAATTAACCTATTGCCCATCGTTAGACCGAAGCAACCTGAATTCTCTCCATCTCATCAAATTTTTTGCAGAATTAATTTCATATATCTGATTTACAATTTATTTTTGCTTTCTCTTTTTTGAGTTATAGCAGACACAGCCAGCACTGGAATAACCACTTTCTCAGTAGATTTATTTAACATTGACCAGCCAAAGTAGACCAACAGCCAATAGGCACATCTCTATTTGAACGGGAGTATTTGTTTTTTGATTGACCATTGCTTGTCCTCCCATGTTTGATTTTTTTTTATTGTGGGTGCTTATTAGGTTATTACACAGTTTTCCTCAAACAAAACCCCCCAAAAAGTGCATTATTTTAAGTGATTAATGGTTTGTGAAGGAGGTTGGGGTTATGGATGGGAACTTTCTAGTGGATGTCTTATTTTCTCTAGAGGAAGTTTACATTTCCCAACCAGGTGCTAAGATGCTCTTTTACTTTTAGTTTAGAAAAAATGTTTTAATTTTAATTCTTTAACAGTTATCACTAACACTATAGACTTTTTTTAACATCTTCTGTCAATTGCAACAGCGGTTACGTTCTGATAAAGAGTTGCTGAGAATCGCTCACATATTTTGACATATGACGTAGTTTTTCGTCAGGATCTTCATGTACTCTGTCTTTTACATGGTGTAGCTTTGTACCTACACAGTAAGAAGGTTGAGCTGGTGGGACATTAACTTAGGAGCACTGATTTTGTGTATCAGAAAAACATTTTAGTAGGAATTTTTTTTTTTTTTGAGTTGGGAATAAAGGTGTTATGCAAGTCATCATCATGTTTTTCTGAACTGTTTATATCAAACCAAACCCCTGCTCTCTTTTCATAACCTTTTTTTTTCCCCTGCCGAAACAGACAGCCACCATCTTTGTTGCATAACCACAAAGACAGCAGCCCAAACTTGTCAAATCTTTTCAAACCCCTTGCTGCTTAACACTCAAAACCCTCCAAGAATCCTCTGAGTACACACGACCCTCGACTCTCCGTCTGGTACTATTTGCCCGTGCCATTACCACAGTGCTGGTGTGTGCATTAGCAGATACATAAGTAGCTGGTGCATCAGGGGACCGGCAGATGCAGGAGAGGCTAACAGCATATTAACAGCGCTGAGAGAGTAGGTGGGAAGAGAAGCTTACAGTCTATTTTACAGCAATTAAACACCGCAGTTGGTTTTAGCCTATAGTCTGCTCTGCACCTCCCCCTCACGTCTTTGTGTCTCCCTCAGCCCCTTTTTCACGTTTATTCTTTCCACAGTTTTCTCTCCAGGAATCAACCACATTTCTGTTTTTTCATGTCCCTATGTTTGCCTTTTACAATGGTTAGATTTTTTTTGTTACGTTTACAACAAGAGTGAATGGGAGGGCTTGTCCTGTCACATTTACGTCCTGTTCATTTTGATAAATTATTGGTGGCAGGGAGACAAAGAAGTTTGGCTTTTGTTTGCAGTAACGGCACATTGGTTTATTGATTTTTAAAAGCAGAGGTTGATGGATGTTGTCTGTCGTCTTCATACGTTCATGATGTCTTACGTTGACATTTAAAGGGTTATAGTTTATCTATTGCTTTCAAATATAATACAATTGACGATGTAGTGCATCAAACATGACTGAATGGTTAACAAGCCACAACAACGACATTGATTATTAATGGTTACAGTCTTCTGAGGATTTTGTTTCTTGTATTTCTGCTCCTGTCCATGATCTTTGTGGGAATTTCTTTTGTTGTAATCCTTTCTTTTTCAGTATTGTGCCACAGTTATGTTTCAGGAGCAACATTGTATGTTCTAGAGTGACTTTCTAGGAACACAGCAAAACGTGGCAGCAGTACTACACAAAAGAGAAAAAAGCCAGTACATGATTCATTTCCTGTGTTGCTGAGCCGTCCTGATTACGCTCCAGTCGTCTTAGCTTGGCTCACCTCTGTGACACTTCTGTTACACACGGCCCATGACAGAACTGCACCTTTAAGGACAAGGCTAGGAATGACAGGAATATCCCACAACAAAAAGTGATCAAACAGAAGATATGGTGTGATAGGTCTGTGACATAATGTACCTAAAAGTATTAAATTAAGTCTAAAATGAGAAACTTGTTTTTACTAAGGCAGCATTTAGGCACAAGCTTGGAAACACTTCGACACAACAATTCGATCAGACTGGCCTCAAAAGGAGAAGACAAGGGGGCTGCTTGAACAGGCATCTCTCTTTTTGAAGTGACCGTTTTCCTGTGTTTAAAGAAAATACCCTACAAGTTCCATTTACATGTGAGTTTTATGTGATATATTATGGCCTTTACAATTAGAAATGTCATGAAATTGAAACAGTAAAACTAGTAAGGATCAAAAGGGATCAGTTAGAGTGGTAGAAAATGGGATCTTTACATGAAAAAGAGCTACTGTTTGTCTCATTGTAGGTTTGTGTTAATCAATGTTAATTATCAGTTACTTAATAAGACACGGCCTATATTGAAAACATGGACATACAGTATATAGTCTAATGCAATTATACACCTTTATTCTATTTTTTATGCCGTTTAAAGATTTAGTCTGGTTGCTCTCAATCAGAGAAATGAACAACATGAAGTATAAGCAGTCAGTTGGAGGACAGGCTCAACGGGTGGGCTGGCAGCTCATCTAATTTATTTTTATAATGCATGATAGGTTACATACGGGTTCAACACCCCATATTTTTTACTTACGGTCAAATGTTTTTAACATATTTTGTAACAAATGCATTGGTTTTAAAGCATTTTGGAGTGAAATGACAATTGATGTGTGTATTTAAATGACACAACTTAGTATATATATTTAAATAGAATCATATATGTCAGTGGAAGGAGTAAAATAAAAATAAAACAAACAAAACTCATTAATTATTGCTGAATAAAAACAGTTATATTTTATTGATGGTGTTATAGGAATATTTGTGTTAAGCCTGACAAACTATACAAAATTAAAGAAAATATGTTGATTTCTTTATCTGTTAAATCACACACAATGTTTGAGGAAGATGTTTTAAAGGGCTGTCTACACATAAGCAATCCCCAGAAGGAAAGCCTAATATCTCAAAACCTTTACAGAAACCTTTTTCTGTGCAGAGAGTCACGTGTTTGGCCCACAGACACGGCTCAGTGATTCAGTCCTCGCTGCCAATCAGTCAAACCCACACCATCCAGCGCTGTCTGCAAAAAAAAATAAAACATCACACATTCACACAGTGTCGTCTTTGCTTCAACCAGATGAAACAAAACACCAAGGGAAATTCTGCAATAAAATGTCGAGGACACGTAGTACAGCTTTAATAAGGCAGATAATATGACAGAACAGGATGGATAAGAATAATCTGTGAGGTCTGCAGCGACTCGGCAGAGGCAGTCAGTTTCCTGTGTGATGCCAGTAAGTCACATCCAAATAAGATTAGTACTGTTGTTCAGCATTTAAGGTTTGGATTCTGTCACAGTAAAACTCAAGGACCCCAGGAGCTGCAGAAGCCATGAATTGAACAGTTAGTCTTCTAGGGTTAATAAAAAAATAAAAAGCTCAAAGTGTTCTACGGTGCATTTTTTTTTTTTTTTTTTTGAAAAGCTTTTTGTATTGTTTGCTGGTTTGGCAGTGCAACAGAGCCTCAAAAGCACTACAAGATCTCTGTCTGAATGGTTTGCAAGACATTTATAGATCCAGGGCCATTAACAAAGCAGCGAAAATTGATTAGATCTGAAAAATCCACTGTTCAATACTTTTGAGTCTCCTCTGGTTACATGTATCATTACCCGATGGTCCTCTCAAGAAAAAAAAAAAACATGACAAAACAGTCACAGATGATTGGTTTATTAAACAACCTGCTGTCTTTGTGTCCAGCTGCTCTGCACAAGGCACTTATGAAAGTTAACAGAAAAGAACTCATCTTTTATGTACTTTCAAACCACTGCAATGGACGTTTTCTGGCCATTGCTCCCCTATTCACCGATATTGTCGTTAGCATAGGGCAATAAAATGGCAGTTACATCTGGGCTTTTGGGCTTTTACTTTATAGTAAAACAATAATTTTCAGATAGCATAAACGGACGCATTAATCAAACATTCACCCCCCCAGAGTTGTCACGTAGTAAAAACTTAGCTCTAGAGACCAGAGCCATCTTTTGTACCAGGCTGTAAACATGATTTTTACACTTGTAAAGTTGCCATTGGGTTTCTCCTTATATTTCCGCTTTTGGAGCCTGCCCTCTGGTGGACGGCGGTATATTGCTGTATACCACAATATGGTGGCGCCCTTACTCAAGGATCTTTTAAGGGGTTCAATGAGAGAGGCTTGGGCGGGACGGACCCGAAGGACGACCTGCAACACATGGCGACGAGGTGGTCCAGAAGGTGAGAACAGAAGACTCAGGACCTGGTAAACATGTTAGCAGGAACAGGTAGCACAATCAGATAGCTGGATCGGGTTAGCAGGTTAGCAGGAACAGGTAGCAGGTTAGCAGGAACAGGTAGCAGACTCAGGTTACCTTGGCTGTGCTCTTTTGGGGTCAGTAAAACAATCTGGCCCCAAGAAGTGTGTGTTGGATGTTTAAATACCGGCCAGATAGTAATGGCTGACAGGTGTGCAGCACGAGAGTGACTGGTTGCTCAGGTGATCCAACAAGAATCCATGACACGTATATTTTACTCACTGAAAATAAACTTTCTTTGTGGGAATGTTAAAACTACCTCTCAACCTTCTGCTTCACTTTCTGTTTTGTACATTAAGAGGTTCTGGCCACAGTTTAGTATCTCTTGTGCAAGAGAACTAATGTTTTAAAAAGACTTGGGCACAAGATAAAAGTACAAAATGGTACAAGGAAATTATAATAAAAGAAAGGGCACTGGCAAACATAAAAAATCTAAACAAAAAAATATAGATAAATGATGTATGATAAAGTAAAAGTTCTACATACAAGTTTTAGCTAAGAAAGACCAGATTATGATTATATCTGAGCATTGCGTAGTATTTTTAGACTGAAGTTTGTGGGAGAAATGCTTCTTGGAGCCAGCCCTCACATGCACATCTGCTTACCTGTCAACAGCTAATCCTTTGGTCCACTATTCCAACAAAGCAAAACCCAAACGGTAGTCAAACTGTCAGTGAAATTAGCTGAAGGATAGGACGTGGGGTGTCATAACTCTCGAATGAAAAGACAGTTTGGATCATGAGGAATACAGATGTAGTCAGAGGCTCTGAGCTTCACAGTGGGTAATCTGCAGCGCCGTGTGTTGCCAGACTTGATTGATTGTTTCCATGGTGCTTCTGGATGCACTTTGGAGCATGAAGCAGCAAAATGCTAAATAACTCGAAGTCACTGAATGACACTGATTGCCGGCGCCGCATTTAAAGACAAAATAGCATGTTGTGAAAAACATATGGTGTGTGTCTTTTCATTTCTGGAGAAAGATTGGGAAAGATTGGCCTACACATTTTTACATCCAAATACATGACTGCATTGTACAGAGGAAGTGCTGTCTGTAATTAGTCTTCATATATAATTAATTATATTTTCAGTGTATATCACCCAAAGTGTTTACTCCTATATGAACTTAACACTGGGACATTGGACAACATTGTATTTTTGATATAACCTGAAGGACAGAATGGCATTTTATCACACTGCATATATGGATTTACTTAAGCGCTTATATGTAGTATATTTGTTTCTGTAAAAGCTCACAATTACAATCAAAAGTAATAGTAAGAGTAGACCAAAAATGAACAGAAGAATATAATATGCTTAACAGATACTGTATAAAGCAATACTGCCTGTGTTACGTGGCAAAGACAAACCCGTGATTGTAAATCTAAATTGTACATAGAGTGTGAATGTGAGTGTGAATGGTTGTCAGTGTATATCTCTTAGTCTGTATAAGTTGTTTGTTTCAGTTTTGTTTCTTTCAATCTTTTTTAGAGATTATAAGTTGTTTGTATAAGTTGTTTGTTTCAGTTTTGTTTCTTTCAATCTTTTTTAGGAGCAAATTTCTGAGCATTCTGAAAAAAAAAAAAACCTCAAATGCTCTATACATAGCATATAACATACAGTAAGGTTGTTTATCTTCTTTCCTTGACTTTTTTGATTTGCAGAAGCAGCAAATGCCAAATCTCCTCTTCCATATTCTCCTATATATAAAATTTCTTCTGTAATTCTTGTGTTTATGGAGGCTCTGAACGGCAAGAGCAAAAAAAACAAACTAAAAACGAATCATTTGTGCTCCAATTCCTAAGTTCTAAATATTTTTTTCTCCTGGTAATGACCCCTAAATGATGTGCATTCTAAAAATCAATTTCAAATTTTACATTTTTTAATTTTTTCTTATTATTGCCCCCAAAAGGCAAAATAATATCTTAAAAAATGCTTTGGAGCACAAAGCGTCTGTTTGTGTTGTAATACTTGTTTTAAGCGCTAAAGTGCTATTGAATACGTTGTGTCTGATTAGCTCACTGGGTTGAGCGATGGACCAGGATGTAGGAGACCACGGCTTGAGAGCCACAGGGGTCAAATGATTTACTTTTGAGTGTAATGCTTTTGGTCTAAAATTGTCTTGAAACAGCCACAGCAATAATGCGGCATTATAAATCCATAGTTTTCCATCAACACTACAGAAAGATTGAAGGGCCTACCTTTAATAGTAAAACACCCATGTCATGTGAGTGGAAGTATCCAAACTAATAAGACCTACCGACCGAATACAATTCACAAATAAAATAAAACCCAACTCAAGATGATATGGTTGCCTTTTGATTATTATACAATAAATATTTCAAGACATTTTAGACACAAAGCATAACACTCAAAAGTAGATTATTTAACCGTTGTGGGTCTCGAGTTGTGTCCCACGTCCTAGTCCATCGCCCAACCCAACGAAGTCTGTTGCACTTAGTGCTTAAAACAAGTATTACAACACAAAACTTTCTCCAAAGATTTTATTTTTCTTGCTGTTCTAGGCTAAAGGCAGAGCAAGGAAAAAAAAAGTACTCTTTGAAAAGATTTTTTTTTTGTTGCCTGTTGTTCAGGGTTCATTAACAGGAAATAAATATTTTGCACTTAGCGAATGAAGCGCAAATGAGTAAAATTTTTCTGCTGTTCAGTGCTTCTATACGACTCAGATGGCTCACAAAAATTCCACAACATGATCAAATTGTTCACAAGCCCAATTCAAAAGCACAACAAAATAAAACCGGCCAACAAAAACAGCCCCATGGAAATGTATTCACAATGGAAGTTAGTGGTTGTGGGTTCCTAAGGGACTGTTGTTGCATTATCTGTCACTATGTGTAATTTAGCGTTAGCCTTAGCTAAGAGAAACATTGTACCAATGTATATAAAGCACACATTAAATCATATTTGTCTTAACGGCACAGTGGCACAAAGCACAATAGCCAGTTAGGACTCAACAGTCTGTTAAGGCCTGAGTGCTGCCTTTTGTCTGCTCCATTACATCAGCAACAGTGCACACAATTAGTAGTTGTTAATTTAGGATACCTGTTTAAAAGGTTTTAATTTCGTGGGAAGCCTTTGGTCATTATCGCTGCCTCATCAGCTGCTAATCTGGAGAGGGATGTTGACATGAAACGTAATGATCTGAGGCTCAGTGGGTCTGTTGTTGACCCATCTGGACAAATGTTCAGTTCAGGACAGCGCTG
Source organism: Neodontobutis hainanensis (assembly GCA_024349245.1). NCBI lineage: Eukaryota > Metazoa > Chordata > Actinopteri > Gobiiformes > Odontobutidae > Neodontobutis > Neodontobutis hainanensis. Next base: position 2,387,868 of record JALDNG010000004.1, on the reverse strand, counting down.
CCCCTCTCCTCCAGGAAGAGGAGCTGCCAGGACATTTACTTAATTACACCGTGTCCAATCTGATCTAATAGTTACTAATAGATAATAAAGATAAATAGTGACAACAGTGATAATGCTTTTGACTACATTAATTGTACCTTTCAGAATCAATGTATTTGTAACTTTTCCAGATTTATGGATTTAAAAAATAATATCACCAGCAGGCCCTTGGATTGGATGTCCTCATTTTGTGGTGTTTCATTGGAAAAAAAATATAAAACCCATGGGAGTTATAAGAAAGTTAAGTGTTGTAACAACCTTTTAGGATTGTATTAAAGGCCTAGTATGCTGGATATTTTTTTCAGATAAATATATGGAAACAAACCTGGCCTTCTTATTAATGATTGAATGTTGTTGTGTATAACTAGTCTGCTTCCTCATCTTTTTTCTTTCAATCATAAAGTTTCACGTGTTGTTTCAGAAACTGAAACTAATTGTAATTTTCTATATGGTTAATCTCTTGAGCTGGAGCTGTTGGGACTGTCTTTGTAATGTGTTTTTGCCACACATTTAATGAAAGACTATAGATAATTTTACAAATATTTTTTACTGTACTCTAATTTTAATTAACATATGTAAAATAGTATATTTTTTGCCTTTTGGAGTTTCACACTTGTTAAGGCCCCAGTGGGTTTTTGGCAATAATCCATCACATTTTCTGTGAAAATTGTATGTATGTTTTGAATTATTGTTTTCATTTGTGTAAATAAGCTAAACTATAACAAACAAACTACACTTATGTTTATCAGGACTTTCAGATAGTTTTCTTCTGTGAGCTGTGATTGGCTGAGAGCTACACACTTTAAATGTTTCATGTAAAAAGAGGAATATGGTCAAATACATGCATACACACATGTACATACATTCACCTCCATTTTGTTCCAAAGGACAATAAGTGTGTGGGATAAGGTGGAAATTTAAACTTTTTAAATTTTAACACCTGCATATTATAGAAATGTTAACTAAATACTGGCAATACACACAAACACATATTTATACTTATTTTAGTGATAGATAAACTAAGCCACTTTCTTTTATCATAACCTAAAACATTAGCCAACACATGAGTAATATATATATTTACATTTTGTCCCAGGGCAAGCCTCCCCTATGTTCCTATAGATTTTCATTTTTAATTTTTACCTGTGTGTGTGTCTGGAAGCAGGATTACACAAAAAAACAACTGCTCCAATTTGCGGGTTAGGGTTAGAGTTAGAGTAGGGTTAGTGAACATAGAGCTGGGTAATGCAGTGAAAACATAGAGCGCTGAGAAAATAGGGCTGTCCCACAATAAGTTCTGATTTTAAAGCACCCATCCACCACCCAAACCCATCTCTTCTTCAAACATAAATCACAAGGTCTGAGGAAACAGAACTTATGCCATTTATTTATTATAATGTAGATACAACAAATAATTAAAACTTAGAGGAGAGTTTTTTATATTTTGTTGGAGGATACTGGAAATATACTGGAAACATCAAACAGCTTTGAAAATTGCCCGAGACTGGATTGGACTGACAGTATTTCCCTGAACGGTACCGTGGACACAGTAAAGGAAGAAGAGGGGAGGCTGACTCACTGTAGGTAAGGAGGTAAAGGAGATGACAAGTGGACAGCTGGTGTCTGCTGGCTGTCATATTAATGACGATGGAGACTCAGAGATATAGGACCGGTCCACCTGCCGCCTCAGCGCGGGGGGGTTTGCTCTGGACTGTTAGCTTCTGCATTTGTTACAAGGGCTGGGAGGATTTTTTTAACTCTGTACGTATTTGGTAATGGTCCCATATATATCCTTTAGCTGTAAAACATATTTAAGTTAGTTGGAAGTAATAAACAAGTGTTATTATTATAGTTCTTATTCAGATGTATACAACGTAGCAGTAATTGCCTCGAAGGGCTTTACAGAGACACAGAAGGAGGAATCCAGGCCGAGGACGACAGGCCGTGTAATAGACGTGTCCAGGACAGTTATACTTTGACATATAGTCCTTTAAATAAATAAAAAGTGATAATAATAATAAAAATGTAACTCATGTTTATTTAGTGTTCACTGGTGATATATATCCATTAAGGAATTTCCGTTAAGCTGATGTCCTTTGATTTCTGTTTATAAAATTGAAATGTCAGTTTTGAGGTTTGAAAAATCTGAAAATAAAGAATAAAAATATAGACTTAAAGGTTTTTTGAGAGTGTCTTTTTGCCAAACTTGTCTGTGTCAACAAAAGGTTATGTGACTGAGAAGGATCTATAGTACATATATTTTTCACATAATCATTCATAAAGTTGTGTTTCACTATTAACTTTTTACCCAAGTAGCTGTTAAATGGCAAAAACTTTGGTAAAGTATTTTTCCCTGCTGAGTAACCCACAATTTTGTGCAATCTAAGTGTAATCTGATACATATTTTTCTAGACTGTAATGGGAGACCTTCACTTTATTTTTGTTTCCTGATTATATTAATGCGTTCTGTTAGTCCATAAGCCTGTGGCTATAGAGCAACACTGATGGGATGTTTGTGCTGGTCATGTTGATGGGATCTAATGAGTCCTTGTTAAGTGCTGGGTCAGTTCAGCCAGGGTCCACTTTTTTTATTGAGACGAGAAAAGCTGATGCAATTCCCAATGTTTCACTGCCAACATTATGACTCTGGACGTGGTCATAGCCCTTTCCCAGAGACACAGCGCAGCACTGGTCTAGTCATCATTTAACTGTTCCTATAAAAAAACATTAGTCAGTCATTACAGGATCACTATATGTAATGGAGAGATTTAATTTTACCTGGAGCCTTATAAACTTTATGCTCTGAGGTTGTGTGGCCTTTTAAAAGATTATGTGACATTATGTGGTGTTAAGTTCTACGCTTGCTAAACCACTTACTCAAGACCTTTATTCATAACTTAGGTTATTCTTTATTCATAACTTAGGCAGGTTACACCAGCGCTAACATTACAGTGTTAAAGATTATCAATAATACAGTAGTTTTCTGGTAAATGTGGGTGAAGCAACTAAATATAACACTTTCTCACACATTATATATTGCCCTTGTATCAGTTATTACTTAAGTTCATTATTTAAGTTAATTATATCATATGATGTGACTAATGGCAACTGTAAAAAAGCCATGTAGTGTCCAAACCATTTACTAAAGGAGTCTATCGTCCTCTTAACGCAGCCTTGTGCAAAGATTGAAGGGTTAGGGGTTAGGGGTTAGGGGTTAGGGGTTAGGGAGGGGTTTAGGACACAGCCATATGGTCTTTACTATTCAAGAAGTAGCCCATAAGCCATAATAGAAATGGCAAGCATAACAGCATAGTAACTATAAATACTGGTCAATGTTCCAAAATAAAAGTGTGGCTAAACTCATTCAGAGCTGCCATTTTGGTCCCATTACAAAATGAGTGCCGTTAGAAATTCCAATAGAATTCTGGTATTGCTATATAATGAGGGTCCCCTTAAAGGTTTTATAATAGCTTTAAAATGGGCTATTATTAAAAAGGGCTTGTAAGAGGTCTGAGTAAATACTGCAGATTTTCTGTGCAGCTAATATTGACACTGTTTGCTGAGAGGTAGGATAAAGGTCAGTGGTGTCAGGTTGCTTGCCAAATAGTGAGCCCACACCTTTACCTGATTAACATTATGTCTTCAAATACGTTTAAAGGCCTGGGTGAGCACATCTCAAATGACTTTACATTGACTGCCAACATGGCCAACATTGTTAAAAAAGTCCACCAATGCCTGAACTCTCTGAGGTGACTGAAGCGGGATGGACTCAGCTCTCATGTCCCATCACCTCCATCACAAAGAATCCGGCTCATGCTGCTGGATCAAAAAAATGTTGTCTTTCTATTAGAAAAAGAATGATTAATACACTATTTACATACCAATTGCAATCCTCAAAAGTCAGATATATTTGAGACAGATGACCTAAAAACAAGAACAAAAGGGTTCTGTTATAGTCTTTCAAGTCATACGTCGGTCAGTAAACCTGATTTTTGGCCAAAGGAAAAAATAAGAGATAAACATTAATCCTGTTTGATCTGTTTGGTCTAATTTAAACATGACTAAGATACATGTGTGTTTATATACTGTATATATATTGTAAATATTAGTACTAATGGCCAATTTGCCAAAAACGTATCCACTGTAGTTTCTAAAGAGCTTCTTTCAAAGCTCCAATCAGTTCAGTGATGTACTTTCTTCAGTGACGTCACCACTTTTTGAAATTTAAAATTACATTACACATATCTGCACATTATTCAACTATTTAAAATCCTCAGTACTTCTTAAATAGGTTGAAATAATTACAGAATTTACAGAGCACAATGAACTGAAGGTAATATGGTCATGGGCTCTAGGCACTTTATCTTTAAAGCAACATTTAAATGTTGAAATACATTTGTCTTTTAACCATCCATATTTCAATTATGTTGCTACAAATCTATGCTTCTGTCCAGAGGAATGTGTTCAGACATTTAGTTTATCAGAGGCTTGTAATTAAAGAGCTTTGTTTGCCTAAGCTGCCTGTGGACATGTATGATCCCAGACAATCAGAAACTGGGAGATAAGAAGGTCCACTTCACGATGCTTCATTTTTTTTTTTTTGTCACCTCTTTTATAAACATAAGCTGATGGCATTGTGAAATTCTCAGAGTAAAGCTCAGCCCTTGTGTCTTGTATTAGTCAGACTGTTTGTGGAGAGGCTCTCATAACTTTCTACTTGACCCTGAGAAGCAGCGGCCATCCCTGTCCTCCACATCCGCCCACAAGAATATCTCTCCGCTAATTTACTGTACGGCCTAGTATTGACACTTCGACTGAGAGTCTATTTGAGTTTGAGTGCTAATTGTTGGATATTTCCACAGTAAACTCATTGAAATGGTGAACTTAATGATCTATTTTACATGGAAACTTTCATGTGGAGTAGAAATATTGAGGCTTTTACCAACCTATTTGAATGATCTTTTGCTGGTTATGTTAAAATGTGCATAAATAATAGCTTATTATCGTCTCGGAAATGTCTGGGTGTTTGCAGAAACTTGCTTTGTGCTCTTAAATACGTATGAACAGCTATTGTAGCCTTGGAGGGACATGCTGTTGTCTATGAACAAATCTAAATGTGGGCTCAAAAAGAAACACAAGTGTGCTTCTCCTTCCGCAGTGCTTAATTTGTCTTCTATGATAGCTGAAGAAACAGAAAATAATGGAACGAGTCCTTTTTTTTTTAAGACAAATGCAAAAGTTGTTATTTAAATCATGCGTTTCATTTTAATATATGACTTTTAAATGTTGATGTTACATTTGGGCGAAGTTGAATTATTGTAAAAAAATATTTGTGGTTTGGAAAATATCATATATGCCATTTTTGGCACCACAAGGACATTAATATTGTGCCTTTGCTGTTACATAATTCTCGGTTCGAGGTCAATACTATAATGTACTGATCTTACGGTGATTAGCATAGAACATTATCCAAAACACAACACATTGCTTTAAAGATAAAAATCCCGGTAGACATTTTTTTGTTTGCACTCCTTCAGTTTTAGAAGTGGCTCATTTCAATAATAGAAAGCCTTTTAGACAGCTACAGGTAAACACGATAAAACGCAGGTAGCCAATTTAACCACACGCTTGTTTTTACTTAAAAGCCACATTTGAAAAGTATGAGGGAAGCACTCAGACACCACTTTTACAGCTCCCTCATTATAGCGTTAGCTGTCTTTCCTCATCTTGTTTGCCCATTAGCATTGTTGGAATTTTTAATATAGCGGCTAGCTTATGTAACCATAACACAGACCGAGGAACGTGTGGAGTCTGCTAATGGGCTTTATCAGTGTTACTCTGCAACAGAATAAAAGAATAAAATAAAGTAACATAAACAAACAAGTGCCGAACACATAGAACAAAAGGATCAAGGCTTATTAAAGACGTTCGAGACCTCCTTCAGACCTGGCACTAAAATGTGGACAGACAGATTGGCTCTAATGTGGCCTGCCTTAATGCCTTAATCCTGAATCTCTTCTAAGTTTGAATCTGAGGAAAATTTTGGGGGTGTCCTAGGCATGTATCGGTATTCTAAAATTTTGATGGGCCTAAGAAACATTGACTAACTTTAGGTTTTGGTACAACTCATATTTAAAGCAATATTATGTAACTTTCTCAGACATGTTGGATTTCAACACCAATAAAGAGTGACATTTATTTTTGTATAACACAATATCATGAGCTACCTCAAAGGGCTTCACGCACTGTACAAAATAATAGTCCTTTTCCTAAAGAAACGCACAATGTTGTTTTAAGCTCTTAATTATTTGGTATTTATTGGTAGGACTGTCACACAGACTATGTAATGATAAAAAGCTTGACTGTGTGTCAAGCTGGAGAAGAAATGGAGAGGAAATGGATTTAAATGCAAGGTCTGAAGGGGGCCTGTGTTTGCTAACAGCTTTAACACATTTCCTCTGGTCAGTGTGGAATATGAGGCATGAGCCACTCTCCTCTGCTGCTATTATTGATGCTATCTGTCAAGTAGCACATAAACAGGTAAATGTCATGAGTAAATGTCATGTGTCAATGTCACATATAGAGGCAAATGTCTCATATTTACATGTAAATATGAGACATAAATCCAATAGTGAGCGCAGCGGTAATGGCATTACATTTGTCCTGATTTGGATTGACAGCACTGCAGCAGACATTCACAGGTGCTTCTTACTACAGTGTCATAGATGACAGTGGAAGACAGTGTAAAAGTTCCTCTTTGTCTCCCTCACACACTTATAAATATATATAAATATTTCCTGCTTATCGATTTTTCTACACGTGCCACATAATACGGAAAACGTCTTTTGTCATGCGTTAGAGCAGAGCTGCTTTAGACGCTCTGTGTGTTCATCTTTGGCCCAATGACAGAAATAGGAGGCAATCAGACAATAAAGGTAAATGTGATTTTTCTTTTTATTGTATTTTAATGCTGCAGTTTAGACAATGTGTTTATCAGAAACAGTTTGATCCAAAAGACGACTGAAAATGCTATCTCTGTGACTTAGAAGAAGCTGTAAAATGAAATGCACTTTCTGTTTTATTGTCCTTTGTGTCATCCTCCAGAATGTTATTTTTTTGTAAAATGTCTGATGTTTGTTCAGATTTGTTTTTGTTTTCTGATGAAGACAGGCTTCAGTTTATGTTGAATGTGTTTCAGCTCAATTTATGTTAAATGCTTTGTGCCTGCACTGGACGACACTTATTAGCCCCCAAGATGTTTTTGATTCTTGCCTGACACAATTATAATAATAAACTTCTACTGCTGCATTTAAATTGGATTATTAATTCTAAAGCCATGTGGACTTTAAATAAAGTTAACTTTTTTGCATGTTTTGTAGTTTGAATCATCAAATCAGAGTCAAATGCATGAAATCTGCAAAGAAAGCAACTTTTTCTCTTGGCTCTAGACAAAAAAAAAAAACATAGAAAGACGTTTAAATACCATACAGATTACTATTTTTTTAAAGATTTAAAGCTGGACTGGTTGTCCACATGAGTCTTTTGACAGATCTCTTTGAAAAACTCACTTTCCAGCTACATTTAATCCCTCATGTAACTGTCCCATGAAATTTTTATTGGGCCAAAGTATGAGCTCTATATTAAAAACTGGCAAAAACCTACAAAATAATACTAAAACGTATATTTTGTATTACAATACAAACATTGGAAAAATGTCACAGAACCTAACAGCTGGTTGCATTTAAACATATTCAGCATATTCAGTGTCTGCTTTGTTTGCTGTGTCTACCTTTTGTTGATTAAACATGTTTTATTTTTTCTGTTTTTTATTAACAATTTGACAAAAGAGCTAGCCACATAGCCAAACATGTACGGTCTGCTCATTTTAAGTGACAAAAAGCAAATTTGTGGTAAATGAAGTGAACAGCATATGGGGTGAGTTTTTTTTTTGTGTATAGTAAACGTATGAGTGAGCCATATGAGAGCGTGGGTGTTGTCGGCTGCAAATAAAAGACAAGTCCACCTGAATGAGAGCAGGTAGAAGGTAACTTTGGCATAAAGACGCTTTGTGTTATACGGTATACCTACACAGGTGTTGTCACATCAGCAGCTGAAGACAGAGTGAAGCCGCCAATGCACAGCGTTTCCTTCTGTCCAATGTTTCATACAGATACATTCATGTGCAGACGAATTACCGTTACAATATAGGTGTGCCAAATTTATGCATAGAAAAGATTTTATTATTTTATCACGTGGGCTTTGAGATGAGTACCATTTTGTATGTTTGATACTATTACAATGTGCACGATATACTGTCTGTGAACATGGACGTACAGAGGATTGAGTTCACAAAGAGCTGGACCTCTGTATTTTTACCGATGTCTTTGTGTAATTAATACAATCTAAATCTGAATCTGATCAAAAGCTGATGGTTGAGGAATGGTGAAACAGTATATTATGTATATATAAACTCATCATGTTATGATTATTGTACATTTATTATCCTCGTGAGGAAAGTCCCAGTCAGCAGCCACCACCAGGGGGCGCCTAGCATATTTTTGATGTAGGCGGGGGAAACCGGAGTACCCAGAGGAAATGCACCCGAGCAGAAACATGCACACTCCACACAGAAATGTCTCGTCCGACCCAGGAGTTTAACAGTAATCCTTCTTACTGAGAAGCTAACCACTGCGCCACTGTGCTGCAAATATGTATTGTTTATATAAAATGTGTTTAATATTGTGTTAATTTGCATTACATAGTGAAGTGTGCTAAAGTGAGCTGCTTGTACAATCAGGAGTTTGTTATCCTTACTTTTTTATTTTTAGGGAACAATTGACTTTAAGGTTATATGCAGTATTTTATTGATTACAATGTTATGTGTTTTATGGGAGAAGTTATATAGTGTTGCTTTAAAAAAAGGTTGCAAGCTGATTTCATATGTTTTGGGTAGTTCCTGAATTGGCGGTACCCATTGTTGGTTAAGAATTATGTTAAAAATGCTTATGCTAAAGGCTTGCGTCCATCAAAGACATCATGTCAGGCTGGAGCCACAGGAGATTAGCCGAGGCTTAGGTGGTAGTTATGGTTGAGAGTATGATAAGTGTCTGGGAAATGTCCTCGTCAATGTGATACGTCGATACAGTGATGGAAACATAAGTGTGTACGTATCCGTAAATGCACAAAGAGAAGCATGGCGCCAGTTAAAGGTCCACCCCCACCGCTGCGGCTTGTGCTCAGTCTGCATAATTCCCCGACAAAGAAGTAGTCAGGCTCAATGTGAGTATGAGGATAAACATTCATATGGCTGCAGAAGAATGGAAGCGGTGTGTACTGAAAATGACAAGTTAATTTTCACGTTATAGATGCAATTGTCCATCAATGCTTTCCCTCATTTTCAGCGCAAAAAAAGGAAAAGGTATACATCAATGCCTGTGTGTCCAGGGAGATACAACAGCTCATTACATTGTGGACACTTAAAGAGAGCCACCCTCAAACGTGCAAATGTTCACATTCACACTCATATCACACCTTCACACCGCAGTACAGTATCCTATACGCACACACAGACACACACAAAGAAAGAAAGAAAACAAGTCACGCTAAATTTAACTTTTTTAAATCACAGTTAATGGCTCCATTTTAAATAGAATAAATGTCCAGTTATTCTATTGAAAATGTCAAATAATGATTAAGGCAGATGGTTGAAATATGCTTGGGTATAATGTGGCAACTGAAGATGATAGTTGGGTAAAATCGGTTATAAATGAGTTCTCTAGTAGATTCCTATGGGCCCCTAAGTTATGAAAAGGTTTAAATGGATGCCTGGATCTTAACAATTGCATTGATTTTTTAAAACCATTTGTGTCATGGTATAATTTTTTGTTTTGTGTTTATAATAGTCATCACCAAGCAGCATGGATCTTTAAACTGGCAATAACCTCATGAGTTTGGACAAACAATAGTGGTCAGATTATTTACTTTTAATTCTGTATCTTTCAACTGTATAAATCAAATATTATTATAAAGATGTTATTATTTATCATTTCTACTTGGTTACTCAGTAACCAAGTACTCAAATAACAAACTTTCAAAATACTTTCAGCTAACAATGGAATTATCGGCCCCAACATGAATCTTTCAAAATGACATGTAAAATTAAAGAGTGACTCCTCCCTCTCTGTTGAGAAAGCATTTTGAAATATGGGTCCTTCCCATGATTTTTTTGGAGGAGACTAAATTAAAGCATGCATTAGAAAACATTATTGTTCAAACCCCAAAGACAATAGACCTCATTGTGTTTCCAGGAATGTAAAAAAATTAAAATGAATGAAACAGTAATTTTCTTGCATCTTAACCTTTTTCTCTTAATAAAGCATCCTTAGCCTTAGAATAAGTGACTGCACACTATTTACATTAAAGCTGTTACTGACAGTGAGCCTGATATTGCACTTGTTTATTTCTGTACATTGGCAATAAAGAATCTCATTTTATCTTTGTGCCTACAGTTACGATGTGTCGGAGCTGATATGAGTCTGAGGCATCAGGGAGTGCCATGTCTCTCACTGAATCACTCAGACGGAGACAAAGGCTTACAGAACACAGCAGCAGAGGGGAAGACACTCTCAGCAGATGCCCCATTACCATAGTACAGGATGCATATGGATGTGCTCCTACTCACACCTGCCTTAAATGCATTCCCACACACTAAACGCACACCACCTGCCAACAACCTCAACGCTTTAGTAACATTTTTTGTCTCATCAAGGACAGTTACTTAGCTCCCTTTATAGATTATGGAGTTTAAATAAGTTAATGATGCGAATACCTGGTGGTAAAAAACTGATTTGTGGAGCTGAAGATTTTTCCACATGGCGGCATGTAAATGGGCGTTGTGCAGCCAACACTGAACTGACTGCAGGGCTTCTTTGTGCAGCTGTCAATCATACAGTCTGTCGATATGAGCCCCGGCGCCCATTAGCCTCGCCGTATGGTGCTAGAAGCAGAGCAAATGTGCTATATGCATAATCATATTTGTGTCGGGTAATGCGCTGATATACATCCGTGATTGTGCCACATACAGCTCAGCTTTTAGGTGAAGACACACCACATCTGTACAAAGATCCACAGAGATATGTTATAGATTGAAATATTTATACAAGCTTTCCACATTTTTGTAATTGCATGTGCTACAAAACCCCTTTTGTTGGTCCTCGGTATAAAAGATTTCCTGATTGAAGGTACAGAAATTTCATCCAAGAATCAACAGCTGTATTTCTGTATTTCCTCAGAGCTAGCTTTGACGATACATTTCATTTGTTTGAATTAAAACCCAGTGGCCTTGGATGTATATATAATATACTATGGCAGCAAGTCCAGTTGTGTAGATAAAGACACTTTTCATGGTGTATTTGCTTGAGGGACTGGATGCATGTGCATGTGTGGCTGGAGGCTGTCAGCGAACATATGGTATAAGCGACGCTAATTTCACAGTCCGTAGTAACGGCCCATTGTAAAATGAGAATCAATACCTCATCTCAAAGGCCTAGCTAACCTACTTCAACTAAAGGGGAATTTGCATCAATCCATACAGTGTGATGAGAGCTGTGTGCTTCGGTAAATAAACTCCAAATGGAGGCGAAAACCTTCACCATTTCAAACTTCAAGACTCAGACCGCCGTCTTTGTTCAAGATGTGGCTGTAGGAGCGAGCTATGGATGGCATAGGCTTTTCTTCTCTTCATATCTTTCAGGCAGCACAAAAGGAGCTGTCTTTACATCAAACACTGTTTGTCCATGTGTTTTCAGTGCTGCGCCGCAGCCTACATCCATTTGTATCTTCACTTTCAGGTTTTCAAACAGTAATGCATGGTTATGGCTCTCTTCATGTTGAGATTTATTTTCCCCTGAGGCTGTTATTTTTATCATTGTGCAGCACAGATTTGAGGAGTCTAAAATGTGAAGGCTTCAATTGTAACACATTATGCAAAATTATTTAATGACAACATACAGTATATACTTTGACATTACCTGTACAAATATTTTAATATTTGCAGTTTTGTGGAAAATGCAACAGATTTTTGGGTCAAAGTAATAACAACCTTTAGGCCAGAAATGTTGCTCCAGATTATAGATAATCCAGCATCTTAAAGTCCTGTCTGGTCCCTGTACCATCTCTTCCTCTGTTGATGCTGCTAGAACTGGTATTTGCAGGTGTTTTTTGGCAGATTGGGTTTACCATAATGTTTTACCACTGTAGGGTAGGACATCCTTTAGCTATTAGACAATAACAGTGTATGAGTTGTTTTCTCAATAGTTTTGGGTAGTCCTGACACAATCAATAGTTTTCTTGCTATAGACGTCTTGCTTCTCTTTTACCTTAGTTTGTCCATTAACCACATTGTTGACTTGTATTATAAGTGTAATTTATTAAATATATGTAAATTATTCTTAAAGCTACAAAATTATTGACTTGAGTAAAGCTACAAACTGTAACTTAAGTTCAGAGGCACACAACCATCTCATGAGAACACACATCCAACCAGAAAATGTCACATCAATGCATCTTGGATATTTAAAAGATTTTTAGGAATCTCACCTCCATTTTGCCTCAGATTTGATAATATTGTTACACACCTGTAGACCTCTAAAAAACAAAGTATACATGAGTGTGTCTGTAAACCTACAGCCATCTTGTACCCCACCATTTTCCTTTTTTAAATTTATTTATTTTTTTACATCGGATGGGAGTTTTTTTTAACTGTTGGAGCTCTCAACCAATCACAGCTCAAAGTCACTTTTAAACTATATTTTTAATGAAAAATTTACAGATGTGTTTAAAAATATTCACCTGAAAATCCTGCCTAGTATGGCTATAAACATGACAAATATTAGATGTGCTTGTATCATACAAACACATGACCACAGACACTAAAAGGTGGTATTAATATCAGTACAAATGTGATTCTCATATGGGTGTTATGATCTAGATGCAATTGTCCGTGTTCGATGTTAATTTAGTTGTTGCTTTGTCCACGATCTTTATCTCTTTTTATGAGGGCTCACCTTTTAGTCTTGAAGAATTGTAATCTTGTTTTTAATCAACAAAATGTAATGAGATTTTAAAATACAGTAACGGTGTGCGGAGTAATGGCCTTTTCACGCAGGACGGATGCTTGAAGATTCTGACAGTTTAAAAGCAGCTGATGGGAGCTCGACGGCTGCTCAAGAAAAAAAATGCACACACCTCTGGCTCACCTTCCTTCATGGTTCAGCGGTAATTCATTCAATCACACACAACTTCACTTTCCCCAAATAACACTCCGGCACCTGCTGCCAGAGTCCCATTATCATATCCCACTATAGCGTTTAGGAGCTGCCTACTGTAGCATATAGGCACAGTCAGTCAATTATGGCAGATTAAAACGTGCTTACATGTATTAACGTTAGCGGTTATTTGAAGCTCAATTTTCTATGACATTCAATCTGGGGCTGAAATACAGTGTGTTTAAAGCAACATTAAGCAATTTTACTGTTCATCAGAGTTGAGTATCGAATGAGTTTGTAAGAGATTTAAGATATTTAAATTGCACCAATTCTCCGTCTCTATTTGTGCATGCTTATACTGTTGTTTTGTTTTAATAATCATTTGCTTACCCAAGGCAAAAACATAGACGTCATTGGTGGATGGTATTGGGTTTTTAGTCTAATAACACGTTTGTGAGTTAAAGCTGACTGTTTTCAACACTTTATATTGTAATATATAACGCTGAACAACAGTGTTAATAGTTGCATCAAAAACCTGATAATCTTGATGTCCGCTCATACTTCAGTGTCACGTCATAAGTCTGGAACATAGGTGGAGGTCATTACAATATTACAGTGACATATAATGTGAGAGTTTATTCAAATGATTATGGCCAAACTATTTAATAATGTTTTTGATAGCTGTCCTTTGAAACAACTTTAGAGGAATTGGGTGATAATTTTAAGTAATGTTGTGGTTTATATGTTATTTTCTTTATATTTGTATTAATATCTGTGTGTTTCTGCAGTGTACGTTCAAGAACATGTTTTTTGTGGCATATATTTAATGTCAGTTGTTCGTAAGGAGACTTTTTTGTTACCCGCTGACGGATAGCTCCTGGTCTGGAGAAAACTGGTAGAACCATGCCGTTGTGTAGGACATTTATTTATAATGCGTTCTTATCCCCACAGAGAGAATAATACATGGCCAAGTAAGATGTACTAAAATGCCAAATCTAATTTAAGGGAAATGTTGTTGTCAAGGCTTTGTAAAAAACCTCTGATACTTGGAATAATAATGTTTACAGCGCTTTTATTCAGCTGTTCACATTTTGAGACAAAGTGTTTTAAGGAATAAAAGCTTTTTGTGTCAGAAACAAACACAAGACATTGTTTTTGGAATAAAGTTCAGTCACTTAAACATTTATGAAATGAAAAGACATCTTTTTTAAAGATTATTTTTTATTAGTAGTAGAAACAGGGAGGTGGGTGACATCGGGCAAATGACCCGTCCGAGGTGCAATCCGGGGTCTTCTGAGTTCTTGTGTTTCTGTTCCAAGTTCCAAGCTGCAGAGGCACAGAAAGTTTTAAAAAAAAAAAACTCAAATAGTTCTACACTTCATTTGTAAACGTGTTTTTTTTTTAACCAACAAATGATTTATTAGTTGCAATTTGCTTGTTTTAACTTTAAATATATTGTATACAGTATTTTGACAGTGTGACAGGATTAAAGACGACAGTTTTCACAGTCATGTGACTAAAGATAAATTGGCTGTTACAAATATCGGACAGTGTTTGAGATTCAGGACAATTATAGAACAATCACACTGTGACAATAGAAAAGTGGTTAATTAAAACTAAAAGCATATATAAATTACTCTACATAGGGAACACATGTGTATGGAAAAACAATTTAGTAGATTCTTTTTTCACTTCTTTCTTTTTAGTTATTAAGTCATGTCACATGTGATTCAAACTCTCATTATTCAATTGTTTTGACAAAGAAACTGTCAAATGTCACTTAAAATGCCAGGATGCTATTGAAATACAAATAGTTTTTTGATATATGGACACTGCAGTTGTTAATATAATGTTAATATTGCAGTGATGTTTGGGAGACACTGTACGGTCCTAGTCTAAACAAACATGTTTAAGATGTCTTTGTTGAAACCCCTTCTTTACCATTAATGGACAGGACTCTAACTTTTATTAAAGGAACAGTTTCTGCAGATATCAGTAAGGCAAGACTAATCATATTTGAACTTTCAGACCGTCACTGGCGCCAACAGTGCATCTGGTTGTAACATCATGTCCTCTGCATCCCTATTTCATGACCAGCCTCTTTATATCTTTTATTACATTTTATTATCCAACATTTCCTCTACTTAAAAATATATTTCCTAAGTGACAACGCCACAACTATTGTATTTAGAAGCATCCCTCCCCCACTCCCATCTCTACTCCCTCATCTATCCTTAATTTCCCATAATACCACTCCCATGCTTCCTTCCTTCCCTTCCTTCTTTCCTTTTTATTCCCACTTACTCCTAAAGCACCGCGAGGATGCAGCGAGACGAGACCTCCCGTCGGCGGTGGGAAAAAATACCGGGAGAGACCACTGTGGAGCAGACGCAGGGAAACATCAATGGTATAGATGGAGAGCACCTCTATAGGATGGCTCTGTCCTCTCTTTTTCCTCTGCATCCTCAAGGCAGACCTCCCCCCCTCGACGTCTCGTATGCCAAGGTGGTATGACCCGTAGGATTACAAAATAGCCCTCCCATGTGTCTGCCTGTTCTCTGTGCCAGCCGAGAGACAGCGATACCAAGCTCCCGGTGAGAGCAGAGGATGTAGGGAAAAAGAGTAGCAAAAGAGTGTAAGTCTTAGCAAAGGAACACGTTGAAAGCACAGGAAAGAAGGAAAGGAAGAATTTTAGGGAAGGAAGTGACTTGAAAGAGTTGTGAGTGATAGTGAACATAGTGCAGATGAAAGGTTTGGGAGGATGCTGAGAGGCGTCGGCACTGTCAGAGCTTGCTCAGCCCTCAGGGGCCGCCGGGGGTAAGTCACACAATACTTCCTACTACACAGATGTATCTGACAGGTTCATTTAGATATCTAGGCTGCAATCCCTTCTGATAATTTGCAACAAATCCCAAACACAATTTTTTTGAGAATAATTTAAGAAATTTGTTATGAACCTGGGTTAAGTGGTCTTTGGTGTAGGCCACAATGATCACTGCTGAAGTTGAAGGACATGGATTTCTTTGGTGACTTTGTACATGGTTTCTCTCTAAACGAGGAAATGTGAAGATTTGGCAATGAATGATTACGGTTGAACAATGATTTTTTTTTTATACATACTGGATTGACAAGGTTTGTGCTGTAACTAGAGTACACGTCAGTAAGACTTTTGTGTTTTTAACAGTAAATGTGAACTTAAGGTCCATAATCACAGTTTTCCTCTCAGATTAATTGCCCAGCCCCTATTTTTTTTTCCTCACCCCTTGCCTGGGCAGGTTTACACTGCACAAGGATGGCCATTTTATCAGCAAAAGCAAAAAAGTGGCTGATCAAGCTCGTAGATGTCAGGGGATACGAATAATGGTGGAGCCTTTTGCTGTGTGGAATCAATTTCATATGATGTCTGACAGACTGCCATGGACTCATTATGCAACCCCCTGAGACAAAGAGACGCTTTAAGACGCTGCATGTCCGTGTGTGTGTGTGTTTTTCTACTCCACTGCCAGGAAGCACAATCACAATTGTCCCTCACACTGATACTTGGAAATAGCTCAATTCCTAAATGGCCTAAACCTGGTTACAGTAGTCATTTGTGGAATTTTCTTGAAGCTAAAAGTTTTCCGAGATAGTAAGGCTCCAATTTGAGAGAG
This sequence comes from Neodontobutis hainanensis, assembly GCA_024349245.1. NCBI lineage: Eukaryota > Metazoa > Chordata > Actinopteri > Gobiiformes > Odontobutidae > Neodontobutis > Neodontobutis hainanensis. The sequence continues at coordinate 2,370,914 of JALDNG010000004.1, read as the reverse complement.
TTGTTAGTTTGTTGATCCAATTGTTTCTGATGCCAGGAGGCGAAAAGGCTGAGTTAACCCACACAAACCAGAGGATAGAGTAGGTTTTATTGTTTGAATGAGAGCAGCTTTGGCAGATTTAGTTGCTTTAAACCCCCTGGGGTGAAGGAATTATAGCGAAAAGATGAAGACGAAAAAGGGTGGTGGTCCTAGTCTCACGGGGGTCTCGATGGCAGCAGCAGGAACGGGCATTAGCTCCATTACAGGCCTCGGGAGGATGGCCGGGTGACAGAGGTCGTCATGGAGAGTGGGGTCGTCATGGTAAGTGGTTGTCATGGAGATGGCGGGTCGAGCTGAGCGGGTGGGGGACCCCTGCGGATGGGGCTCACCTTTTACTGAAGAGACCATTATGTTGGTTTCTACCTGCAGCACGATGGGTTGCACTGTGCTGCTGTCGCTGCTCAAAAGGGACAATGGATCGGAAATGTATTGTGTGACAAAAGGTGAGGCCAATGTGATCCTTTTTATTTATTTTGTTTCACATCAATGCACTTTAACAAAAAGCTCCTTACATTTGGATTGGACACAAAACCAAAGACTGAGTTTTGAGTTTTTTTGTTCATTTATTCATAACGGAATCCGACTTTCTCTCAAGGCTGCAGTGCTCTTGTCTCATTAGCTTTGACAGAAACTAAAAGCTGTTTTGGGGGAGCCTCATTTTAGATAAAATGTTAGAAAAATACCACAGATCAACACTGTCAAACTAAAATGAATGGGAATTATCAACCAAAGATACTGGCTATTGACTCGCCTTTACAAAACTGACAGTAGATTCAAATTTTATGCCATTACAATATTAGTCGTTCTGTCATCTGTACTACTTCCTCATAGGAACTTAGACCAACAAAAATCAATGAGAAGTCCAGATATAGTCATACATCGGCAACTTTTTGACTCCATTTACCAGTATTTTTCTTTCTGTGGTCTTTTGTTATATAAAGTACTTCTTAATACAACATATTATCAGCTGAAATTGATTAGCAGGCCAGATAAAGACTTGTGTAGTGCCATATTTGGTCCATGGGCCTTGGGTTTGACATGCGACATAGGTTTTCTGCAAACATTAGAACATCTTACTTTTTTTCCATAAAATTGCAACTCCACCTTTAGAAAAGATCATTTAATATAGTATACACCATTGTGCTCATAATCCTCTTACTTGGCACAGGAAGCGGTATCTCATTAGCAGGCCATAGGAGAAGAGCGAGAGCAGGTATCGAACCCTCCTCTATTCTTACATACGCTTAAATTCCCAACTCTTCGCCAAAATTTCTGCTTCAACATCCCCCCATTTTCCCTCTCTTCTTGTTTTCTTTATCTTCGACGAGATCACTACATCCCCACTTCATCTAACAGCTTCTTTTTATGTGCTAATAATTGCCCCAAGCGTTGACACTGATAGGATGAGTTTGTGTATTCGGTCAGTGTGTGTGTGTGTGTGTATGTGTATATGTGTTTTTTTTGTTGTTTTTTTATGCCCCAAACGCTTGTCTACACACAAACCAAATTTGAATATCTAAATGCGCAAAGCTGCTACAAACCACAACAAAAGAGAAAAAAAACCCTTTGGCTATGAATTATTACAAACACACTGGGATGGTTGAGCATTAATTTGCTCTGTTCCGCCGCTTAGTCATCGAGATATGAGTGTGAGAAATTATGGATCTGACTGCCATACCTTTAAAAGTGTCAAAGAAGATGTATTATGGAAAAATAGGCCCTTGTTTCAATTATTTAGCTTTGATAGCTGTAATTCAATCTGATGGGCTTAGCTGAACGCTCGACCATCCTTTCTCCAGCTCCTCCGTCCGTACGAGACCGCCCGTGTTTTATCTCCGGAGAGGATGTAGCAGTATGATTACATGCGGCTGTGTGTCTCCCGTGTTGCATGTAGGAGCTCTGACCCATTGTCTGGTATGAGCCGGTCACTGAGGCCGTAAGTGGAGTGTGAGTGCTGGAGAGTGAGCAGAGTAAAGGCCTTTGGGTGTGGCTTGCATTGAGAAAACCATATGCTTTCTCCTCTGCATTTATGTTTGACTGAATAAATGTTACTTATACACAACAAATACATATGCATAAACTATTGATAATATGTAATATCCTCACAGACCATTGTAAACCATATATATTACCATCCTTATTCTATTTTACTCACTTTCCATTTATGGTTCAATTGTTACAGTTCATTCCTGTTTATTTAAAAGGGCAATGCAGAATGCATATATTTTGTAACCAAACAGATTTTGGTAAAAGCTCATTTTAATCTGCAGTCCCTGGGCAGAGGTAAAGTGATGATGCAGAGAACATGTTGTAAAAGTGTGTTATAGTAGCTCACTCTGTACAAATGTGCATTTTATACAGTGTACATGCCACATAACTAACATATAATTCAAAATGAGATACAACTTTATAATAACTTACACTATTAAGCATTAGTTGAGTATTTGTAACAACATTTGTAACAACATTTTAATCCAACATTAATAATCTTTATTACGTTATAAACATTGTTATAAATGTTTTAAACTTCACAATTACACACATAAATTATATTTCAGTGTGTATAAATAGTTTGTTAATGTTTTATTGAGTTATTAAAGTGTTGCCAAATGAAATATATACAGAAAACATTACACACAAGTCCTAAATATATCTTTACAAACAAAAATTATACACGGAATCTCATATAAAGATGAAATAAAGTGAACATACTCTGTTATAATATTCAGAAAGCAGACCTGTTCTTTAATATTACCTGAAATGTAATTGTATATACTTCATAATTATTGCCCTAAGTTCAACAATGAGGAATTAATGAGCCTTGGGTCAAGACACATTTCATCAAATTACTTTTGAAGAAGGATATTAGTTCAACATCGACAAAATATGTAAGAAATATTGTATCTTTTATAAAACTTTGTTAAAACAGGAATAGCAGAATACTTATAACAAAATAAAATACAACAGAAACTTGTCTTAATTATGTGCTATCATCAGCTGCCACATAAAAAAATAAGACAAAAACTACCAACAATACACAAAAAAGAAAGTTTACCGTTACCAAATGAAAGTATCTTAAATGATAATTTAATCAGGAAATTTTATTTGGAAACATATATATTCAGTGTATGACTCAATGCACCAATAAACAAATATTTCATTTCATCTGACTTTGAGGCTACTTCGAGGGGTTTGCGTCGAGTGTGAAAACCCTTCATCAACAGTTGAATTTTTTATTAATGCGCCCTTTAAAACTATTTGACCGTTAAAAAGACACCACCAACAGAAAGTGGCCCGCTCTCGCATTCGTGCTCATTTCTCTGCGCGCCACTCCAAATACGCCTTTGTTCTGCATCAGAGCCTGGATAACAAAGACAGTTAACAATAAATTTAATTAGATTTGTAATGAGTGTTTTAACACATCCATTCTCCGTCTTTTGTCGAGCAAATTGCTTCAGATGCTTCCACACATTGTTTGAAAGTTACATCTCTGGCCACAATAGAGCATTTACAAAAGAAGTTGAAATTATTGTATTTTAAAAGAGGCAGCGGGGAAACATGTTTAACACAATTAGAAAAAAATGCAGGGACAGTTCAAATACACTTTATTCTGTTCGAAACCTCAAAATACCAATTGTAAGCCACTTTATTTCCGTCCATTATTATGCATAGCCTTACAGTAGGTGCATTCATATGACTATAGTAAACTATTGGCTATACAGGTGTGTTAATTATTCATAAACTATGGGTAATTTAGATTCACCAGTTCTCCTTTAAGGAAACCCCGGGTCCAAACTCTCCAGAAAAGCCATTTCCGCCTGACACGCAGATCAATCCAACAACATTCCAGCTTCGAGACAGAAAATGCTAACCACTCTGTCACTATGCACTCCATTCTTTTTCAATTAAAGTCAAAACAAATGAACCGAAAAAACAATTCTTCTCACATTTGCTTCAGATCACAATAAATGATCTGAAGAAGTCTGAGAGATGAAACGTTACCATTCAATAAAGTACTCAATATGTATAGAGTCACATAGAGGGCGCTTCTTGTTTGTGAAGAATTTTGCCTTGAGAGTGTGATATCTACACTTTTCCACTGTGACGAGTATAAACTACACACGTTTAAATCAGATACTGTTATACTCATCTGCAGTGCCTTGAACAACCACCAAATTAAATGAAAGACCTATTTATACATACAGACATTTTTAATCGCTTTGAATTGAAGTCAAGTGTTGCATTTGTGTTTGGTAATAAGTGCAGCATTGCCACTTGCTATTGGGATTTCTAGACCTCCCACTGTAGCTAAACCCCCAAAAAGTCACCATAACTGTGTGTACTGGTGCGGACTTATTCCTAATTAACTCATCAGAATGTAAACGCTGCTCAAACTGAAGCATGACCTCATAACCTTTCCCAGTTTTGAATAACGTTGCTCTTTTCACTTGTGTTAAACCTCAGCAGGTGTTCGAGGTAAAAACGAGGAGCTGTTTTCAAAAGATTTACATTTGTCTGTGCTGGTTTAAAATTGACACAGTCAGTAAGTGTCGAGCTAGCTGGACTTAAAACTCCTACGGTCAGCATAAAATAAGCCAGATTGTCCAGACACTGCTATTCCTACTGCTCCCATTATATGCCACCAAATCACCACCAGCTTCAACACACGTCTCTGCATAAACGCCCAATCAGGAAAAGCTCTTAGTTTGAAATCATTTAGCTTGAATCTTTTTTAAAAAACGCTTTTTCGCTGTGTGCCTAAAATGACACAAGTAGTCTCTAAATCCTCATGTGTCCTCAAAAGCCTTGTGTTAAAACATCCAGCGGCTTCTCGTCCCCTTGTAATGGCGCCATTACCAGCCATCAATAATGCAGCAGGGGTAAGTACATGAAGCCATACTGCCCCTCGGGACTAATACAGCCGACGTGAGAGCGGTTTCCTCTCCGATGGCCGCCAAAGCCAGGGGTTGTAAAGGTGCCTGTTTGTTTGTCCTAAAGCCTAACCCCTCGGAGAGTAACGCACATTTGTGAACAAACAAGGCACACAATGCACTTATGCCCATGCCGCACAAAACATAACAAAAAAAAAACGATTGAAGGACCAGTGTGGTGCTGAAGTCGTCCTGATGAGATGTGCTCTGCCAAATAATATATCCCTGCATGTAAAGCCTAGGAGACACTTCAGAGTCAAATTACCTTGGACATTTAATGGTACCTCCGAGCTGTGATTTTAATACATTCAGCATAAATTTGAGGAAAAAGGAGAGGATGCATATCTCAGCAGCCTTGAAATCAACTCTGCTGAATAATCCCTGTTAAGAATAATCACAAAAATTACGTCACCCATGTTACTGACTATTTCTAGGTATTATTTATTTGCAAACGTTACTGTAAACTGATAACAAAGATAGACACACAATGATGTGTTAAGAGAATAGAGAAGTGGAAAAATATTAGAGCAATAAAACTGGATGTATTATAAGATCTTGATGTGCTCCTACTGCCATACAACAAAACTCGGTGAAGGAGTGACTCAGGTCTAATTCAGGAAAGACCCATGCCACACTCACAGTAGAAGCCTTTAATACAATTGTTACCTTTTTTAAAAACAGCAAAAGAGACTTTAAAGCTAGTGGCAGATGACAATACTAGATCATTCCTCATGTTGGAAAATGTGAGAGTCACCTTAAAATACCAATAATAAGTGTAGCCCTAAAAATGTATGGCGTGTCAAAGGGCTTAAATCAAACAATGAGAAAACATGATATTTGTCTTTATTGCAAAAGCAATGTTTTACAGACAAAGAATTGTAAAAAAAAAAAAATTGCATATTCTATCAACATTACTTACTTGATGTTTAAACTTAACACTTAAAAAATATATTATAAATATTATTATTATTATTATTTAAAAAAAAAAATATTATTAAAAAATAATAATAATTATAATAATAATAATAATAAAAACAGCTAATCTGAACTGGGAGCTCATCGGTTCTGTCAATTAAAAATAAACTATTAAAACATTACCAATTCTCTGAGCCATCCTCACTTCTGCACAAGTCAGCAAATAATCCCCCAATCCATATTCTTCCACTCTACATGGTTGAAATCATGCTTTAATAAATAAGCTATATTCATTAAATGTAGTACTTTGGGCTAAGATAAGAATTCCTGCATGGTTACCAAGCCTTCCATTACCATCTTTATTCTTACGAAGTCTGTAGGTATCACGTCTTCAGATGTGTGCATGTAAATCTCAGCGGGCAGGGAGGCAGAAATCAGACCCACACCGGTCTGTGACGAGACACCACATGCTCTCACATGCATGCATGCGTCGTGCATCACACAAATCACATGATCACACGGACTGTGAGTGGGAGTCTTTGTGTGCTGTAACCATATAGGAGAATAAATGAGTGTGTCTGCCGGGCGGGAGAGGAGGGAGGGGGGGTGAAGGAGGGGGGTGGCTCATGTGTGCTGGAATTTTAGGAGGAAAGGAAAAAAAATAAAAAAGGAGGGGGGTGCAACAAGGTAGACTGTTGATGCTGCATGTTTTACGGGCAGACGCTGAGATATGTGTGAGAGAGACTCCTACATGCTTCCATCCAGACAGATTTCGGTGTGGGAGGGGTTACGAGAACAATGATGCTTCTCGTGGCTCTCTTCTTCTCATGTGGGAGCTCATGTGTGATGTGTGGAGCGCTGGACTCTACCGTGTGGCTGTGGATCTGAAAGGTAAGCTATTTTCTTTGTCTTTGGATTCCTTTACTGATTAACACTGACATACCGTCCGTCAATCTCTGTTTTTTTTGTTTTTTTTTACTTTCATCTTTTTTTGACTGACTTCAACTATCAAAGCTGTGTAGATGAACTGTACACTCATGTTTCTTTGTTTCCCGTCGCCTGACTCAACCCATAACCCTACTAACCTACTAACGAGCCTTAGCTCTACTTTGAGCGCAGAGGATTTGAATGCTCTAATAGTGACTCCGTCATTCATTCCTTCCTACTTCACGTCATGTTTTATGTTGATGCATGTGCGTATTGTCCAAGAGGTTTTGACAAAACCTCTTGAGATTGTCTCAAATTTAGTGGACAGTACTAACTGTATGTGTCTTTGTTCATGTTGCCTGACTGAACTGTCTTTGCTTGGAGCACTTAGCCTGCATAAGAGGTTCTGAATATATTACTGTGCTTAGTAGCTGATAGTAACTCCGTAATTCTCAAATCTACATATTTGACATTTCAATGCGTATATTGCCAGAAGACTGTCTATTCAACTCTCCTAGTCCATACAGCAACCCATCAAGCCTTTTATTCTAAGAGGTTATGAATGCGTTATAGTTATTCTTACTTAAACACTTATCGTTTTCATATGTCGTTCCGTTTATGCAAACGTTTTTCCAAAGCAACATGGCCAAACCTACAGATACTCCCTAATTTCTGGACGTTGACGTTGACACATGTCTTTTGTTCACATCTATCACATTAAACCCGTTGACTGAAGGAACTTTGTATCACTAAGAGGTTTTGAAGACATTACAGATGTTTACGGTAGGTCACTTTGATGCATATTCATTTTGCTTAGAGGGTTGTACAGAAAAAATAACTTTGTACGAGGTTCAATGTTGTAACCTGAACACTTGTGTCTCTTTGTTACGAGGGATTAAATGCATTTAAAAGAGCACACAGATGGACAATTTATTGAAACATTAATGATGCTGAGAATCATAAACTTAACTATTTTACTTCTGGATGAGATATGTTCTTTCTCATCAAATATACCAGTTTTTATTATAAGGTAAAACAAATTCATTGTTTTGAGGAACAGACAAGTTTCTTCATTGTTCAGTTCCCATGTCACTTTGATGCGTTGACATATTGACCAGAGGTGTATACAACCAAACCTTTTGAGATACTCCCAATTTGTGTATCCACAAATGCACATGTACACATCCTACACAGCGGCGCCAGCAGTATTCCCATATCACAGATCATCTCCCACCAAGGGGGCTGTAATGGGCGGTAAACTTTCCTATATAATTTGTTGGAGGCTAATATTAGCTGCTAGTTTTGTGACATGTGGAGGAATAAGAGGAGGAATAGAGGAAGCTGGAGTTTAGAGTAATTAGACTGTGGAGCTAAGGTGAATATATGTGGAAGCATGAAAAGAGCAACAAAGGGATGGAGAGAAGGTGGAGGAGGAGGGGAGAGTATTTTCACATGCCTGATTGCTCCCTGCAGACCGCACCCCCATCCAAACTCACATCCAGTCCCCCCACCCCCCAGCTCCATCCATAGAGTGTATGGACGGCAGCCCGGGCGGCCCTTTGTCTGACATATAGCTGCACACAAAGGCATCCTGACCTGAAAGAGCTTTGGAGAGCAGAGGCACGGCTCACTCTCATCAGCACCACTTCTGATTGGCTCAAAGCGGGCTGCCAAAAGGAAACAATGCTTTAGCCTAAACCATGCATTTTAACTTATATTGTTTAGTAAATGCTGAATTCCTGCACTGATATGAGTATATGGGCCAATGTTAGTGCTGCTTTCGAGTTATGATCTGCAAGATCTTTGTGCCTTCTACAGACAAAAGGCACAGTATCGACTCCAACAGCACATCCCGTCTCCCTTTGAGACTGCTGCTCCCGAGGCGATGCGACTTGACTGTCGGCGGTATACTTGTACAGACAAGCTTGATGGCTGAATGCACAGTTCAGAAACCCGAGCAGGAGTATCTGCTGAGCTACTGTACTTGGTGTGTAGGGGGAAACAAGGGGGGTTGACTTGTATAGATTTACAGCTATCTGACCTCGCTTAAAGAAAACCCAACGCAGCAGGATGAGAAGACAAAGCACGTTTTGTGGAGAACCATTTGACCAAATTGTTGCAATTTTCATCTCTATGTAGCATAGGCTTCTGGACTGCACTATAAATCTCAAATTACATTTTATTTTATTATTTTATTCAAAGCAATATTAGCCATTAGATTACCTTTAAAGATCTTTCTGATTTTATGAACATAATTGAACTTATTAACATGAAAAGAAAGACATATTTGTTGGATCATAAAGAAATCAGGAGTCCTTACTTAATGTAGTTGTTAGATATCAAAAGGTATTGTTGATGGTATTGTTAGATAAATATACAAGAAATAATGGAGCAGGTTTATATCGTGCTTTTCTCTCACAGGACTCAAAGTGGTCACATTATTCATTCACTCCACAGTCACACACTGGTGGTGATAAGGGTGGACGTGGTAGCCATAATGTGCCTAAGGTCTCTCCGACCACCATCGAACATACACATATTCATTCACCAGTGCTCTGACACTAGAAGCAATGTGGCTGAAGAGTCTTGCCCAAGAGAGAGTGGCAATCGAACCATCAACCTTACCAACTCTATTTTCCTTAGTTATTTTCCTAGGTATTATCAAACCCCAAATCCTCACCTAATGCTGCTTACTAAAAGATCCACAAGACTGGGGTGGCTTGTAGAGTTAAGCACTTTTTTTTTTATTGTGAGACCATGGCACTAATATGATCGACTTCCCTGTCTTTGGTTAAACACAGTCTGTGCTGTTACTGCATTACAGCAGCAGCTAATCAGACTACAATAAATGAAATGATAAGCCCCTTCTTCTGCCCGCAGGCCCCTCATGGACTCACACTGTAAAAAGTCTCCTGACAATTTTTAAGAACGATTAACCTTGGTGTGACAAAGCCGCCATCTTTGGAGACACTTGGAACAAGGGACAAAGCGAAGAGAGAAAGAAGTGAAAAGCAAATTAATGTTTTTTTTTCTTTAACATTTACAGTAGTGGCTTCTCCTGCAAATTTTAGGGCGTTGAGAGGGGGGGTCTTTTCAATGCAATGACAAGCTTTCTGCCAAATTCTGTGTTAAATGGATTTCACACCAGACTCCTCTCAACAGGGGATTTAGGGCGCTAGCGGGCAAGAGAGCAATATGTGCCACCAGAATGTCAGCACTTTCCAATCCGCCATTTGAACTGCGAAACGGTGCGGACAAAAGTGTGTACAAGACTGGCATTAGCACGGCTTCGCAACGTCGAACATAGAAAAAGTCTGCAGCTTAGTCATAAATAAGCAAGGCAAAAAACAAAAAAAAGGAATGTCAGTGTGCTGGAATGTGTATAGTGTAAGGCTATTTTGCAAAAATCTATGCTAAAACCAAAAGCCATCTTGCTTTTTTTTTTTTGGAATATGGAAGTTATAAGTACAGCAGCTAATCCCACACACTGTGCTTAGCTTCTTAGAGCGAGTGGAGAAAAAATAAAAAGGGAGCAGGTTTGGGGTGAGTGAAAGAGGTAAAGCTTTAATTCCAGCTGAGGATGGCAGGTATGTTAAAAGCAGATAAAACCAGGCGTTAATTGAGTGACGGAGCTTGCTAGTGGGTTTTATCATGCAGCGCGGGGGGTTGGTGAGGATTTGTATGCAGCTTTTAACTTCTTTTTTTTTTTTTTTGGAGTCCTACATTTGGCTGCCATTCTTGTTGAGGTTTGCTAAGTTCGGCTGCTGGCTCTGGGGTAAAACAAGGGGAGCCAGGTGTGAGATTGCATCAGCATAAGTGGCTGCCTGAAAAGCATCCTAATGCCCAAAGAAACCTGAAATCACAGGGTTTTGAAGGAACTCTGAGCGACTTAGAGAAAAAGTGCATAGATATGATTGTCACCAGTTGTGTGAACATAAATATAACATAAAGCGGGTATTAATCAGACGTTTTTCAAATGAATGCACCTGTGTAGTAACATAAGCTGTAGGAGTAAAATAAAATGCTGATAGACAGACAGTACAAATGTGATGTCCAATAGACTCCAACACTAGTTTTGGAATTGATTAATTAAAAAAATGTAATATGTTTTTGAAATTTGGTACATTGGAGCTTATTTGGGGAAAAAAAACATTCTCTCTGTTAGCAAGACAAAAGACACCAATTACATTTTAAATTACTATTGAAGAAAACACCTACCATATCAACATTTATGAGCACAAATGTGAGTGTCTGTTGGGGCCCCAGGTACCTTCTTACCGGGGCCCCTGGAGTCTCTTTTATTCCCCAATCTCACTAAAAATGTCAAACGTATAGCCAGGTTTCAAGAACTAAGTGAATAAATGAACGTTATCAGACTTTTAACTTGGCTCTTTTTTAAGATACATTAATGATAAAAAAGTTCTGGTCAGTATTTACTTTAAATCTAGTATAATGTTAGCTTGTAACTCTGTCAAGATGAAACTGAGACTTTAAATAAACAGTTATAAGACCAGTTTCAAGTCTTGAGTCAAAACTATCACACAGTCCAAATCATCTCTGACAAGACGAGAAAAATCAATCTTTCCAGTTTTTCCAACAGCCATGTCGAGTGTTAACTAGCTTGTTAATCAGTGCTCAAATGATGCTGTCACTTCAAAGCTCTGCGGTTGAAAGCTAATGCAGCGCTATACAGAGCTTTGTGTGTGTGTGTGTGTGTGTGTGTGTGTGTGTGTGTGTGTGTGTGTGGGAGCCTCAGTCTGCCACTCGAGCTTTAAAGGACACATTTGCTTTCATTTGAGAAGCAGACTGAGGTAATTTTGACCGGGCCCCGGAGCCTGTCATATTTCTATTCCCATCTCCTTTTTAGGCCGCCCTAATTCCACATCCTCATTTCTTGTGGAGGAGGTGTGACTTCATTCTTTACCATGGACAGACTTTAATGTTATGTACCTTGGAGTATTACTGCCTTCATTAGAACTCATTTACTCGAAAGAAATGTCATATATTCATCTGATTCATCTGATTTAAAGGGCTATGCTAAAGTATTTGTGGTTAAAATGGAAGTCATTCTTAGATATGTGTTAATCCAGTGCTTATTCTAAATACGTCTTTGTCTTTCCTTGAAAAAAAAGAAAAGCAATTTGTCCGAGTGTGATCAGTCAGATGATCTGTGCGTGACTTAGTGGATGACAATGCAACAACATGGGACTCATTTATTACCAATTTTCTGTTTTATAACATTCTGTACTTTAGTTAAAGCACAATATATGGAAACAGTAGAATAATAATAGCCCATTGTATCCAGTCTATGCATTTAAATTACGATTAATGCACCCTGGACCTGTTTGAATGATGCATTAAATTTGTTAATTCATTTAATCATGTAAATGCACAGTTTTTTTTAGCATATTTTTATCCAAACAGTTGATTAACAAAGCAGAAAAGAAGTTTCTGTGACTGTATGGGAAAGTCTCAGATAGTTTACAGCTAAAATGTTTACAATGAAATGTTTTATTTAATCGTTAGTGATTATTATGGACCATTTTAAAGATAAATGTCTAAATTGTCTGCACATTAATGTTTAATATCTAAAATCAGAAGTGAATTATGTTAGATTTAGATTCACGTTGTAGAGATCAGTGTGTGTTTTGTTCTCACGCAGAGTGGCCCTGAATGCACCATGGTATGTTCTCTATGTCAGTCATGTGCTTTCATGGCCAGAGTGACCCATGGAATTACTCTGGGATGTGCTGACCTTTACATATTTAACGCTACAAGTATTTTTCTACATTTTGTCTTAGGAGAGACTATTCACATTTATTTATCACCAGAAACACTGTCCTGACAATATCTGACAACAAAGCTAAATTAATAATGTAATCCATTATTTCCATTATTTTCTTTCAATGTTTCCATCTTTTTTATCTGTTTTCTATAAATGTGGACATGGACCATTTCTTATGTCAATACAATACCTAGGTTCTCTGGTACGTTGAGACAAACACTAAAATGCACATTGTATTTTATACACTGGTATAAGAACGTCTTTATTGGCTACAAACCTCAATTCACAAACCATCAATTAACAAAGATCTGTAGAGTAGTTTTAATGAGTTACACCATGGACTACTACACTTTCCTGTGAAATGAAGAAGCTAAAGTTGATATCCAAATTCAACTAGACCCTTACAAATAGAGATATTTGTTTGATAAAATAATATCTTGGGACCACAAGGGGCTCCCAAAGATGGCTGATGTTAATATAACCAGACATATTTCTGTTTAATCATATTTTATCGGACCAATCATAACCATTTTTCTAAAATGGTTGGGTGTTATGCAATGCTTTGTTTTTTTGATTGTTTAAATTTAGTTGGTCCATAGCCAGTTTATTATTTACTACACGCCACAAAAAGGACATATTCCAGGTTTACACATGTCACATATGTGTCCTATTTTTAGATTAGCCTATTTGACCTGCCTCAACTCCTGATAGCATCCTACATAATAACCAACACAGAGGCCATGTTTTTGTGATCCATCTCGTCGTGACTCCTGAGAAACCCTTTACGACTGTCTCAAAGGCAAACCATTCGGGATCCATTTAGTCGCCTTTCATGCCAAAATCAATGGCCACTCTCAGCTATTACACTCCAACAACCTCTCTCTCCATTGGTCCTGAGACGCCGGCTGCGTTCTCCACGGCCAATCAATGTTGATAATCATATTTGAGCTACAGACGGGGGGGCTGCGGGCCGTATGGCTGCATGATTAATGAGCTTATTAACAGCGCTGCACGGACCTCATCACCGAGTGGCGCCTGGGAGACACACAGTCAATAGGGAGGCAGCTACATAAATGTACTATAGGGACTGTATAAATGGATGTATAGGCTGAAACAAGTGTAAATGGGAAGCAAGGGGGCGTACCATCACACAGACACAAGCATTTAACAACACTTTTCTCTGATTTATTGCACTGAATAAAATAGATACAATGGACAAGAGGGGTAATAGTGCAAGTGGTCCCAGCCCATCTCCAAAACACATTTCTTCCAGCGCTTTATTATTATTCTTAAAGGATAACAAATTAATTACTTTGACATTTCTCCACAGGTTGGCCGTCAGACTTCATTTGGAGCGCCCGGGCTTTTCCACCTGCAGTCCCCAAGAATCAGCGGAGAGGTAGGGAATTACCACGAGTTAAAGTGTTTACTTGTCTTTTCGTAGCTGTGGACAGAAAGGTCATTTTCATTTGGCATTGATTGGATCAGATTGAAATGCGCTTGTGTGTTTTTTTCGCCTTCACAAATCAAATTCCTAAAGCGAGAGAAGATCTGAGATATTTAGGCGTGTTAATATGATTTAGGCAGATGTTGGGTGACAGGAAATGGCCCATAATTAAATGTTTGCTCAAATGCAATAAGAACAAAATTTGTCACTTGAGTAGGATTCAAATCAAAGTGTGAGTGTTTTATTCCTTTGTTATGGTTTTATCAAACAGGAAATTGTGTTGGTAAAAAGATATCTATTGTTAGCATTCCAAAAAACGTATTTTGTAAAAAAGGCATCTATTGTACTTAGGGATAGCTTTATTTCAGCACAGTCCTAGTTTAGAGAAGCATAAGAGAAGTAAAGCTATGGGTTTTGTGTCATTAATGAGGCAAATGAAAAAAATACTTTCATAACAACTAACAATGCCTCTAAACCTTTGTAAAACTATAATTACTGCCAGTGTTTGTTACATAGAAGGTGTTTACACATTTATGCACGTATCTTGACATATGACTGTTATTTATTCTGTCCATTGTTTAGGTACAGCTCCACATGGTTTAGTCTTTGTGGTTATGCTCTTGTCTGTCTAACCTATATTTTGCTGACAACTATTTACTATAGATGAAAAAATAACAGAATATTATCCAACAATTCATAATTGGGTCCCAAATGTGCTTGAAATCATTTGAAAATGAGTAAGTTATGAGATTATGTTTTTGGTGAAAAAGTCTCTACTAAAAGCAACAAACAAGGACTAAAGAGTTGTCAATAAGAATTATAATAAAGGACACAATCTTCTTCCTATAGAAGTCTGTGTTGAGAACTGGGAAAAACTTAAACTATCATCTTGAACATGCATAAGAAATACTGGAAATTGACTTTAGAAAATGTGTATAAAACATCAATAAAATAAAAACTCAGAATACAGAAAGTAATATTTACAATAAATAATGGCTCAGTGATATAAAATACTTCATTTTTTAGTTTACATTTCACAGTAAACAAAATACAGGCTCTACAAAATTCTTCAAAGTTACTGTCCTTGTTTTAAAATAGCATGTTTTAAGAACCATCCATACCATAAAAATGCTATAAGTAGCCATTATTATTTACCAAACGTAAACTATGAAATGAAAGTAAATGTTTTATATGGTCAAGATGACACTTATACTTGCTCATACCTTGTTGTCTGGTACTGGGTCCAGTGAGACGCAGCTGGTCGCTCCAGACTCACTTCCTGGAAACTACAGTTCATATGACTCAGCTTAAACAAGGCCCAAAGCTATTTCAGTGTTCGCTGACATTTTGAATGGTTCCCCTTTGTCAATAAATATCACTAACAAGCCACCTTCTGCAGACTGGACAAGACCTGTGGGAAATTTAGGACTGATGAAAAACGGGCTCAAGTCAAATGATTAAAAATAATGACGTGAAGAATGTGAATGCACAGAAGTGAGACATATCAGGAGCCTTTTCACTCCAGCTGCAAAGGGTTTGTCTTTATGTATTAGGTGTTAAGTGTGGGCCTAAGGTCACATGTTAGTGTCCAGTGAGGCTGTCATTCACTTTAAATGTTATTGGCCATTCACAAAGTAATAAATGTTACTCAGCATTAAATTACAAGGGCAATTGGAAAGTGTAATTCTTAAAATTAGACAGACTTTGACTAGAATTTCATCTATTTGTTATAATGTTAGGGTATAAGTGTATATTTTGTCATGTACGCTTTGATAAGTCCAAAAATTACACTTTGGTAATATTATCAAATTAAACAAATTACAAATTTGTTTAAATAGGAAAAATAGATTTTAAATTTCCTTAGAACCCCATGAGTGTAATATCATAATGAGTTAATAGTTTTCTTATGACTTTTTCTACAACTGCCCAGAGAGGACAAACTGAACTCTGATGGAAAAAAACATATTCACTTTTTCCAAACAAAGATTTGCATAAAAGCTTATAATATGCATAAACTTTGATTTTGTTTCCTAATTTTTAAGAGCTAGGATTAAATCAGCTGACTTATTTTTACTGGGTTTATTCATTTTTGCATTTACATTTATATTTAGTCATTTAGCTGACGCTTTTCTCCAAAGCGACTTACAAGTGAGGAAAAAGCATAAGTGCACAAAAAACTGGTCAGCACAGTATACAAAGCTAAGGATAGTAAAGAATTATTTTATTTTATTTGATTTTTTTTTTTTTTGAAGAAAAGGAATCGATAGAAAGGAAGTAGAATTCAATGTTTGCATAATATAGAGCGATGATTAAGAAAAGCCCTTGGATATACTGTATAGGCAAGGATAGAAGCATTGGTTTAAGACAAATACATTGAAATAATCTCCTACTGTTTGGAGTCTATTCTTTAAAACTCATGCTGAATATTTAACAAATAACTTAAACTGAGGCTGCTTGGTTGGCCTAAATAATTGTCCAATGAATGTAATTATTCTGTCCACTGACTTGACATGCACATCCATGCTCTGAAAATCCACTTTTCCCTACAACTGTGACCTACATAACATGGCAGCCTTTCAGCGGGACTCCCGGACGTCGCCTATATAATATGAAAATTGAATTTGCCAGGCAGCTGAGGTGCAAAGTCCCAGTGCGTCAGGCCGTCCTCTGGTGTGTCCATGTGTCCTCTCGCTGTCAGTCTGTCCACTTAGCAACTCCTGCACGGCCTGGGACCACTCTGTCTCTCACACACTGGGTCTCAGGGGAACTCGGCACGCATCCTGCTCTGTTAACTGGACTGGAGAGTTGTCGTCAACACAGTGCTAACAAGACCAAGGTTTAAGAGACTGAGACAGAGTCAAGACTAGAAACCAGCATGGAATATTTTCTCAATTTAAAGACTTTTCCTGTCTCAAACAAACTTGTTGTGAGTTGTAACAGAGCCTTGGGTATAAGACGGAAGATCCCGGGCAGTGCATTTCTGGTTTTGGTAGTTTTTTATTTGGGTCTGCTACTAGAAAACATGAACAAAATGTTACAGATGGGACATTTATAATCTCAAGAGGACTTAAGTAAAGGTTAAATAAAATATTAAATAAAAACACAGCAACAAAAGCAAAAAGGAGACACTTTATATAAAACCTACACAGTAATAAACAGTAGTTAAGCATTAATAGATATGTAGGTAATATGAATTTAATGAAACTATTTATAAATGCTAAAGTATAATTTATATACATAGCTAATACATAAGCTTATTATTCATTTCAAGCGTAATACTGATTATTAATGTAATTTTGTGATTTATTAATTATGTTACTGTTGCTACAAACACATACCAAATGATTACCAGTGTGTTATTATTATAAGACCCTCCCCCAGTGTGCTCTGATTGGTCAGTGGAAGGTAACGGTATATCTGTTGTTGTGATTGGATAATTGCAGAACATATGTTTGCTCCCAGACTGTTTTTTACATTTGAAGTGCATTGAAACATGGACTTAGTACGAGAGAGGTTATGAGTTATTTATAACTTCAAACAATTGAAAAAAAGCCATTATTATAAATAATAAGCATCTAAAAAGAAAAAAGAAAATATATTAGGGGGTGCCTTGATCTCTTGCTACTCTTTCTTTTCTGTAGAGTATTTTGTCTATTAAAGGCAAAATACCCAAAAGTCAATCTAAAACGCATTTGTACAGCTGCACCCAAAAATAAATACGTACAATTAATACATTGCATTTGAAGATGATCAGGCTTCCAGACAATAAAAAATGTACAAGATCTTTAAAGTGGGTTTTTAAGACTAGTCTCGAAAATGGTATTTCTCAGACTAATCCTCCTGAAATGTCACTCTTATCCCTTAAAAGTTGTTTCTTCACGCCAATTGCTTTGCTAAACATCCCACAACTTTAACCTGCAACAGATAACACTTAAGCGTGAGAGGATGTTTTAATTAGTTTGGCTCCAATCTGATATTCCCACTTCAGCTCGTGCCTACCTGCTCAGAGCCATGAGTCATCGTAATCAATTTGCATGTGCACACTTTGAGGTATTTAACAAATTACATAATTGCATAAAGGCTTCAGAATAATTTAAAGTTACACAGCTCGTGCTTCTTGTGGGATTTATCATTTTAATCATTATCAGACTACATTTTTTACTTCATCATTTCTACATTAGGATTAATAAAACAAGCGCTCCCTTCACCTGGCTCAATCAGTCCGGCTATATTTCACTCTCATTACAGATCTTATCATTTAATGCGGCCTGGAAATGACTCTGGCCTCAATGGCGCCTAAAGATAGTTACCTCTGATTCGAATCGTGCTGCAGGAAGGATTATAAAAGGTAGTGGCTCTTTTTTTTTTTTTTCTTTGCTTTCAACAAGCCAATAAGTTCACACAGAGGATAATTAGCTAAAGCAACTGTTTAATAGGCGCTGGTAATTCGCCACCGCTGGCTCTGCAAATGACAACTTAATTTAGTCAGCTTTTAGTGAACAAAAAAGAGGATAAGTCTCAGTGCTCCTGGTCGACTCTCTGGGAATTTGTGGAGAACAATGGTCACATTTTAATCCCGTTACAATGACACAAGGTTTTATACTTTGTTTCTTAGATTTTTTAATATTTTCTACTAAATGTCGCAAAAAAACAACCAGTTTCTGCGTGTGATGACAACATGACGCAGCACTAATTTGAATAAAGTTAAGAAAGTCACTGTTTGACATAAAGCTAGTACAAGACAATACAAAGATGTCTACAAACCAACAACTTCCATATAATGAGCTAAGCTACCAGTTACTCTACGTTAAATGAAGTTTCATCACTTAAGCTAGCCGCCAGAGAAAAACATCATGACAAAAGTAGTTTACTAAATTCAAGCTAGTTTTTAACACATATACATCGACCGACTGCATTAAAATGACACATGTTCAAAGAAAAGGTAGCATTTATTTTCATATCATCTGTCAGCATGAGTTCCATCTGTAGAATGATTTTTTCAAGCAAGTGTGTGCATGTAGCCTTCAATGGCCTACATAAAAGACTCAACAGCAACATCTCCAGCAGCTGTAACCTACCCATAGTCCTGGTCCTGGTCTGGTCCTGGTCTGGGCATATGATCCACCAAAAACACGTCATCTCTATTTATTAGTGGGCTTTATTAGAGACATGTTGATGATGTTTGTAGATTAATACAAATGAGCCATGTGGCTTGAGTTTTGTTTCTCACAATTGTAAACAAATGTGTGCAAAGTGGTGTTTTACTGGAGCGAACATCAACAGAGAACAATAAAAGTCAAGAATGAGATACTGTCTTTTGGAAACTGTGGTTTATACAGGTATTTATAGAAGAGCGTAATGGTTGCTACAGACTTTTGGCTATGGACCTTATGGTGATGTATGTTCTGGTACAGGAAAAATATTTTTGTAATTAAAAAGCTTTGGCGAACGCTGCTCTACCTAATCAAAAAAGAGCTTCACTACCAAAAAAACTATTTGATTCTAAAAACAGTGACACTAAAACCACGCTAATAAGGAATATAGTTAGTCAAGCTAGTAGCGTCGCTACTTGTAGCGTCGCTACTGCCCAACGCTGGAAACTATACAGAGCAGTTTGCAAGAAAACATTCATTCATGCCATTCAAGCTAAACAATTGAATATTGAAATGAATATCATTGTAGATTTAAATCTATAAAAACATTCTTACATTTAAAGGGTCTTTTTGTTTTTAAATAGTTGTTTTTGAACAAACAATGTGGGATGCGGTAAACTTTATTTGGGTCACCATAGATTTCCTCTTTTATTATAATTTAAAAAAACTGGAAGTATGATTATACGCTACATGCATTAAATTAAATTAGCTGCTTTGAAAGTAGCTAAAACAGAAGAAACAGTAGAACAACAACAGTAGAGTTAAGATTGAAACAACTTAAAAAGGTTTGTGTCATGGCTCATTTGGCCTTTTCAAATGTAGGTCCCCACAACAAAAGTTTGAGAAACACTTGAAGATGAGACAAACCTCATTAACTGCAAAATGAACAATTAAAGAAGCACTAAAATCTTTTAGTAAACAAAATAAGCACATTTTGACAAATGTTTGGTTTCAGTCGTGAATATCTGTCTCAAAATAACACTCTTTACATTTCATATGTCTTTAAAAAAAATAGACTTCAAATTCATTAGAACCTAGTGGAAGTGGGCCTTTACTTTCTGCTCCTACACCTGGCCATGTGCAGACAAAAAGGAGGAAAAGCATTATTCAAGTTCAAGATGTTGATGGCGTTTCACTTTTTTTCAACTGATTGTCTTTCCAGGGCACTCTTGAGGTATTGCAATTAACAAATAAAAAACAAGTAAAAAAAGAACACATCACGTTTAAAGGCCTGACATGATATTTTTCACCCAATTGTTTTTATGAGTATTTTTATAACTGTTTTACACCAAGGCTACTACTCTGTACTAACCAGCTTCCAATATTGCATGCATTACAAAACAGTCTGTGAAAAAGAGTAGTTTCCTTACATTTTAAGTGTATGACAAATAGGGTTTTTTAGTATTTGTGTGAAAATACATTCAACAGTAATAGAAAACACAATATGTGACTCTGGTGCTGTACAAACAAGATCAGAAATAGTTTGTTTCTCCCTTTTGGCCGCTCAGGGGGTCAGTTCAGTTCAACTTATTTGTCATTTGCAGCAGAAACCACATTGTAAAGCAGTTACTGGAGCCTCAACATATGGCAGGAACCTAGAAGGCACTTAAGGCAATTAAAGCGTCGATGTTATGGCTTCTGTGGTGATACGAGATGATGGAGTGGAGTAAGATCTCGCCTTGTCAGTGTGTCAGGGAAGACATATTTGTTTTCCTTTCTCTTTCCCAGACTGCCTCTGTCGTATCTTTTCTCATCTTAACCTCACTTCACTGTGCCTGAAACTGCCTCTTTGTCTCCCGTTGGTGTGTGTCTGTAGCAGCTGCTGGTTTAGAGCTGCTGCAGTGTGCCACGCCTGCCAAACATCCATCTAAAACCGGTCCGCTCTCGCTGCTTTTTCCACAATTTCCTCCCTCTCTCTTTCTGCAGCTGCATCACAATAGCTCCCCCATCATCAGCGTGTTATTGGCTCAGCGTCCTCGCCTCGCCGTTAAGTAACATGCCACTTATATATGCCATTATCCGCGAACGCAGGTGGCCGTAATATTGTGCTCGACTTGCCACACTTCAGATTTCTGTGCCGCAAACAATAGGCTGGGGCATTTGAATGACACAATGCGTTATGATTTGGATATGACGCATTAACCATAACACAATGATGGTAGCACCAGACAGGTTTTTGTTCTATTGCATAGGGATGAATTCAGTGTCCCTTGTAGGAACTTTATCCTCTTTGACTAATGAATAATAGTGCTTTTGAATGTATGATTTATAATGCTATGAATTACATGCATCTAATAAAAAAAAAAACACATGTAATTGGTAAAAGTATTGATCTATTCATGTTTGTTAAAGTGGCTGTAGATAAAAGTGGTACACGTTGAGGGCTTGAGGCCAATCAATAGGCTACTGTAATACAATATTTTTTGTGAAAACATTTGGTTATTAAAGTTCCTCTTTAAACAGACCCATTAAAATATTTTTTCAATGACATGTAGTCTGTGTAGTTCTGTCTGCACATGCACATCTGACCAGACTCAAAGAAAAACTGTGCTGATTGAGCTGTCTTTTAATTTTGTTAAATAAAATACTAAAAAAATACAAAGTCTTTCTTGACCACATGGATATCTGCTTGGAAGACCATATGATCTATATATGCTCTAAACTGTGGGAAAAAAATTGGATTTTGGAAAGTCCAAATTTGCTTCACTATATTTTTGAAAGTTATTTTTTAATTCATACAGAAAAAAAGTAAATAACTGACTGTACAGAGTGGCAATATTCAACATGGGCATTATTTAGTTTATTCTTAGCCTATATCAAAACAAGGTAATGTGAGAAGCTAATTACACTAAGTTTGTGAATAAACCTTTATGACCTTTTCAGAAAATATCATTTGCTTTGAATCTGCAGCTGCAGTTGTAATTGAAGCCACGGTCTTGAATGTCACTGTTGTAAGAAATTAACAACTAAAGAGGCTTTTTTAAATTAAAGCTTCTGAAAACAAAGAATTAACATGCATCAATGATAGGTTACTCTAAAACTTCTTATTACTTTATGTTTTGATGTATTTGGAGGAAGGTGTGTCCTCTGTATCATTATCATTCCCTTAAAGGAAAGTAAAGGGTCTACAAATTAAGAAAAACCTTATCTTCCAGCAATAGCATATTTGTCTTACACACTGTTGTATTGAAGACTAAACAAGCAAATCATTTAGTGTGCAAGTTGTTTCCAAATCATTGAGTGTGCAAGTTCAAGTCTTAATTAGACCCTTCTTTGGCAGCAATGTGTGTTTAACAGAGTAAATGTACTAATGGACTTCCATTCTTTATAGACTTCCATAAGTATGTTGGTTGCTGTGTTGTTTGACTTTAGCAGATGCAGCACAAATACTATTTTAGCTATTAGTTTGTATTTTGAATGTATGTATTGTATATAATGTACATTTTAGCTGTGTTTGCTTATATCATCACATCAAGCACAGGTCCTTAAACAGTTCATGTATACCGTTGGGTCCTCTATGTGGCGTTTTTTGTCATGTCTAGTACAGTAACATGAACCCAGTGACTTGTAGCATAAGGCTTTAAGGTTTAAGCTTTGAAGATTTTTAGTTTGGAGTTACTACAAACCAAAGTTAATGGAAGTTATGGGCACTGTTTAAGACTTACATTTTTGGATGTCAAAAGCAAGGATGGTCTATGGAAGTCCAAACCAAACAAGAAGCAGTGCATCTACTGTACATGATATGTTTCCTAGTTTTAAATGTAAAGTGACACTATTTACCCACGTGAAGACACCAAAAATCATAAAATAAAATCATTCAAAAGCCATAGTCATATAGCTCCCTAACATGAAAATAAAAGAATAACCCCAGTTTAATAGACTTTGTGACCCAAGTCAGTAACTCTCACCAGGCCTCAACACATCGGAGCTAACAAACATGTTGAGATATAACAGTCCCAGGTGTATTTGCAGCAGTGTTAAAATCTTGAAATGTTATGTGCTTAAAAGATCACAAGTATACAGCTAAAAAACTAAAATAATGATATTTCTTGGGTGTGTGGTACCTGTCCTTTGAGTCTCCGGGGGCGTCCTGCTCTAAAGCACTGAGACTTTGATAGCCGTCCATGCAGAGTGACAGACACAGACCAGTGGCTCGATCTAATGAGCAGACTGTTGTTGGTCGCCATGGGGACCTCTCTTCAGGCTCGGCACACCCTCCAAGATTTTATGAACTAATTAGGCACTAAAAGTTCTCCTCAGACAAGAAAGTCAAGATTTAGTATAAAAAACTCCAGGGAGAAGCGAATAGTGTTTTATCATTATCATTGATTTGCATTTGGATTCTCGGGGATAAAGCTGCTTTAGGTTTGTGTTAGTGATGGACCTGGTTCACGGGGAAACAATCTCCTATTTATAGGCTGTAATTATCCTTCCTGCTGCTCCGCCACTGGCCTGATGGACCAGAGATACTGTCATCTTTACTTTGGGAAGTTAATGTGGATCGTGCCCATGCTGATTTACAGATATGCAGCGGCAGACACACAGCCTCGAGGTGAACAAGTCAATACTAGATGTTTGCTCAATCTTTTCCGAAAGCGAGCTCAGGAATACACCATTACGCCTTGGATACATATAGCACTAGTGTATAATTCTCTGCCAGACGCTGTCTACTCATGACTATTCAGCCTGTCTGTACATCTCTATAAACAAAATCAAATACACTGATGATGCCTGAGTGCTATTAAACGGCAAAACATCAAATCAGCAGACTGTGGCCTCTGCAAACACTGGCCAAGCGTTCAGCTCTAACTGTTCCCACAACGAGATATTGATTCATGTCTTCCACATTGCAATAGATTTTTTTTCACTTGTCTCAAAAGATGCACTATTATACTTAAAGTAACATTTGCTGCCTTTCCAAAAATAAATCTGATTTTACTTATACGTTAAAAAATTGCATCAAAATGTCAAGAAAATCCCTCCTAAATCAAATACTTAGGGAAAAAAAATGATGTCAAGTCAAAACATTTATTTGTTTAAGGTTAAAGGAAAGTGGGCGCCTTATGGGATCAGGTTTGCAGAGTTTGTTTCATGTGTGTCTTCCTCATCCTTCTAAAATAAACTTTTTTGGGATCCTTATTTTAAACTGAGAAGACTATATCAAACAACTGCTTTATTGTTTAAATTGTCACCTTTACTATTGTCTGGAAGAGAGCAGAGGGTGGTATATTAGCCACCAATTTTTAATCACTAATTCTTATTCAGGGTCTTGGGGTTGAATCCCAGCTGACTAAGGGCATAAGCAGCAAACTGGAAAAGAAAAATCAATCTTTAATTATAGGGCAACACTTATTCACCTTCAACTATTCAACTTACATCCATACATATATAGACCACCAACATTATCCATATAATTAATGCTTCTATTAAGTCGGATTCTGTGTCTCAGCAACAGATTTATTTTACACATTTTACACAAGTACATGCAAATTAAAAAATATAAAAATTAATTCATAGGTAAAATAGACCCAACTCAATATAAATAATTGCACATTTTACAAACTGACAACCATTTTTTATTGTTATATTATATTATATTTTTAGGTGTTATTTTAGGTGTTATTAATCACTTCATCCTTAGAATATACATTTAAAAAGCGGGTTTCTTGTGTCTATTTGCCGCATACATTTCTGAGGTTACACAACATTTTTGCATCTCTCCCCCACACTTCCTCTTCTCTGCTGTGACTTTGCACTGACCGCTGTTTAACCACCCATCTCCCTTCAAACGTCTAAACTCTGAGCTATTTTTTTTTTTTTTCCTTGGCTGTGGGGCTCCCGCGGTGGGACATTAGATTGGCAGGTCGTCGACTGTCAGCTTCATCCGTGTCACCTGTCCCGCTCGCTGCCGGCTGCTCCTCCTGCGATAAGGCCACAGTTTATTCTGAGGCTCAAAATACTAGCCTGGGTCTGGCTGTGCGCCCATCGCTCAGCCTCTCTGTCTGTCTCCTCACAAACTGCAGCCAATATCCCTCTCTGTCAGTCAGCGAGTCCGGACGGAGGCAGCACAAGCCTGTTTGTAAATCTCCTTTGTGAGTATTTTAATATAGTTTTTCAGACCAGCTGTGAAATCGGCTCAAATTTGGTTCGACCACAGTGTTACAGTTGCCAGTGTCGCAGAATAAGCCGATGGAAATTTAAATCTGAGTAATTCATAAAAATATAAAATATATCCTTGTTGGCCATAGACAGAATCATTTGCAGTTGACACAAAGCTCATGCTGAAACAAGGGTTAGGCTCCAAGAAATCCTCCGTTAATTTGGATATTTTTTATTGTGATTTAATTTTAAACCCCTTGTTTCTTTAGATGTCCACCTATAGATTATTGCTATGTAAAGATCTTAGATGCCTTACTCTCTAAGCTTCTAAAAAGCGAATGTGTATTATTGACAGGCTCAAACATGACCATAGTTAGTGTCTGTGAGCATAAGAGATTTAGCTGTTAGCATCACTAGCTATAGTTAACTTTGGGACTGTCATGTTTGAAACTTCTCAGACTCCCCAAATATTGTCAACAACCATTAGACAATTTTCGGGGGGGCCTTAATACCTTTATAGATAGACAGGGGGTTGACAGGAAACAGGGTATGCCCCTTTATCAAGTGAGTCAAAACTGGCTTTCTAAATGTTCATGGTTTTATATTTTAGATTTTACTGACGGGTGACGGCACAGTCTGTGATTGTTGGAATTCAATAATGTAAAACATATCAACTGATGCTGTAGGCAGAACATTGAAATAACAGTAAATGCCATAAACACAATTTTAATAAAAATGCCTGATGTTTAACTATACCTTTACTGAAATATTTAAACCCAGATAGAATTTTCAACATCCTTCTTCAAAAGCCTCTGTAAGGCTTTTTGGATTTCAGCCTGTCCTGAAGTCTCTGAAGCCAGCTCAAATCACTGAACTTCCTGCATTTCTATTTTACCAGAGTCAGGTGCTGTCGCAGTGACTGATGTAAATAAAATGGGCTGGGCTCCATTAGGAAGCAAAAAGCTTTGGGTCGTCTCGGTCGGGGTGTGCAGAGTAAGCACAGCTGTCTGGAGAGGGGGCCTGAAGGATGAAGGATGGACAGCTCCATAGGATGGGGTATATATGGAGGGCTGAGCGGGGGGCCCAGGGGGGAGCGGGTGTGTAACTGGGTGTGGCTAGACCGACTGGTCACTTGGCAGCTCAGAGAGTCGTGGCCAAACTGCAGCGTTCAGGATGAGTCAAGTGGAACAGCATGATTCAATGGGAATTCAGATGTAGGTATTTTTAAAAGGGATAAATAATGTTCTGTTAAAACACTCCAAAACCTCTGAAAAATCAACATAGCGCTGAAACGTTTATAATATTCCTTAATTATATCTGTCAAGTATACCTTACTTGACAGATACCTAAGTAAGGAATACCTAAGTATTCCTTACTTGGCTTGTCAGTGAGTATTTATAAGGTCATTGCAAGAAAATACAATATAACTACAATGTTATTATTTAGTGCACAATGATATTAATTCTCTAAAAGGTTAAAGTTGTATTTATTCTCTTCCAGACATGTAAAACACAAAATAAATAAACTGTACACAGGTACAGCAGTGTATAATATTAAATTAACAGCCAATAATAGCAAATGGGACAAAGTGGTTGCTGTCAGTCATCCAATTAAAATATGTATTAGGCTAAAATGACAAAAGTCCTCCGTCACTGTGAGTAAATGTAACAGAGAATTGTGCTCCATTGACTACACTCGCACAGGCTCAAAGGCCCAGGGTAATCTGAAGTTACAATAGTGGAGAACTCAAATACAGTGAAAGTAGCATAAACCAGAGACCATCTTAATCAACACATACTTCTTCTGTCTGCATGATTGTGTTTTCTGCATAAATCAGAACCACTCAGGTAAACCCTTGGATTTATGTAATTCATGTTTGCAGCAGGTTGCAGGTGGCAGACAGCTTTAGTGTGAGCAGAAAGACTGAGAAACTGTAATAAAAGGTTGCTGAAAAGGGATTCAATTTTTTTATTTTTTTTACGATGAGGGAATTGAGCAGAAATATTGCTGTACACCAGACGAATGCTGTGTGCAGAGGTCTCCTTCAGGCTTCCTTTTGAAAAAACGATGCTCCTTATTAAACTTCTCTGATGTTGCAACGAAAGAGATAAAAATCTGCTGCTTCGGTGAAATGACTCTTTATACAAAATCACTTGGCGGTTATTCATATTGTTTAGGATTTCTCCTCCTCACATGTAAAAGTATCTCCAGTTAAAGACATATATGCTCCAATATACAGCATGTTATCTTTTTCCATTGCGTCTGCGATATGTATCTTCCTCACTTTCAGAATACATTGTTCTTCAGGCTCTTCCTTAAAAGATTTCTCCGCTGTATGTTGCTAAACCATCTTGTTTTCGAAGCCAGTCATCGTTCCAAAGCTGTCTGCTAAGCAGAATAATGTGATGAATGGAAGGCGGATGAAACGGGCCCAGAGCTGTCCGACCTGTCAGAGAGAGGAGGCACGAGCGCAGCCAGACGCTGAGCCTGGTTTCTCCACCTGAACACGATTCAATCAGGGCCAACGACTGACGGACACAGACAGACGGGGATAGAGACGGGTTTAGGAGACGGGATTGGGAGAGGACAGACAAAATGGAGCTGTCAGCAGTTGGACATGGAAATGGGAACATCTAAATTTAACTGAGCTAAGAATACCTTTTAGGAATCTGCTTGTTTGAATGGATTTGAACTGACAGGCCTTACTTTGATTTGGTTAATTTCCTGACAGGCTAATGACCATTACTGAAGGAGGGAAGGAGTCCAGTTTGGATGACAATACCCTGTAGCTTTACTTTATCTAAATTTGGTTTTAAAATTATATTTAGGTCAGACTTCAATGTAATACACAGGTAAGCTTTAAAACATCATTTGTAATTGTGATGACAGTCTTTTGTTTTGCTAAGTGAGCAGAGGATAACATTTAGATAACATTGTCTTAAAGCTACAGTTTCCCCCCCAAAAAAAACACCTCTCACTCTTCTCTCAGCTTCCCAAAGCCCTCCCACACCAACATACCGACCCTGTCTGCATTCATTAAAAGAAACTCAAACCTGAAACAATTCACCAACATTAGCTCAACATTAGAGGTTACCTTTCCACAGTTATTACCATCTTGTGAGTGCATCACCAAAACCCTTCTTCAGAGGCCAAACAATATATATAATCTCATCCGTTAAAAACCTTGAAAATAAATCCTACAGTTGAGGTTTAATGGTCTTGTTATTACAATATGTTTTAAATAGCTTGGACTGCTGAGAGTTTGTTTGCCTCTGCTCTTCAATCAGTTTTAAATAATCCTCAGGTTTTTACAGCATTAATGACAGAATTCATTTACAGCCCCCTGCAGCAGGCCATGTTGGTTTCTTTACTTCTTCGTAGATTGTCGCCAAGCTAACGTCATGTCTGTTGAAATTGGTTGGCCCCAAGTTGCTTTGAAAAACGAGCTGGCATTAGCTCTTTTTCTCAATTATAAAGAAAGTTAACATTGAGAAAATGTGGTCAAATAAATAAGAGTACAGAGTTGTAGTTTGCTAAATGGCCACCAGTGTTATCCAAGAAGATATTTCTGCAAGTTACTCAACAGCATCCAAATATAGAGTTCTCATTGTCCCTTAAATTATGATTATATAAGCAAGATAGGATTTTACAAAGCCGGGATAAGCCAAAATATGTTATGTTATAGTTCTCCACTGACAGAGTTTAATCTTGCTTTAAAAATATCATCCTTTTTGGGCTCAGACGTTACCCACTCTGTGTAGGTTTGGTGTGGTACGTGTGAGCACCTGAGACTAAACCAGGATCAGCACAGAGATTGACCTGACTCACAGGTTCCTCATGTCATGGCTTCTCAGAGATTTGTAAAGCTGGTGAAAAGCCTTCAGATCAATTTTGACATTTAGACAGAGTCAGAGGAAACACTGGTGCTGAGAGAAACAGGGCACTTTGTGAAGAAAACACAGGTTGTGAAGGAAAAGCAGCAGTGGATCTGTGACTGGACAATGTACTGTAGGCAGCCATTCGAGCGATGAATACCTGCGTAAGTGTTCATATGTGAGGTAAATCTAAAAAAGAGCAGTTAAAGGGAAAGACAAGAATGCATTTGTGAGTTTTATTTAAACATTAAACACAAAGCAAATCAAAAGAAACCTCAGCTTCATTGTTAAATCCTTGACGGTTTTCTGAGATGGCAATGTAAATTCTTCAGATAACGCACTTTAACCAAAGGTTTCTCAGTATTTTCATTCTTCACCAAACACACACACACAGCCCCAGCCTCTAATCCCCCAGGCTACTTTTGATTGTTACTTAAATCTTCTTTTCTCACTTGAAAATCTCCACAACCTTTGGCTTGAAATGAGCTAAGTTGTGAGGAGAGCTACTGGGTGGGTTTTCGGCTCCCCTCTTCCTGCTGAAGTGTTTCTGTCCATTATGCGCAGTGACATTCTTTGTCTGAAGGACACTGGCGACCGGCCAACAGCCTCTGCTGGGCCGGCCCAGCCGTTTAATTGAAACCGTAAAAGAACTTTCTTTTGGCACAAAAGCCCTTATGTGGGCTTTGTCGCAATTAGATTGAGCAGAAAGGCTGTTGAACCTGATAAAAAGGGATTAGGAGAAATGTATTGGTGGGATATTATGTGGAGTGTGACACAGCGGCTTGTGGACGAATTAGTAAAAGGCTGACCAGGCGTGGACTGGTCTGACAGCAGGACAGACCAGTGATTAATGGAGTGGTCAAAGGCTGTGCTTAATACCCAATTTCACAACAAGAGCCGTGAACACACTGTTAACACCAGCCCCCACTGAGTACAGTACTCCCCTTTTACCTGGAGTCCCACTGACAGACTTCCCAATATGTAGCCTCCCAGTGGGACAGCTCACAGTTTAACCAACAAAGCCGCCCGCTCAGAAAAGGGGAAGAGTGTCTGCCTCATCAAAACGGGATCCAAAAGGCTCTCAGATCTGTTGCTCATGGTGGCACCTAATCAGACCATTTAAAAGCACTACTGCTTCACATCAAAAATGAGACTTACATCATTAATACCGTTGAAAAATGAATGCTAGAGTACACATTCATCTATTACTCAGCTGTATCGCTAATGTCCAGAGCCTTTAATCCATTTTCTGTCTGTTTGGAGAAGCAGGAACAAAGACACATGAGTCAAACCTCTGCTGGAAATGAACTTCACAACTTCATTCAAACAAAGCCAAGATAAGAGTCTAGTTTTATCAGATGTCCAACCCTGACAACTGTAGCTTTAACAAGTTCCATTAGTGGATTTGGAATTCACTTAATAATCGGATAATGTCCAATTTAATAATAATAATATTTACATAATATAATATAATATAATACTTTAAAATACAGCAGCCTTGATTTTTTAGAGAATTTGCACTAATGGACACCTATTTCAAACTTATTCCAATCCACACATCTATGTTTTAAATACAGTTATTTTAGATGCACCTATAATGCCACTCTTTTAAAAGCTATACTACTGAAAAAACAATTATGCATGTATAAATGTCAGTAATAAACTCAACATATATATACAGTATATTTATAAAAAAGCACAGATACTTACCACAGTCCACTCACTCGCACCACTTACTCTTACTACAACTACCTCATGACATTTTACATTCACACAGTACTTCAGCCTTTTATATGGCTGACCTTTAATTAAATATTTATTAGGCTTTCAACATAACAAAAAAGTTAGAACACAAATGCCAATTACAGTTTAGTATTGTGTCCAAAATGTTAAAAACCCTGCCAGTATTTCATTTTAATTTATATATTTGTAACTCACTGTAACTCCACTCTGGGTCTGTTGGGACTGCTTTTGTATTTTTGAAAGAGCTGACACGTCAAATAGGTTTGTTCATGAATACTGTATTTCTTTCATGCACAAACTGTAATCCATAACAAAATAGCTCCTTAGGAAAATGTCTTTTCTTTCAGTGATTGTGACTTATTAAGCTCCCAGAAAGGGTTTTGGGCAATACTTCATCACATTTCTATTGTAAATGTTCTACGGATCTTTGAGTTATTGCTTTTTTTTTACAAGGAGCAGAATAACATGGTGGCAGAATGGTTAGCAATTCGGCCTCACAGCAAAAAGGTCCTTGGTTTTAATCTCGTCCAGGGCAGGGCCTTTCTGTGTTGAGTTTACATGTTGTCCTCGTTTCTGTGTCTGTTTCCTCCGGGTACTCCGGTTACTCCCACCACTAAATACATGTACAATATAGGACTACAGATGGAAATTAGCTGTTAAGTATATTCTGCTTTAAGCATCTCGGCTTCGGCTTAATTTACATTGTACGCTGTTCTAAAAGAAATACATTTCTTAAAAGAAGCCACATACACCATTATAAATATGTTATCAGATGTACTTGCAGTTGTGGTTGTCAGTTTTTTACAGTAAAAAAGGGTCATTATAAAAGCCAAATGATTTACTCTATTCTACAAATTGTATATTCTATGGAATATACATATTATATTAGTGCTTTTTATTATCTGAACGTTCTAATTGAAAATGGGTTTTTGTCCTTATCCATCTTTACAATTCTTCTTGTTTTATAACAGTATATTTAATCAACATTACAACACTGTCTCAGGAAGACTTGAACAGAAACTTACTTCACAAATGAACCAGTTTTCTCACAGCGGGCTGCTTCAAGGTGGATTAAAGCTCTCTGCTGTGAAACCAAAGTTATTCTCAGCTCCAACACGGCCCTGTCCTCAATACCACCAACTTATAAATAGGCAGCCCAACAGAGCCCTGTCACATCTGAGAGCTCACACGTGCTGCCGTCCTGGGATCAGGCCATTGCGTATGATTTTAAAACTGGTTATATTTTCACCAGAGCAGTTTAACCTATATGGATCTCTCCTCTGGCTTGTGTTTTCCAGGTTAAGTCAGGGTGTGTCACATCTCGAGGCTGAGCTGAGAGACGGTGCTGTGGACACACTGCCCTCCAGAAGAAACAACAAGTACTGCACCCACAATGCCTCAGCGCAAAGTTGGATTTATTGTGTATCAAATGTAAGAGAATAAAAACTTGAGGTGGGTATTTAGACATTTATATGGTTTGTACTGGAGAAGGTTTTCTTCTTCAGTGAATAAATTCTGACTTTATTTTATCAGCAAGTATAAATTTTGACCCAAAATAAATTGCTACCTTGAACCTCTCTAATTTAGATAAGCTTCCTTTGTAGTGCTGTGTTATTAACCCAATCTGTTGGAAATAGTGTGGCTTTAATTGTCTAAATAACACTTTTTTTTAGCTCCAGATTGACAGATTAGACATGAATATAAACTGGAATACATTACAGTTTTTACTATACCAGAAAAGACATTCAGACATATTTAATTGATGAGTTAGAATATGCAATCACTGTGGGAATATACCAGTAACTTTCAGTTTAACCACTGTAATGTTCAGTTAGTGCATGTATATGATGTATATGAATATATGCTTTATAAATAGTACTCCATTCTCCAGTCTGTCCAACAGTGAGATTTATGAGTGAAACACAAACAAACAACGTTTCAGCACTAGGCCTTCATCAGGAAAAAGGTTGCAGAGCTCAGAGAAGCCATCTTAAATAGGGAGTGGCCAGTACCAAAGCATTAGTACTAAAATATTTGTTAGTAAATATGTATAGCTGGTGTATTTGTAAATTATGGTAGGAAAAAATTCCCTTTGGGGACAATAAAGTATATTTGATTTGATATAATTTTTTTCTCAATGATTTTCTCAATGAATGACCTCACTGTCGTGGGTCCTGGCCACTCCCTTTTTAAGATGGCTTCTCTGAGCTCTGAACCATTTTCCTGATGAAGGCCTATAGTGTCAAAACGTTGTTTGTTTGAGTCTGAATAAATCTCACTTTTAAAAGTTGGACAGTGTGCGGAAGTCTCAGATTTTTTAAATACATGTTGGGCTTTTACATCCTCTCCTACGCACCCGCCCCGGAAAATAGATGTGCAAAGTTTTCATCCTTAAAACATTGCTAATGAAACACCAGGAAGAATATCTACAGACTATGGCAGCCGCTGATGGGTATCTGAAGAAATATTGCAAACCTCATCATATCACATTATTTCACATATTTGATTGCATATTGCATGTTTTCCTGTTTTACCGACGTCCTCGCCTGATTGGGTGTGGAGGGTCAGCTGGTGTTGTGAATCAGGCCGCTGAACTTTCAGACACGGCTTCTTCACAACACCAGGGTTCCTCTGCTCCACTTCCTACTCAGACAGAAACAACACTTTAAACTGTATCCATTTTGAACAATAAAAAAAAAAGATTTGAGTGTTTTGTTTTTTGAGTTTGAATTTTATGCGTGATATTGCATCTTACTGTTACAGATCTACTGAGAATCTATTATGGAAAATGTTTGGAAATTCACAGTAAAAATGTCCTTTACATGGTTTAATTTAGTATAGTCTGCAAAAGGAAAAAGGTGAGTGGTGGTTGTACTGGTTTCAATATAATACATTTGTTAAATAACACATTAAATGTATTTTTAAAAGTGAATATATATTCAGTAAAAACTGCCTTTACTTTAGAGAAGTGGTGTTAAGTTGGGGAGGTGCCACTTTAGTAAATCAGAATCCTTTAAGGGGCACTTGGAAGCTTCTATCAAACTTTGAATGTGAGGTTTCATCTTTATTTGAGGCTTTATTACATCAGTTTATTTTTAACATTAAGATCCTTCTTTTACGGAAATTGGTTTGAGGTGGATTTGAACAGGTTTTAAACGGATTTGAGCTGGTTTTAAATTAATTTGAACTGGTTTTAGATGGATCTGAACAGGTTTTTGATGGATTTGAACTAGTTTTTGATGGATTTGAACTGGTTTTAGATGGATTTAAACTGGTTTTAGATTGATCTGAACTGGTTTTAGATTGATCTGAACTGGTTTTAGATGGATCTGAACAGGTTTTAGATGTATTTGAACTGTTTGTTTTTTTTTGCATAAATGTGCTTTACTTTTAAACTCTGCTTCTGGTGCTGAAAAACAGTATTATGTAAAATTTGATTTCTCAAATAAAAATATGGAATAAAGAAGAACCCATTGTGTTTGACGTGTCATTTTTACACACAAACAGTGACATAAACAGACCACTTTTGTTGCATTGTTTTCCATTTAGTGCATGACATAAAACTAGCTACATTAACTAACAGGCTCCATATATCGATGACAAAATCCTCCACATTAATGAAATTATAAAATCTTGCAATAGAAGCATAAAGTTAACATTTAACTGGATTCTTCAATTGCAAGATGTACATCATTAAAAAACAATACAGTAGCTAGCATTAGGGAGAAAAAAAAAACTAAATAGTTGAAGAACCAGGAGAGGCTGTTTAAATGTCGACAGATTAATACTGTTACAACAAAAAAGTAATAATATCGCACAAAACAAGACTGCGTCAGAGCTTATAAAGTGTCGAGGTCACACGCTCTTTTTGATCTTGCCCACTTCATTCAGGTAGGCGATGAATAACTTCGTTCCCTCAATATAGTTGTATCTGGAAAACAAATCACGATATGAATGTGAGTTCTGCTCCATAAAATCACTATGTAGGGAGTCTACTGCAAATATCTCAAAGAGTCTGGCTTCTACCTGCCCATTTTCTCGTTCTGGGAGTGCAGTCCGTCATCGAAACCTCCGATGGGCATCATGATGATGCTCCTTCCTGTCACGTCCTGGAAAGTCCTGGCGATAGGAATAGTCGCTCCCTCGCGGATGAGGTCGGGGTCTGTGTCAAAAACTGGACAAAAACATGCTTTGTTCAATCACTGGAAAGAAAAAAATAAAACCAAGAAATTCTTAGGTGTAAAGCCAGACTTTTCTGTTGAAGGGATTTATTTTGTAGAAGTTTGAACAGAAAGAAGAATGTGTTGTTTGTATTCAACTAAGTTTTTAAAAGGCTTTGCAAATTGTCCTTGGCTTTAAAAATGATGAGACTCCTTGAATAACCTGAAGCTACACAAATGAGATATTGTGACAAAACGTTTAGATTCAGGAAAAGTTTTTATTCACTAACAGTATATGGACTGTGTAAACTGGTACCTCTTTTGACAGCGGCTTTTCCAGCATCATAGAGCGGGTGTTTAGTGTCAGCGAGCCACGGCTTAGCTCCAATCACCATAGTCACCTTCAACTTGTTGGGACTCCTTCTCCTGGCGAATACTGCGTGAAGGTGGTCTGTTACCTGAACCCCAGTGACACAAATAAATTACCTTTAGGATAGCAATAGATTAGCATAGTTTACATAAACAGCGTATTACCTGCTTCTTGACCATGGCAGGATCCATGTTGGGGACTTGTCTTATTGAGAACTTGGCGGTGACTTTAGCAGGGATGACAGTCTTGGTCCCAGGGGCTGAGAAAGCCCCCTCGATGCCGTGGATAGAAAGAGTGGGGTGGCGCCACATGTGGGCCAACAAATCCACCTGAAGGAAACAATATTTAGGGACTGGTCTGATAATCTTGTAGCACTCTTTGCTGGTATTAAGACCAATAAGCAGCGTAGTTCTCCTGGACCCACTATAGACCTACATAAACGCTGTACAGAGTGATCAGGTTTAATGTACCCAGGCCTGAGGCGAGCTGTGAATGTGCTAACTGCATCCTTGAGTGTAAGAAATTGGATCTGAGGACACATTTTGAGGTATCCTGGCTTGCACTTAGACACCTCCTATATGAGAAACATTGTACTTTTAGCAAAGGCACCACTCATAGGAGCAGCACACTGTTGTATTTAATATATTCATTATGTAATTACGGGGGCGACAGGGGCTCAGGAGGTAGATAGAGTTAGCCGATAACCAGAAAGTTGATGGTTTAATCACCCTTTTCTTTTGTTCACATCACAGAGTGGCTTAGGTTAATGAGAGAGAGCGTGTGCATGTGAATGGGCGAATAGGTGCATGATGGAAGAGCACTTTGAGCACCAGTGTTGGTAGAAAACTCTTCATTAAGTAGAAAGATATGTGACCATTAGTTAGAGAATTAGCACAAAAAAGCATTCCAAAAAGTGTAGGGTTTAACAGTTCATTACAGGAAATTCCTGCATCTTGATAGGAACAGTATCTGATAAAGGCTGTAGAAGTAAACTCTCAGGAAAAAATTTGTTTCAAATGCAAAAGAAAATCCAATCTCAGGCGGACTCATCTAAATATGAAGAATGAATTCAACAAATCGAGTCTAAATAGCTTGAAGACGAATTAAAATGCAAGGTCTGAAGGGGGTCTTGGTCTCATCTTGGTACATTTATTTTAGCCAAACTCTTGGACACAGCAGAGTTTGGATTTAAAACCATTGATAATCCATGTTTTGGTATATTTTGTATCTGTTGCGTCCTATTCTTGGAACACTCTGCTCATGTTCATGACTTGTTCTCAGTATTGTGGTGATACATCACTACAGGCAATTAGTCAATAGACCTACTCTTACCTTATTATTGTACATGAGCTGTGTGACCCCGGTCTTGTTCTTGTAGTGGTCCAAGTCAAACTCGATGTCCTGGTACAGTTTCCACTCCTCGTCTGTGAGTGGAGCCACGGCCTCCCTGATCCCGGGAATGAGGATTTTCCCGATGGGGCTGATCAAAGTGTCTGAGGTAGGAAGTATGGATAATAACAGTTCATTTTTGGAATTTGCATAATTAAAGTAAGATTAAGATTTGTTTGATTTATAAGATTAGGTTTCTAAAATTAACTTTCAGCAGAGGATGGCAGCTTTTTTTTGGATAAAACTCCTACCTACACAGAGCAGAGCTGAAGAGATTAAAGATTATTAAAGAGTTTGGTAATAGTGTTAGCTTAAAATGTGTTCATTTAATTCCACTGCCTTTCTGCGTGGCTTTAACTCCCTGCCGTGCAGTCAGATTAAGTTATGAGGCAGGGAGGGCTAAAGAGGTTTGAGCTGCTGCTTTTAGGTGAATACAGTTTTACAGTATGATATAATTCACAAAAGTAACTTGAGTCAGTTTTACTTTGTGCGTTACATTGACAAGTGGATAACTATAGCATGAAGCCAATACATGTAGATATTACTATGCATGCTGGGCCTACTTAGACAGATGTTGTCACTGCACTACAATAAAAGTCAGTTCAGTGCAGACCTTTACTACATATTCATTTAAAATGTACTAAAATGTCAGGGCGCTTAAGTCCAATCTAATTTGAAAAGTCCATATGTAAGTGCATTGTTTTTAGAAGAGCACTTATTTTAAGAGTTGGAAAGCTCTGCGTTCGCGCCACCATCTTTGATTTACCCTTTGTCTCTTTTAGCACACACAGTAGAGGTCAGATTTTGGTTTACCGACTCCTGTTATATACATTTTGCTGTATTTCTAGTCCTTATGTGAGCTGTGATTGGCTGAGATCTACACACTGGAAACTAAAAAGAGTAAAATGGTAAAATACAGACTAATAAATCCACCACTACATTGTTCAAGAAGATAATCAATGTGGAATATAAAAAATTTTGATTAACTTCAGCTGCTATCTTGAAT
This sequence comes from Neodontobutis hainanensis, assembly GCA_024349245.1. NCBI lineage: Eukaryota > Metazoa > Chordata > Actinopteri > Gobiiformes > Odontobutidae > Neodontobutis > Neodontobutis hainanensis. The sequence continues at coordinate 2,333,075 of JALDNG010000004.1, read as the reverse complement.
AATGTCTCCTAATTACAAAGAAAGGCATTTCTTTTGTTTATACACAATTTACATAATTACTTAAAATACCATCTACAAATGGTATTTTTTACAAGAGTGGGATTTGAACACACAATCCAAAGAAAATTTGATTTAGCACACACTCTATCAATAAAGCCACCAACACAAAACGTTTGGTTTAATTAAAATGTTAAATACAGTCCATTGCTATGTTACAAATATTCAGTAACACCCTCACCTAAAATGCCAATGAGGTCAGTCATTGGTTCGATGACAGTGCCTCCATAAACTCCAGAGTGTAAATCCTGTTTAGGTCCTTCAACCTGTAAACACACCGAAGACAAAACCCCAGTGAACCAGCCTGAATGAAGGGTTTGTATCTGCGCTTTACTCCTCCTTCATTAGGTGGCTCCCTGTTGAAGCCCGTATCAAGTTCAAAGCTATGCTCTTGGCCTACAAGACCACCACTGGCTCCGCCCCCTCATATCTTCACTCACTGACACACACAGTGGTTAGCACTCCTGCCTCACAGCAAGAAGGTCCTGGGTTCGATTCCCATCCAGGGCAGGACCTTTCTGTGTGGAGTTTGTATCTAGTTTCCTCGATTTCCTCTGGGTTTCACCTACAACTAAAAACATTTACAATAGTTCCCAACTCCAATGGGGCCAGAGCTCCCCTGCAAAAGTGGAAGTATTGTGGATAAATCAAGGTTAAATATAAAAAATTATAATACAGACCTATGTAACCATGTGCTCTCCACTCCAATGATCTACCTGCTGCTACAAGATCAGCATCTTTAAAAAACACCTGAAAACACATCCTTTCCATCAACACCGGACTGACAAACACTGAATTCTACTTCCTTTCTATTGATTCCTTTTCTTCAAAATTTTTTTTTATAAATAAATAATTCTCTCCTATCCTTAGCTTTGTATTCTGTGCTGGATTTTAACTGACTAGCTCTTGCTGCACCTTTGCTTTTTGTTACCTTGTGTTGTTAAAATTGCTTCCATTGTTTTTCTCACTTGTAACTAAACGAGTAAATGTAAATGTAAATGTAAAATATCAAACCTCGGCAAAGAAGTAACAGTTGCCCCTGGTGCCGTAGGTGAGCGCGGGACGTCTGCTGAGCCAGCCGCAGTCTGAGATGATGATAAAGTCAACATTGGAGAAGAAGGTGTCTCTCTGAGCCAGGATCATGGCGTCTAGACCATTGGAGCCAGTCTCCTCCATTCCCTCGATCAGAAACTTTACATTGACTGGTAACTCCTAAAAGACACGCAGGAAACCAGGAGACTCATAGGATCTTCTACTATTCATTAAATAATTTGGTTAATACAGTAAAAGCACATTGGTCTTGTTTATTGTTTCTTACTATGTTGAGAGCCTGATATGCCTCCACAGCATGCATCCAAGCTAAAACTGGGGCTTTGTTGTCTGAGGCCCCTCTTCCATACAGGTTACCTAAAAGCAATAATATAGATTCAGTGCCAGGGGCTGAAGTACTTACTGTCATATAGGCCTACTTACTGCTATATTACATAAGAAACGTTCACATTGTGATGGAAGAATGGAAGGAGACATTTGCAGGTTACACTCTCTTCAAACACTGGGCTGGTGCTAGAATGTATTGCAGCAGAAGATATTGGCATGAAAATGATCCTAAGCTTTGTGCAGGTAGTGACTCAGAAAGAGTTGCTATTGTTATAAATGTTTTTAAATAGATCTATCTTAACAACTTTATTAAATATTGCATGCTAATGTGAGTAAGTGGGATGATGACGTTGAGCAATTGCTCTAAGGCACAAATCCAAATTTCTTCATTTGGGAGTCCTGTGAGTTTTGAAGCGCTCCAAGTATGGCTACAACTGTCTTTTAATAACACCAATGAAGTATGTTTCTATTTACACCCCCCAGGTTCTTTTTTATTCAGAGCAGTATATTACACATAATGTTATTCTGTCCAGATAAAATATTTAACCTTATTCAGCAAATAAATTGTGACGGACACCTCACTTAGCACATAATGTAAAAATGATAACTCTATTTAATGTCAAAGTAACACTACAGTGCTGTTACCGTTGATCTCAGTCAGGTTGTAGGGTTCTGTTTTCCAGCCGTCTTCGAGCTTCGCCGGTTGGACGTCCACATGACCGTAGACGCACACTGTGTGTTTGTGGCTGTCGTTCCCAAACTGAGCTGTCACCACTTTGGGCAGCGTTAATGTCTGGCCATTTGGAAGCTGTAGACACCAATGGAAAACGTAAAGCTGCTTGTAGGGCTGTTTGAGTGATAGTGAAGCTTGTATTTTTTTCACATATCAAAAGAATCCACATTGCTTAACACAGACAAAGATAATCATACATAAAACCAGGGCTTCTACCTTAAGTTTGCCATTAAAGGGTGACCAGCTATTGTTTTTTTTCCGTTTATAAGACTATATGAATACATTTGATCCTGTCTGTCCTAATTATCCGTGAGAAACTGGGCAGGTCAGCCTCTACTTTGACCTCAAATACGCGTATGGTTAATGAGTTTGGGAACGATCTTTGATGTGGCTTGGGTCTATAATGAGGAGGCTGATTTAATCGAGACGTTTATGCCACCTTTTTGAAGTTAGCGTCTCGTTTGCCACTGCCCATCCTCCCTCACGATCTACCTCTCTGTCTGAAATAGAAAATATTTATGAACCAATTAGGCCCGTGAGTAAATACACGGACTTCTTGTTCGCCGATGTCGACCATCTCCACGTTGCCTCCCATCTTCCTCAGCTTCTCGGCCGTCACATCCATCATGCGGTGCAGCTCTTCTCTCTTCAGGACATTGCTGGAGTCACTCTCAATGGCTACCCAGTCCCGTAGAGTCTAACACACAGACACATACATTTTACATACAACACATGTGCATAGCATTGACTGATAATATAAGATGAGATTTCTATTTTGAAGTAGAATGATGTAATAGTTGTGGTACAGTTTAAGATCATTGGCTATGGTTTGTTTGTTTTGTTGTTTAATTAAATGGATTCAAATTAAATAAAATCAGGTTCATTTCAGGATAAATTTGCAATGAGCTGAGTTCAGGCTCTATTATGTGAGCAAGTGATAAATATGTACATGTAAAAAAAAAAATCCAATTCAGAACATTTTGGGAAGAGATCAACATTGCCCCCTTGTGGTACAAAAAGGTTTAGGGCCAGGTACATGACTCACTACAGGCTGCAGCTCTAATGCACACATTCTCATATCCAGGTGTTTTTATTTTTTTTGTGTGTGGATTCCAATCATCTACAGAAATCCTTGGTGTGTATTTAAAACAAAAACTGCACGTTTAGGAAACCAGAATTCCTCAGTCACAAGCCTCAACGTTAACAATGTTCAAGTGGAAGTTAAACATTTAAATGTGCTATATATAAATACAATAGCCTTGCCTAATTCATAATTATGAAAGCTTGTATGAGGTTTTTAAGCTAAGAGAATAACAGTGGTGTTTATCCACTTCTCAAGATTGCAGTGTCCCAAAAATCGATAATAGACTTGGATCTTTTTAAGGTCAAAATACACTGAACCTGTTTGGAGACAGACCTTAAATTGGTATTGCACACATCCCTGAACATGAGGTCTAGAACTACTCAAGGGTGTTTTATTTTTATTTTTTTCAAATTCTGATGCTATTGCAACAAGCAATATCCATATCATAAAAAAACTATTGATAATATGACGCAGAGAACGTCACACTTCACATTTCCAAAATATTTGTCAAAAATAAAAAATAGATTGTGGTGCAGGCAAATGAATCAGTCATATTATTTCAATTAAATTCCCTGTTTACTTCCCCATTATATTATATATATAGTGCACATTAAATTTATACAATATTCTACATTTTAATTACATATAGCCTGTGTTCCTTGTGCATTAAAGTATTATAAATGATATCATGAGCGTCATAATATAACATAAAAATACACCGCATTTACAAAAAAAGACAAACTTATTTGAGATATTAGGAACATGTTTGGGAATTGTAAAGTGCACACGATCTGAACCAATTTCAGCCTCTTAAAAGGAAATGTAAGAACATAGTTTACCTCGACATATTCTTCTTGATGGCTGTCTATATACTGCGCCAGCTCTGGATATTGGAACGCACTGACACAAGAAATGACCATCAGGAAGGAGGCCACAGTCTGAAGAGCCATCTGCACAAAGACAGTTGGTTTTGTATAATACAGAAACAGAGTGATTGCTTTATAAAGTCTCATGTCATTCATTTCATAGTTTATTTTATGTTTTTTCTATCCATGTTACTATAAAATGAGCTACTGCTAGTTTATTACACACTATCAATTGAAGCATTTATATTTACCTTTAGTCTCTTGGTGTGACAGCTTCCACAGACAGGCAAACTGTGGTCATCTATTGTCCCCCCAGACCCTTATATAAAGGCTGTCCTGCCATGTCCCACTCCTGCTGGGTTCTGGGGTCAATCTGTCAAACATTAACTGAAACTGTGCCAACTGATTTTGTTCTTGCGTTGACAAGTACAAGAGGTCAACTGCACCTATTGATTCTGCTCCAAGAACACACACCAGGGTTCATTAGGCACACATTAGGACACCTGAGTAAATAACCAAATTCTTGTAGTTTCTGGAGTCTCTTAGTGTAACTCTAAAATGATCTTCTTGTTCCATATTAGGCAGAGGTCCCATTGTGCAAAACATAACGTTAAGTTACTTTTGCATTTGCTGTTGGCACAAAGCTGCACTTACACTAAGCCAGGGTTGTCTAAAAAAAAATAGTTAATCCCATCACCTCTTCATGTCGATTGGATTAATGGTCCTTGGTATAAAGTTCCTGTCCCTTGCTGTGAGAGACAAAACAAGACCCTACGATTTAATACTTACATACAAAACAAAAATTACAGGAGGTCTGAGCCTAGCTGTTGCTGTGTGTAAAAACTTCTGCCTTATGACATTAGACATCTACATTTTCTAGTGCCACTTATAGGTGTATCTATTAATATTGATAGAAAAAAAAACAGTATGTAGGCCTATCAACTTATTTGTGATAGTAAGTATAGTAATAATACATGTAAAAATAGATAATCTAAATCAACTTTTTTATATAATTATAATTCAAAAATTTAAACAGGTCATATGTTATCTTCATTCATTTCAAGGTAGCTTTCTCACACTTTTTTTTTTGCAATGGCTTTTGTCCCAGAGCAAAAAAGCAAATTTAAAAAATTGCAGACTTGCATTATTCTGTTACGTAGCACATAAATTTAATAACGTTTTAAAAAAATAATCTTTGAAGGTTATGAGGTAGCAGATTTTATTTTATTTCTCATGTCCCAGTTTGAAGGTTTGGAAATATGTTCACTAAAGGCTAAAACGTGAACGGTACTTACCTAGACAAGAGCAGTGACAGAAATAATTTTCTAATAAGGCATATTATTATATTAAATCTAAGTACTTTAGGCTACGAAGATGTGGCGACGTTGTTGGGGTGATTTTCATCCACACCGGCAGATGGCAGTGTAGATTAATCTTTTTGTTGCTCCTGAATAAAGCTTTATTCAAAATGTAAAAAAATAAAGTAGTTTGCAACTCTTATTCATAAATGGACACGGGTACACTTTAAAGCGGCTCTAAGTTATAATTCAAATAATCACGCAACCTTTTCGGTAAAATAAAAAAAATTTAAAAAGCTGAAAAACGTTTTCATTTTTACGCGGGAGGTCAAAGGTTACCAACAAAATGGCGGATCCCCCTGTCGCGGCAGACACATCGCTCTGAGCAGTCTGAGAGGAAGGTCTGCTCCAATGTTTGGATGCCTTCCAGCTCCGTAATAGTAATCTTATGGAATTAATATTTCCTTGACATCACTGAGAACCTTTTCGGACGGGCTCAAGATTGACATAAGGGCTGTAGTTGCAGGAAAAATACATTTTGGTTCTCGCTGAATAGCATGCACTGTCGTAACGTATTCATTTTTTTCTGCTTTCATTTTTGCTATTTTTAACATCACCTTTCAACCTTTTTGTACATTACAGTCGTTGCACTTTGTGTTGACTGCAGATTAGAATAGGTAGCTGTGTGTGTTTTTTTTGGGGGGGAAATCACAGAAGAGGACTGTGGAGAAGGAGTTTCCCCGGAGCTTTGTTATGGCTTTGTGAAACTTCAGCCAAAGCTCAACACAGCCGAAGATGAACAGAAAAAAGGATAAAGGATTTGAGAGCCCTCGCCCCTTTAAATTATAAGTATCTCCATACCTTTTTATATCTAATAACAAATATGGAAAATTATTTTCACTCTTATTCAGTAATAACACACAGGTTACAGTGTGTTCGCTGATTGTACAATATGTTCAGCACAGCTAATGTTCATATTTCGTTCAACTTTATGCAGCTACATTATCCTTATTAATCATAAATGGTTTTAAATGGTTTTCCTTTCCGGCGTGTTAGTAAATGCTGCCTTTTCCCTTTCATGATTTTACGACCCATCAGGTGGTGTGCATCAACAACATCAACTTCCAGAGAAAATCTGTCATTGTGAGTACACATTCCCATGTTTTTCAGTTTATGTTGATAACTTTTTGTATGGATCAAAGGCTAAAACTGAGTCATAATTATTGAATTAATGTTTACTCAATGGAAATCCCCTTTATTCCAAATCCACGGCCCTCTATCTAGTGTTGAGTTAATGTACTGTCTGTAAGTGAGTGTGTTGCTCTAAGCCAACAACGGTTAACAACAGAGAGTAAACAATCTACAATTCAAATGGCTAGAGTTTATTTTAAACTAAAAATATAATTCAATTTAACTCATTGATAGACAAAAGTAACAGGGTCATAAGTCCCATGCTTTTTACTGTTTTTTAATATGTATATAATGTCTATAAAAGCTAATCCATACAATATCACAATTCCAATTTTATTGCAATATTATAATATAGTTGATACTATACTCAAACCATTTCAAAGCCTTTCAAGCAAGATAATGACTCATTTGACCAAGCCTGATGGATATATCTTTTGTCAATTAAATATCAATCAGATTGGTTTCTGCCTTTTCCAATATCTTTTATAACTGTCTCATCGTACGTCTTTCTCTCTTTGAAGTGATCTATCCAAGTGTCTGTATCATCCTGCCTCTCTCTTGTGTTTTGCAGGGCTATGTGGAGTTGACCATTTTCCCTACAGTCGTTAACCTCAACAGGATCAAGCTAAACAGCAAACAATGTCGGATCTACAGAGTCAGAGTGAATGATCTGGAGGCTCCTTTTATTTACAATGACCCCACCCTGGAAGTGTGCCACCATGAGTCCAAACAGTGAGTTAACTGTGGCTATGAGTGTTACTATGACATTTTTACACATAACATTAGAGTCACCCTATTCTTGCTTTGGCAGCATTTGCATTGTTGTTGTAAGCATGCATCTTCTCACAAAGTCCTTTTTGTATGTTAATATTTGAAGGAGGAACCTGAACTACTTCTCGAGTGCGTACACAGCAGCAGTGAGTGCTGTGGACCCTGATGCAGGACACGGGGAGCTGGTCATCAAGGTTCCCTCTGAACTCTGGAAACAAGGAGATGGTTAGTGAAAGAGAAAAAGTTAAATAAAACTACCAAAAAGTTTCATGAAGCAAAGTTAATAACAAGTTTTAAAACAAGTTACTTTAACTCCATACTTTTTACATACCTATGGCTTTCTAGAATAATGTGGAGAAAAAGCTTAGAAAAAAAACAAACAAAAAGAAAACAGCCACACTGTATGAAAGGTGGCTTGAGTTCAATTAAAACCCTGGCAAAACCAGGATTTCACTTTTACTTGGTGATGAGATCCATAAAAAGAGCTTAGAGCATTGTGCATAGTTTGTTCAACTGGAAAGGCAGCATGTTAGATTCTTACACATTCTTTGCTAAAGGTTTTAAAGAATCACAATCATGTCAAATTATACAGTATATTAGATCCTACATTAAATTATTTAGGTAACACTTTTCTGATTTGAGCTTTATAACATTGATTAATTTTTGTTACAAAGATAACACTTCTATTTGTTTTCTTTCCAGATTTGAAGGTTTTGAAGGTCTACATTGAATTCTCGTTGGATCAACCAAAAGGGGGGCTTCACTTTGTTGTGCCTGATGTGGAGGGCAGCATGGCAGAGAGAGCAGCACACGTGTTCTCATTCGGATACCAGAACTCCACCAGGTGTGAACAAATGCACTGTAGTCAATTTAAATAATATAGTCTTTTCAATACTTGACACTAGTTCAATACTTTAAAGCGTCTAATGGACCACCTTTAAAAACATGCATTTCACTGTGTAATATTTGACTTAGTTGTCGATACCTCTTACTATAAATGAAAAGGTTATTATCGTTCAAGTTTTTGGCATTTGAACAATTCTCCTTATCATCAAACTCCACTTTGTCTGTCATTGCAGGTTTTGGTTCCCCTGTGTCGACTCCTACTCTGAGCTGTGCACCTGGAAGCTGGAGTTCACTGTGGATGCTTCGATGGTGGCTGTCTCTTGTGGAGATCTGGTGGAAACTATTTACACACATGACATGAGGAAGAAGACTTACCACTACGTCCTCCCCATCCCCACTGCAGCCCCTAACATCTCTCTGGCAGTGGGGCCTTTTGAAATCCTGGTTGATCCTTATATGCATGAGGTGAGTAGCACGCAACAAAGTATGAGATTGATTATAGCATTTTCATTAACAAGAAATAAAAAGGAATTATTAAAGGACGGCAAAAATAACAAACATCAGCTCACAGATGCTGGTGTAAATTGTTGTGTATGTTGCTTTTCAAGTGGATGTTTTTTAATAAGTTTTGCTGTCAAAGGCAGTATTTTGTAGTGATTCAATCTTTTGACCAGTAGATGTCCCCAAATACAAGGGGTTTCTAGCCTGGGTACCAGACTATTTCTCTGTCTAAAATAGACAGCAGCAGGGACAGGATCATGTTGTGACAAACAAGTGCCGAATAAACCAATCATACAAAGTGACGTGATGACAGCAAGTTGATGTATTAAACTTTTTTCCAATCCAAATATGGCAAAAACTTTATTAGCGCTTCCAGTTTTAAAGACTTGTCCTGGTCACTTAAAACCGACGAGAGTGTTGCGGCAAACTTTTCCTCTGCTGCGGGCGCCATCTTCTTTGTTTTGGAATAGCCTTGCAGCGTAGAGAGTGTAATGTTGCCCACCCCATGGCTGTGATTGGTCCAGCCCTGCTTCAGCCGAGAGAAGGGATGGGCTTACGGAGCGTGCCCATACACTCCGCCCTGCTAAGAGATCTCCAGCTTTCAGAAGAAGGACATTTAAATTAGTTGGCTTTGTTTTTATTGTGAAATATAAACATTTAAAAGGCTGTTGATGTTTTTTTTTCTGAAAGGTACTAACGAGTGTACTACTTTTTTTTCCCCAGGTGACCCATTTCTGCCTTCCACAGCTGCTGCCTCTGCTCAAACACTCCATGTCTTACCTACATGAGATTTTTGAGTTTTATGAGGAGATACTGACCTGCCGCTACCCGTACGCATGCTTTAAGACAGTGTTTGTTGATGAGGCCTATGTGGAAGTGTCATCCTACGCTTCCATGAGCATTTTCAGGTTAAATAAACATTGCATGTGCTCATTACACAAGGTTGGTATAGATTTAATCAGCAATTTAACTCTTGTGTTTATCATGTCTTTCAGCACCAACCTGCTCCACAGCTCTATGATTATAGACCAGACTCCACTGACACGTCGCTGTTTGGCCCAGGCCTTGGCTCAGCAGTTCTTTGGCTGCTTCATCTCCAGGATGTCTTGGTGAGGAACAATATTTTATTTGTATATACAGTATTATTGTATATACATTTATTGTTTTTAAGGTTTTTATGCATGAACAAAATTACTTTATGCATCGTTTAGGTGAGAGGTGTTTTAATGTCTTTTGTTTTGAAGTCACATTTATGATGGAGAGACACAGTCTCATGTCTCTTATCAACAGCTGTTTTTGTTTTTAGATCACTGTCTCACTTCTACAAACTGAACTTGTGACATTTAAAAGTCTCTAAAACATAGGCACAACTTTCTTTATTATGTTTGGAGTACAGAAAACTGGAACATAACCACAAACAGCCTTCTTCTTCTGTTTAATTTACAGAATAGAGCTGCGCCAGTACTTTAGAATACAGCACCACCATCCTACACAATCTACTTTAGGAGTTACCAAGGCCAAACTCTGCAACTTACTTTACCCGTACCATATTTCTGTAATATTCTATAAGGTGTAAAGTGTTTCCTAATTTGTGGTGTTATTGATGTTATGAAAGTTTCTCAGACTGGTGAGCTCATGTTGATGAGCTGAAAATGAATTCATTACTGGTGCTCACTTAACATACCGACATACACATTAAGAATATCCTTCCTATGGTCTAAACTGAAGAGGCCCTTTCTTCCTCAGGTTGTGGTAACATTTAGCCCTGAGCTCTTTTTTATATAAAGCAGGTGTTTACAGATTTACTGCAGGACTAACCTCATTTGTCAGGTCTGAAATTCAGAACCCAGGCCTGCACTGAACTGAATGACTCTATTACCATTGGTGATGAATAATGTTGCTTGTACTTACCTCTATGATAAGATAAATGTTTAAATTGACTGTGCTGAAAGTGTATTAGTAGTGCTATAGCAGGTTCTCGCGGTGCTTACAGTTTATCAAAGCACCAGCTACCTCTTTTGCTCTCTGACTTTCAAACTCACTTCAGATGTGGGGCCGTGTTTTGTCGGCAGGGCTCTTGTTGTGTCGGAAAAAACCCCAGGAACATCCCAGACTTTACTTTTTTTTTTTACGGAGAGCGTGGCACTGCCTGCGAGCAATTAATCAGAGAGGGGACTAGTTGGTGTTTGTAATTGAAACCAGGCCACAGTCGTGTCAGTGTGTCATGATCATAAACGACGGGACAGAGAGGATCTGCTCTTTTTCAAACGAAATAGGTCATTTGTATTTTCTCTATTTGCAGAAGTGTGGACTAATAACATGAGTTTGCAATGCTTTATGGCCAAAAACAAATCGAAACTGGTTTCTTTGCAATAACAGTCAGAGCACATCCATGCAAAAACCACAAAAGCCAGTGTAAATTAAGCTGACTGTTGAGAGTAAAACCACCAACGTTGAATTTTCTGTCACTGTTTTACAAGTTGATAACTTTATGAGCGGTATACACTTAGTCATGCCAAGTTTCTTTCAAAAGGAACTCAGAGGAAACTCACCCATAAGCCTTTAATGCTTCGACATGACAAAATACTTCAGAAGCGATAATTCATGTATCTGCACATTGCTATATTCACCACACAAATAAAGGTCATGACAGTTCACAAGCAGTGGTTTTCATCATTCTTCAGCAGCTTCTCATGTCTCTGCCACCGTAAATCTCAGACCTACAATTCTGAACTGTAGGTCGAGTTTAAACCACCCATAAATCATCGACATGTTTTACTGCTGTACAGATTAAAATATAGGCTGCCTAACCTTTTGTTGTTTTTTTTGGTTCTGAAGGGCTGATGAGTGGGTGCTGAAGGGCATCTCCGGCTACATCTACGGCCTTTACCTGAAGAAGACCTTTGGAGTCAACGACTATAGGCACTGGATCAAACAGGTGACTGCTGCAAATAATCAGACATAAAAAAGGGATATTATTAGGCTTTTATAATTGTAATCATATTGTTTTCTAAAGGAACTGGACAGGATTGTTGAATATGAGCTCAAGATGGGAGGTGTTTTGTTGCACCCAACATTTGGCGTAGGCAAAGAGAAAGACAAGTAATGAACTAATTCAAAACCTTTACCTCTGAATACATTCTGAATCAAAGTGGTGAGTGCATTGTTTGTTGTTTTCTCCTTTAGCCCAACTCCTCACCTTCACTTCTCCATTAAACATCCACACACACTGTCCTGGGAGTACTTTAAAATGTTTCAATGTAAAGCCCACCTTGTTATGAGGCTCATAGAAAACCGCATCAGCATGGAGTTCATGTTACAGGTAAAATGCAAAGATAATGTTTGCATGTTTGTATACAAATTTAACGACATAGAAATATCTTAATTTTGACTTGGCCCTTCTAGGTTTTCAACAAGCTTTTGAGTTTGGCCAGTACAGCGTCTTCCCAGAAGTACCAGAGTCACATGTGGAGCCAGATGCTTTTGTCAACTCACGCCTTCCTCAAATCCATCTCCAACGTCTCGGGCAAAGACATAGGACCCCTCATCAAACAATGGGTGTATCCTTTTAACTAGATCAATTTGGCACCTTTTCTCAATTAAGGCACACGCCTTTTGCCTTGTTTTTGTATGTTTTTAGTCTTAACTTTGTGGTATTCAGGGACCAGAGTGCTGTGGTGAAATTCTTTGGCAGTTTTGCCTTCAACAGGAAAAGAAACGTGCTAGAACTCGAGATCCGTCAAGACTACACATCGTCAGGAACTCAGAAATATGTGGTGAGTGCTCTTATACATAAAAAATGCACTATTTTGTCGAGTTTGTATTTTGTTGAGTTTGTTAACGTTATCAAAATGTGCCATGTTTTTTCACACAGGGTCCCATTAAGGTGACTGTGCAGGAGTTGGACGGTTCTTTTAACCACACACTGCAGATTGAAGAGAACAGTCTCAAACATGACATCCCCTGTCACTCCAAGAGCAGGAGGTACACAAAACGGGACACTAGTTTTCTTTCTTTTATTCATTAAGTTGTTTTTTTTTTCCCCAAAAGATTAATACAAATAAAACCTAATCTGATTTGTCTTGTTGTTGCTATATCTCCACAGGAACAAGAAGAAAAAGATCCCTTTGATGAACGGAGAGGAAGTGGATATGGACTTGTCCGCCATGGAGTAAGATCTTGTTTGGTATTTTTTTTACTGTTAATACTGCACTGTTATTAACGGGTCTGAAAGTGAGAAACGGACTACTACTTAGAGATTAAAAACACTTAAGACCTATTTGCTGATGTTGGGAAGTACATTGACAGCAAAAAGGTACTGGGTTCTGTTAGGAAAATGCATGTTCTGCCCAAATCAAAACATGCACACTACAATGTATACGCAAACTCCCTTAAAATAGGTTATCAATCTTAGTGGGACTTTCTAGGTTTAACAAAGGGTAAATAAATAAACAGTGACATTTTGGCTTGACAGATGCTCAAGATTGATAATTAGATTACTTCAATTTAACAACATTCTCTTTCTTACATCATAATTGTTGTCATTGTGCTCATATTTTCATCTGTCCATATTCCATTGCAGTGCTGATTCTCCTCTCCTGTGGATCCGCATTGACCCAGACATGTCCATCCTGAGGAAGGTGGAGTTTGAGCAAGCCGACTTCATGTGGCAGTATCAGCTCCGATATGAGAGGGATGTGGTCGCACAGGTCGGCTATACCTATTATTAGACTTACTACACTCCTTTTGTTTGTCAGGATACATGATGTTTTTGTTTTCATTTAGGTGGAGGCTATTGGAGCGCTGGAGAAGTTCCCAACTCCCGCCTCGAGGCTGGCTCTGACCGACATCTTGGAGCAGGACCAGTGTTTCTACAAAGTCCGCATGCAAGCCTGCTTTTGTTTGGCCAAGGTACATTAGTAATTGGTGTTTATTTAGGCAACTGCAGCGATGTATACTCTGATTTTCTTAAGGCAAGCTTTTGAAAAAGGTTACACTGCACTTTTGCACCTGTGTCCTTGGGCAAATCTCTGTGGTCACTTCCAGGATTAGAAACTGCTTACATTATTAATTTACATTTTACATTATCAGCATTTAGGTTTTATTATTCTGAAATGACACAAACTTGTTTTTCCCCCGAACATGTACAAATGTTTACAACTTTATTTGCTCCTGCGTTTTTATCCATGTGCCTAAACAGAAAGCCTTGGTACAGGGGGAATAGGAAGGGTGGAGTGCACATTTGTAGCTTGGCAAAAAGGTGGAAAGAGGGAGGCGTATCGAGAGTAATCTGCATGGATTAGTAGATGTAGGAAAGCAAGGGAAGAGAAGAGGAAGCGTGGCCTAAGGGTGGTTATATGAGTTTTGGGAGGTCTGATGAATGATGCATGGACAGAGGAAGGCAGAGCAGTTCAGTCTGGAGCTTCACACGACTACATTAAAGTATTTATGACTCATTGTTGTTTTAAAACTTTTAGGATTTTGACAAAAGCTACTTTTTATGATGGGAAATGACAGTGTTTGAACTTTATTATTTTACTGCCTTATATAGTATAGAACTAGGACTGTGCAAAACTTTTAATATCTGTAAACACCTTCCCTCATGGTCCCAACCTCCACCACCCACAAAAACATAGATTACATAGAAACATAAAAACATTTTATTAAAAAAAAAACGCCTCGTGGCTCACCTGGTAGATTGCATAACACATACTCGGAGAGCCGGGTTTGATTCTTCTCTGTTTCCTGTCTACTATCCTGTTAAATAAAAGCAATAATACATTACTTCAAACCAAAGTTTAGCACTTACCTTAAACTTCTGCTTCTGAGTTCAGTGTTAGACCAATCCCTCTCATTAATCATTTTTTAAATGCATTGGCAATATTTCTGTGCGTTTCACTTACCTTCCGTTTTTTCCATTTCTGTTTTTGTTTTCTGTGCTGTTTCTCTCTAAAATCAGTCTTGACCTGCGGCAACCAAAGCTTTACCGGATTGTTGTGACCAATGAGGTGGCAGCACTGACAGGTCTGGGCGTGTTTTAGTTTTTGAAGATGTAGCAACCGTTTTACCGTTACCAAAGTAAACAAAAAGGCACTGCTCTGATTGGATAAAACAGCAGATACATCCAATCACCGACCAGGTATTCATTTAAAGTACCTGTCCTTGGAAACGCTTTCAACAGGATCCCTCCCAGCCATGTAGATCAACAGCCAAAATTCTCATCTATTAAAACCCTTGATAATAAAACTGAGATGATGTCTTCAGGTCTTTGACTGACATTTATAATATAACTATCGCAATATGCTATTAGGCGATTGAACAGTTGTCCTCAGTTAAAAGAGAATAACACACTCACACTGAACATTTGTAAAGAAATCAACCAACATTCAGAAGCCCAATTAAACCTCAATCTTGTTTATAACAATGATAATTCATTAGATAAACAAGGTCAGCCTCAGTATTTGAGCATTAAACCCTGTCAGTAAACTACAATTGCAAAATAAAAAGTTACAATTGTTCATTGTTCCTAAATTAATCTTAAGAGTTCAAATAATCAAATAATTCAACATTTTAGTCTGATACTAAACATACTCTTAGTTATTGTTCTAAAAGTGGAGTGCAGGTATGAAAACAGCATGCTTTGAGGTCTGTAAGGCCACCCACCAGTTAACCCTTGCTGTACTAAAACTCGACTGGACAGAATAATCCTATTCTGCGGCTAAAGGAATTTCTCTATTCTCTGGATTCGGTCTATTCCAACTTTACCCCCACTGGATTTCCGCTATTCGACTTCCACCTGAATCAATATTTTCACAACATAATAAACTGTGTTGGTCGAAATGGCAGCACTGTTTCATTAAGTTGCTGTGTTTGGCCGCAGAGCCCCCAACAGACTCCCACCGTAATGGTCTTTGGTATTAACTACACACCAGCTCCTTCGCATAAACAAGACTCACATACTCGCTCTGACCACAAAGTGAATTATGACTTTAACCCTCACGGGCTGCGTCAGGATTGGCTGGGACACGCTTAGTTTGCTTGTTATTTTGGTAGAAAATGTGGGATTTAAGACAGAGTAGCCGGAGGGAAGAACACATCAAACTCATGTTCAAAACACTGATGAACACACACACATGCCAAAACACTCCAGCATGCATGCCCCCCACTGTTTACCTTCCCAAATGACTGCATCCTGTGGTAGTGACCCTTACCCCCGTATTACCACATTTACATAAATCCCCAATATCCTGCAGGAGACCAAAGACCACTGGAGCCACTGGCCTTCAGACCTGTGTGCGACTCTTTATTTTGGATTTATGTTTCTTCAAATATTTAACACACAGGAAGACCATTGTTATTCTTGACTTGCCATACCACAATTCAAAGAAACTACAATACCCAGAGACAGTATTTTTTGTGGTCTATGTGTTTTAAGTTTTGCCTGACTGAGATTTAATTCTAGTGAATGTTTTCTTGTTTACAGATTGCAAACTTCATGGTCAGCACATGGCAGGGTCCTCCAGCGATGAAGTCCCTGTTCACCAGGATGTTCTGCTGCAAGAGCTGCCCCAACATCGTAAAAACTAACAACTTCATCAGCTTTCAGAGCTACTTCCTGCAAAAGGTACATCCAGCATCAGACCAGTGAACTGGCAGAAGCAGACAGGGCACTTTTATACTCTTAAGCATTTTCCATCTTGGCTTTACACGTCTGTTTATGTGTTGTCCAGCCTCATTTGTGGTGATGATTTATGAACTGAAATGGCTTGGTGTCCCAGACGGGCTTTTAACACTGAATTTGTGTAGCTACAATTTGAAATAGGTCTTATTTAGAAGCCATTCTACTTCTTCCAAACAAATTCATTTTTATCAGTATAAAATAATGTACTGGAAGGAAACAAAAGCATTCACAATTGCTTATCTATATTATGTTTTCCCAATAGTTCTTTTTGCCTACATTTTAATTCTTTCTCTTTCTTTCTTTCAGACAATGCCGGTTGCCATGGCGTTACTTCGAGATGTCCAAAACCTTTGCCCAAAAGATGTTCTCAATTTTATTCTCGATCTCATTAAGTACAATGACAACAGAAAAAACAAAGTAAGGAGTCTTTATTCACATTTGCTGGGCTTTTACCTGCTTCCCGCACTACAGGGCATAGATACATTTCCTTAATTAGCTGGTAATCCTTTTAAACACCACAGCAATGATCTCTTTCACACTGGTGAGTGATATGATAATAGAAATACAACGTGACACACAGAATCCCTCAGTTTTCTGCTGGTCTGGTTGGTGCAGGAGGTGTTTACAGTAACTTCCTGTATTCCTCTGTAGTTGCACTGTTCAAAACAAACAGCAGTCTATAACAGAGTTTGCTAAATGCAACTATAGGATACTGTATCTTTAAAGAAAGTACTGTAACAAATGATCTTTGACTCTGAATTTTCTTTCTCAGTCTTTTTCCCATATGCAGTTTTCAGATAACTATTACCGTGCAGAGCTGATTGGTGCACTGACCAACTCGCTCACACCAGCCATCAACATCAACAATGAGGTCCGGACATTGGTCAATCTGAGTTCGGACGTCCGTCTCATTTTAGAAGAAATCACCAGATATCTCAACATGGAAAAACTTCTCCCCAGTTTCAGAAACACCATCACTGTCAGGTAAAAAAATATTTTTTTTAACCTAGATAATTTTTTTGGGGAGAAACTACATTTGTCCCCTTTCATTCAGTTGTCTTCGAGCGATTCGTCAGCTGCAGAAAAATGGTCATATTCCCAGTGACCCATCACTCTTTAAGTCCTACGCTGAGTACGGACACTTTGTAGACGTCCGTGTTGCAGCATTGGATGCTCTCATTGACTATACAAGAGGTTTGACATTCAACACAAAAAAGACAGATATTTATTGTGTTTTTTTCTTATTTTAGTGTTGTAACAGTTTACCAACAAAGACGTTTTACCTTTTTTAGTTGAACAGAGTGCGACTGAGCTGCAGTGGCTGCTTGACATGGTCCAGAATGATCCAGTTCATTATGTCAGGTCAGTATAATGAGCCACATCCTTGTATGCGGCACATATTAGTTTGTCTTAGTCCAAAACTGTGGTACCGTTTTCAAAAGGTAGCGCTTAACAGTGCAGTTTGTTGATTTTTTGGAAAAAAATGAGAAGCAAAAAAAACACAAAATGGCAATGTTTTTTAATGCACTGTGGTTTTGTCACTTTCCAAGAAGAAATAATGATAAATGTTGGGTCGCGGAAACAAAGCTAACGTTTATTTGCAACAGCCTTTTACCATAATAGATAAGCTAGAGCTGGCACCTTGGACATAGCATTTTTTGATTTTCTTTTTTGATAGTTTGCTTCAAATACAATTTAGATCTTGTGTGGCACTTGTATAACGTTTCTGAAAACTTAGCTTACGCCGCTCACTTTCACACAATAAAAAAACAATTCTGCACTGCCCTGCACTGTACCAAACCATAGATTGAATTATCTGTGTCGTGTATATATGCCTTAAATCAGTTTGCAGTTTGGACTATATCTGTTGTTCTTCTTCAACCAGGCACAGGATTTTGGGCATGCTCTGTAAAAACCCACCTTTTACAAAAACATCAGACTCGGTCCTGTGTAACGAAGCTCTGGTCGACCAGCTCTGGAAGCTTATGAACTCAGGTAAGACGCTCAATGAGTATAACAGATCAGGCAATAAATTCAGGAGCTAATGACAGGTATGAATGACATGCATTTCTCTGTGTTTTTTGCATTATGGTTAATAAAATAAACACTGTGTAAGGATTCTTTCTGCTCTGTCAGTGGAGTCAAAACCAAAAGTGGCACTTCATTATATGTTCTGGCTTTATTAGGCTGGTTTTAGAGTCTTTTTTTGGCTCAGACACTTGTGTTGGTCATTCTGGCTTCTGCAGACGCCATGCTTGATTCTAAATGCACCAAATGTACTAAAGTTTTTGGACAGTCTGTGATTTGGTTTTTCACTTACTAACTGAGTGAAACTACCAGAGTAGTGTAAAGAAATGGTGGACATTTCATGCATATTCAGCTTTTGATTTGATAACATTTTTGCAGTGGTGCTTTTGGGTCCAGCAGGTTTTTTAGTTTGACGTTTTGATGGCATGTTCTCAGTAACAGACAGGAAGGGTTTTGGCCAGGGACATGGTCAGGTTTCACTGAGACCAGAGAAAGGTTTGTGGCTTGTTACTTACGTTCACATACACCAGGCTCATGTAGATTTATGAGCACATTCATGTATCAAACGCTTCAGATTACATTTCTGTTTTTAAGTCATATAGCCTTACAGTTGTCTTCCTGATATTATCGTTGTTATTTCTAAATCATTTTCTGGATTAAAGACCAAAGGACTGGAGCAAAGCACATTAGCAGTTTTGAAAGTTAAAAGGGGTGAAGGTGTGTTCAGCCAGACTGCCATGTGTATTCACTTCTATTTTTCTTCTTGACTCTATACAACATCTCAGAAGGCATGTTTTTTAGTTTCAGATTACATCAAGATTAAGCAGGCTGACAAATACAGCCTTCTTTTCTTGCCCACTTTTTCAGAAAGAAAATATATCCATTCTCTCGTCCAGATTATTTATCTTCATTAGATTAGTATTGTCTCTGTTCGTTTGCAATCCTGAACCTAACAAAGTTAAATTTTATTAAATTTTTAGTAGTACAGACGGGGTCCTGCTCTCTATTGTGTTCTCAAGTTTCAGTTTCTCTTACCGGGGGTCGTAGGTGTCTCCCTGTTTCCCCTACCGCCGTACTGGTTTATTCTGCCAGTTTAAATACACGCCACCTCAAATATGTTCTCCATTTTGTATTGTTAAAGGATATTTCACTCCTGTGGCAAAATGTTCCTAAATGTATTCACTTGACAAGGACAAAAGATAAACTGGTATTGCTCATTGTTAGTTCCTCAAACTGGATGATTGCGGGTGGTTGTTACACCGCTGCCAGTTTAAATATATAATGACCCGAGTGTGGTAACCTTAAATAGTACTCTACAATAATGCATCCGTTGTTTTATTCATCTCCTTGTCAACCACAAACCCCCCCTCATGTGTTAAACAGACGCACGCTCGCACCGGATGATGTTTCACCAGCTGAAGGTCAGCGCAGTTAGACATACGCACAGTGCTCTGGGCTGCCTATAGTCCGCCAAAGCCACAGTTCACCCCCCATGTTAGCCGGCGCCTCGTCTTTGGACTGTCAACTCCGCTGATGTGTGGTGTTTGATTTAGTCCAACTCGTAACTAACTTAAATAACATAACATTTAATACCACGTCCAAATTCGATGAAATCCTTCTTTACAATGTCTGTGGGATTGTAAAAACTACATATGTGGTTGAAGAACAGGCAGGATTGTTGCTTTATTGTGCCTCACACTCACCCTTTTTTTGCTTAGTCATACATTTGTGTTGGAGCCTCTGCGTTATGCATTCATTCTTTCATTAGTCTGTCCTTTTTATTGTTTGAAAGCTTAAACTCAAATTATAGTGGGTTAAATTTTATTACATTTCTGATTTTATGGTGTTTTGTTGTCTTTACAACACTAGAAAAACATTTTCCACTGACAAGGGCAACATCAGAGAGAATCTAACAGCACAGCCCTCTGCATGACTGGACATTACTTCATTGGGCTATCAAAATCAATAATAATTTGCTGTTAAAAAATAATGGCTCCATCATGGGTTTTCATGGGCGACTGAGTATCTTTTTAGTGATTAGTTTGATGTAGGTTGTAACTTTGACAAGCCAACACTGTATTAATGACTGAGACGAGTGCTCATCTCCAAAACTAACAAAAGAAATAGTGGGAAACCTGTAATATGGTGTCTTTGAGATGTACAGGACAAATTATGGGGCTTAGTCCTGACAATTTTCAGGACTTAAAGAATCTGGCGCTAACATTTTTGTGCCAGATCCATGAATGTATTCCAGGGCTGTAAGTATAAGGGAAGGCTTAAAGGCTTAAAAGAGGGACCATTATGACAATTTGGTGGTGGTAATAATTCAGCTCTAAATACAAAAAGGAGAATTATGCAAGCTATCTTCTTTCACTCATCACTAAAAATCCAACTCTGTCATTTCTTGAGTCTCAAAAAGTTCCTTAGTGTTAGCAGTTGAATTAATGATAACAGCAAACAGCGGCTATTTTGTTGATCTGCTGATTTATTTATGATGATTTGAGGGAGATTAGGGGAATTATTTGAATCTTTCTAGTGTCAATGTCACATAGAGAGTTTTTGTTTTGTATTTTTTCTCTCTTAGGTACGTCCCATGACTGGAGGTTACGCTGCGACGCTGTGAACCTCTACTACGCCCTGTTCGGTCTCACCCGGCCTTCCTGCCTGCCTCTGCCTGAGCTGGGCCTCGTGCTCAATCTGAAAGAGAAAAAAGCAGTCCTTAACCCCACCATCAAACCTGAGCTGGCCGGAGGGACTGTCATAGACACACCTGCCAGCATTGGCATCCACGGTGTTGGCATGAGCTACACCACTGTAAGTGCTGTGGGTTTATTTCAACGTCAGATTAGTGTAGTCTAAATAAATATGTATTTCATGAGCAAAAGGATTGGCTCCAAATGTAAGTCATAAGAAAGCAGTGTAAACATTAGTTTGAATGACATCACTCAGCGACTCAGGTTTCATTGGTTTTTAAGCCAGAGGTGATGTAAGGAGGTCCCTGCCTGGTGGTCTATATTTTCTAGTGCTGGATTGTGCATGAAAACTCATAGATGGCACAGAGATATATAATCTTAGGTTCTTCTCTGCTGCGAACTGTATTTGGCTGGACTCGGTTCTCATTGCATCACTGTTCAAGCCATCTCAACGGTTATGATTACTCTCTGACAACAAGCCAGCAAAGTTCACGCTGTTTGTATTTTGCGTCTGCCAGGTGGATGAGGAGCCAGATCCTGTGTCCTTAGGTGTGTGTGGAGTGGGGCAGCCCCCTCTTGGCCTGAAGAGGAAGGCCGAGACCCCCCTAGGCTCACCTCCTGAGCCTGGACAGGTACTACAGCCGCAGGACGATGACGCCAGAGGAGGACGCTTCAAGATCAGGGTAAAACACACGCCTGGTTAATGGAAAATAATTACCATAGGATGAATCAGTGAATTTATTAAGATGATTTTAATTGGCAAAAGTAAGACTAAAAGGTATACATAGTGCAGCCCAGATTATTTGAGAAGAGTAATAAGAGTTGTCGTCTTATAACCAGAAGTTTGGTGGTTCCATTCCTGCTCTCCCCAGTTGCCCTTCTCTATTTTTCTGAGCTTGGAACCCAGTTTGTGTGACTTGATTCCCCCCAAAAACATTACAAAGGTTTAGC
This sequence comes from Neodontobutis hainanensis, assembly GCA_024349245.1. NCBI lineage: Eukaryota > Metazoa > Chordata > Actinopteri > Gobiiformes > Odontobutidae > Neodontobutis > Neodontobutis hainanensis. Next base: position 2,310,998 of record JALDNG010000004.1, on the reverse strand, counting down.
GTTAACCATTTACATTTACATCTAACAATATAAAAAATAAACACTTTAAATAGAGATTTCTGGTAAGTAAGAATTCTATTTAAATGATCTGCTAAGTGTAATCCAAGTGTGTTGAGTTGTATCATTGGTTATTTACAGTTTAACACAATGGACGAGGAAGATATTGACATGGAGACAGTTCATGATAGTCAGGCCTTCATCCATCACCATCTAAACCTATTGGAAAGACCCTCTACACCTGGTAAATACATAAAAACATACAAATAAATACAGTTGACACTCCAAGAAAGGACAAAAAAATGAAAACCAAACACTAATTTCCAAATGATGACACCTGTTTTATTATGTATCAATTCAGGAAAAGAGCCCCCATCAGTCGAGCAGGCCATTCTGTCTTTGCCCGCCACACCGGCTCCTGTCTTCGCCAAGGAGACCACCTCCTCGTCGTCGAAGCACGGAGGCGATCACGGTCACCACCATCACCACCACCATCACGAGCACAAGAAGAAGAAGAAAAAGCACAAGCATAAGCATAAACACAAGCACAAACATGAAAGTAAGGACAAGGAGAAGGACAGAGACCGGGACAACTCTCACGCCTACAGCAACAGCCCTGCGAGCGGACGGTCGCTGCGGTCGCCCTCACTGTCTGACTGAAGACTTTTAGACATACAGTTGTTACTGCCTCCAGGGCTCTCACAGTCAGTCAGTGAATATGTAGACAAAAGGTAGAAGATAACATGGTAGGTACAATTACACAGTACTATGTTTTTGTCAGGCTAAGTATTGGAGAAATGCTGAAACAGATTGTGTGCCATCTTAAACAACATCTGTGAGTTATCTGATCCTAAAGGGCCAGTGTTAATGTCTGTTGTGGACACACATTTTGCATTAGGTAGGGATCTAGGACACTTCAGGTCTTACATAAATGTGAATGGGCAAGTATCCTAGTTTCACTTTACATAGGACATGACCGGTTTGTGAAATTGTGCAGGTAATTCATTAATATCTATCTCTTCATTAATATTTGAGCTATAGCAGTATTATTGCTTAATATCGGATCATCACTAAAGCATTTGGTGAAAGTGTGAATTGTACACGTATTCCACAACAAAAATGACAAAAAACTTAAGTTCATTATGTTTGTTAAAAATGAAAAAAAAAAAAAAAAAAGATCATATAAACAGTAAATATGGGAATTGCTGTGAAAGCACCGTTTCAGCCAAACCGAAGCATGTGTATATTAGTATACAGAGTGCAGAGGTGACATTTGATCTCGTGTGGACACAGGAGAAAAGGATGTTAATGGCAGGTGTGAACAGCATGACTACAGCTGGCCTCTTGTGATCGGATCAGGAGAACACCTTGATGCATGTCTGACCTGGGCCCCAAAAGCTAAGCGTAAAACTGAAGTGTTGTAAAAGTGGAAACCTGCTCATACTGTCCCACATATACCAGCAGCGTGTAAGAGTTTGTGCACTTTTAACACCGCTTCCAGGCAGTCTGAGGCATCTGACCGCACACACCTCTGTCCAAACAGACGCACACACTCTCGCCTGATTTTATAACGCCCCCCTCTGCGTAGATACCACTCTGGTGCGCCTCATCCCAGCAGCTCAGTCCCAGCCGTCTGTCAGTGGTTACCGAGGCAGAAAAATGATTGATCATGGTTTGAAACATTATGTCTGGACCTTACCTGTAGTTTTCTTCAACAATCTGCAGAAGACATTCCCTTGAATTTTTACTGTACTGTTCAAATGAAACTCAAGTCAAATGAATGTGTTTTTAATTACTACTTTGTCATGTCATTCATTAAAGAGACTTTTGTATTTCGGAATGCTTTGATTGCATTGAATCCTCTTCAAATAATGCTGTGCGTGCTGGAGTTTACTTTGGTACAGTTTCATAATGTCATTACAGGGTTTGAAACAATACAATTTCAATGGTCCACAGCTACATAACCACAAGAGGAACCAAATTAGGAACCCACTGGTGGAAGTCTCTAAAAATAACCCAGTTGCTTTCAAGGTTTTTAGTCTCAGTGTCGATCAGTTTTAGATTTTAGTTCCTGGCACAAAGAAAAACAACTTTTCTTTTTCATATAATAGGACATAACTGGGTTAAGTCTGCCTTGTAGTCTGCCTACTTTAGTTTGTAGTGCTTGTGTCGAGGCTTTTTGTGAAATTGCCACTAGCAGGTGATCCTGCACTACTTAAGCCACCTCCAAAAGTGATATTTAGAGAGCCCAGACTTAACATTATTTCTCTCATCTTGCCAACAAGACTTTCTTTGTGTAACATGAAATCAATACCTCAAAAACAAATGCTATATCTGCTTTCTCTTTTTATATATATCATGATAAAACACTTGCTCTGCTTCTTATAGAAATACTTTTTTGTCCGCAGAGATTTATTGTGCATACTAACGTAGACCATGGCTTGTCTATATTTTTTTTTAAGTCAAAATGATTGTTGAAAATTACGGTTAAATCCCTCCCTCCGAGTCAACACCAATAAGAATCGTGAGCGCGCGTGTGAGTCGCCTCCCCCTCTGCTCTCCCGTGGCCCCGCCGTGGTGGTCCCCCTCTTTCCCAGTCAGCATCACTCACTCTCGGACCTACAGCACAGGACTCCGCACACATCCGTCCCGGGAACATGTTGCTACACGAATTGGTACGGTAAGAGTCCGTACCCTCAAAATTGTTAACGTGCGTAAAACCGTGCGTAAAACTAATCGCTTTGATTTTAACGTGATTTTGAGTCAATCTTTTTCAAAGGGGTTCTCCTCCTCCTTCCTTTTCCTGCTGCTAATCATTTGCAGAACAATTGTAGTTTTATTTCAAGCGGTAACGATTTGTTAAAGTAAGTGATTGTTACGCTAATGCGGAGGGTCTCGATTTACTTTGAACTAATCCAGAACCGGTCATAACAATCTGACAAAAACATTTAACTATTCACTCAAAAGACTAAAACTCTGAGACAAAATGTATTAAGTTGTAGTTTTCCAGTTTAGAAGAAGCACGTGATCTTTAAAACTTGTTGAACAGTGGCTTTTGGTGGTATTTCAGCTCGTGGGGATCCTGTCTGTTGTGTGCGCCTTTGATGTGACTTTGGGATTTGTGTACGACCGACCAAGACGCTCTGGTGAGGACTCGTCCAGAACAGAGTGTGAGTACAGCAGTCAACTTTCTGAACTTTCTGCCAGCAGATATATAAAAAAAAAGCGTCCTTGGAAACAGACCTAGTAACAGGCTGCATGGTCTCCTGCTGAATCTGACATTCATGAATTTGGTATTATATTTAGGGATTTCACAATACACGTGGCCTGTCCATTTAAAGAGTACTTTTATTTTTTTAATAATCATGAACAACAGATGAAATTGTTGTGTGAAAATGTATGGAAACGCATTAGTGTTGTATTAAGGTTCCAAATGTGAAGGGGGCAGATGATCACAAACAAATATATGACCACAAATAGTTCTGTTGAAACAATCACTTTCGGTTTTATAATTAAATTATATGCATATAGATTCACAACTAATACTGGATGTGTCCCAAAGTCCGGTGTGTTATTCCCCCAATAATCTCAGATTCATACCGAGGGCTGCAAAACTCTAAATTACAATCCACTGTGGTATTTACACTGCAGCAAAACCCATCCAACCCAATGAAAAGACGTTCTAATGTTGCGTTTAGGACCATTGCAGCTTTTCTTATATCCAGTCTGTTGGTTTACTTGACTGATATTTGTTGCTCAAATGTATTGTATTCACACATAAAAATGTAGCTAGTCACAATTTTAAAAGCGGAGTCCTTCCAGTCTGCCATAGAGCTTTCCTGCCAGTGGGCCAAGCACACACTGGAATCATGTAACAGAAGAAACAGAGAAATGTTTTTACAGTTTACCAGATTATCCAACGCTCTCACCCACTTTCCTCGAAGCACCTCCTCTCATGACATGAGTCAGTGTCACATCCAAACGAAAACCCTCTTTTTTCACTCACACATGAAAGTTCACATCAGTCTTCGATTAGGTTAATTGCACCTCATTGTTCCTCATTGCACCTCAAGGCAAGTACTTGACTCTGTATCCATTAGTTGAAATAAAAGATAAAACTTTAAAAGAAGGCAAATAAAAACATTATTAAAAAAATAATAGATTGCAAATATATAATAAAGGAGGCGTTAAAATAGGTAGAAAATACCAAGGTATCTGCACATTCAATGTTAACTGCCAGGCAAAAAGATAGGCCTTATGTAGGTAGTTTTAACTTGTATATTTTAACTTGTGAGTAACTTGGGTCTGGGCATTGCACTCTTGACTCCCTCTAGTGGTACAGACTATTATGGCATGGATTTTTGATTGTTACGTCCGTTTACGCTTTCTAAAAACTATTGTTTTACGATGGAGTGAAAGCCGAAAATTCCAGATGTAACGGCCATTTTATTGCAGCAAATACCCTGAACGGCACAGGTTCACCTGGAGCTGCAGTGGCTGTGTGGAAACAGGAATCTTATCTAATTATATGTAGCTCATGTTTTGAGGAGCGGTTTTCAGGGGGAGATTTTGGAGGTGCGTGTGTGACACTTTGTCGGATGTCTGGGTGATTGATTGCACCTGAAGCTCACATGGCATTTAAAATATACTCTGCTAAAAAAAATAAAATCCTCGCTTGTTTTCGGCTTGTGTCTTGGACCTGGAGCGTAGTTTTAGGCATGTCCTATGCATAGTTGGCCAAGATACATTCAAGCCAGTCCAAAATACACTTTCTCAAAGCTGTGCTGAGCCACTCTGGCAACGGACCTGAAGTGTGAGAGTTTACTTTAGTGAACGTGTGTTGTAAATGTGTCGAACAAGTTGTGCACATCTAAAACACATTTAGATAATTTTTAGTTATTTTAGAGAGGACTACAAATCATTATAAATAAATAAAGATTGAGCTTTTAGGATTTTCAGAACTACATTAACAGTACATTTCTATTGGTGCCATTCTTGAAAAAGTCCTATAAAATGCAAACTTTTTTGAGCTTGGATAAATAAATGTAACAAAAAAACATGTTCTCACAAACTTCAAATGTGGCCCAGTGCTTATTTATAACAAAATATTGACAGACATACCTATCTCACTGACACTGATACCTTCCTGGAGACAAAACCTCCAGTAACTTTCCTGTCTCTGGGACTTATCGCGAGAGATTACGTGAGTGACGTCCTTTACACATAGTTGACACTTGTTTTTGCTGATAAACCTGGTTCTTAATTTATTTCTTATTATTTTTGATTACACTAATGTACTTCTCTTGCTTCTCATAGATCTCATAGTGACCTTGTCAAGGTTATTTTCTGTTTGTTGCTGTGTTTATTGTGTTCTGACTGTGTAACTGTATGTGTTTCCTGTCGTTGAAAAGTCTTTGTTTGTTTTTTCCTGCTAGGATCTCTTGGCCAGGTTATGTTTGTAAAAATTAGAACTAGTTCTCAAACATTTTACCTGGATAGATAAAAGTCAAATAAAAAAATTTAAAAAATGACACCACACAACATATTTAAAAGAAATAGGCCAATACACTGGACCCTAGCAGAGACATATTTGTACAAAATACACTAAAATGACCCTACCGTTTAAGTTTTTATAGAAGTAATAGAAACATTAAAACAAAAACATCCTATATTATTAAAACTCATTTCTGGGCCACTTTTCCCAGCAGTTTAAACTCATCACTTTCAGGAGTTTCATTTCACACTAAATCTGTAATTTATCACAAGGAGTTGCATAATCACGGTTGGTGCTCTGTGTTTTCAGGCCTGTGGCCCACACCCAGGGCAACAAAGCAGCAGTAAGTCTTACAGCAAAGAAGGCATTGATGCTAAGTGTTGTTTTGACACACAGTGTTCTTGCTTCTGTGCCAGTGAGCTTTACAGCAAAAATAATTTAAAGAGTACCCCTCAGTGCCTTCATATAGAGCCCACATGCACGTGGACGTTGTACATGTGGGCTGTATGTGTCCACACAGGAACTGTTGGCATCCCCTGGTTTTCTCGGAGGCCAAGGTTGTTTTTTTTTCACAGGCCGGCGCACAAGGAGCGTGTTGTAGCGTAAAAGTTCAGCTTGTCTCGTGCGCAGATCTCCAGGATGTCTTCAGTTAAGCCCGGCTCACGCTCACACACTGCAGGGCCTGATCCAAAATGGGCCAGTGTCTTTTTGGTTCCGCTGGGACAAAAGAAGCACAGTTGGGTTTTAGGGTAACCTGAGCATCCCAGAGCGAGCCAACATTAGAACACGCTAGATCCCAAAAGCAGATTTTGGTTTGGTTTTGTTACACTTATTAACAGCTCACTGACGCATACTGTATCTCAAGTTGCTTTTTTTTTTTTATCAGCCTACCACAAAGCCATTCTTTTGGCTGTGCATCGGTATAGGGTGATATTTTTCATTTCCTTTGAGAAACCCAGCTCTTTGTAAAGCTTTGTGGCTTTATACTACATTACTTTTACTTTTGATATTATTATTGCGCCCACGGTTAAATGACAAAGCTTCCTCAAAGGTCACAGTTTATGTTTGTCAGTGTCATATCCAGAATCATTGTGAATAGTTTCTAACAGTAAAAAGCACTATAGTGAAGTAAAAAGCACTGTTCTGCTTTTAGAGGCGTGTCTGGCTTTGTTCAATAAACTACTAGCATAATTAGTTGACCTGATGCAAAGCTGGTGTACTGGTGGGTAGAACAGGGCTAAATAAATCCAGACCATTTACCATTTGCATCCTGGATTCAACCTAAACCGAAATCCAGTGAAAACCCATCATCACGACTCTTTCTTTGTCCCGCAGCTCGTTCAGCGTCCCTCTACAACCCTTCATCAGGCTCCTGCACGAACAGGTGTTTCGAGTTGGTGGAGTTGGAGCCACCGAACTGTCGCTGTGACAACCTGTGTAAGACGTATAATAGCTGCTGCTCGGACTTCGACCAGCTCTGCCTCAGAACAGGTACTGGACCAACAAGTTTATACCCCCTCCTTTCACTTTTCTCAAGGTCAAAGTGATTTTTTTTTTTCAAACAGTCATTTTTTGTGCTTCTTTGTTAAACTATTCTTCAAATTATGTTACAGGTCAAATCTTATGACAGCATCTTGGTTTATGCAGTATTAAGAAGCTATGTCTATCTATATTTATAATAACAATTACAATCTACGGTTAAAAATGTACATTTGTAAGCGTCCACATATCCAATTGTAAAACCTACACACGCAAAAATGGACATGAGGGTTACCTGCAAACGCTTGTACTTGTATCCTTGCTTAAAAACGTACCTTCATAGTGTTTAAAAAGTTGACTTTGAATCTGAAAAACACATAGAAACCCTGAACTTATGAATTGTTAAAGCACACATTGCAACCTATACTTCTTAATGATATTACATTATATTATTAATTAATATGTACAGTTGCCAATATCCGTCGCTCCCTGTGGAGCTGACTGGATTTATCTTCTTCAATCTCATGCCCCTTTCATAACACATGTCTTTTATTATTTTCTCACATTTTCAGTCCTTCATGTCTTGGTCCCTCTGTTTTGAGCTCTCAGCACTTCCCTCCTGCTATTCCCAGTGTTGGTGGTCTGAGTTTACGTCCTCTCTTTTAGCCTGGTGGTCTTTGGCTTACCACTGCTCTGCCACTCAGACCCTGTCTTTGCCCGAAAACCACGATAGACCTATGTTTGCGCTGGGGTTTTACCCTGACACAAGATCTCAGCTGAACATCTCGTGTGACTTATTTGGACAAAGGTTAAAAACGTAGTCATATCATACTCCAGATATCATCACTTATTCCTTCAGTGAAGCCTATTTAGTGGTGCATTTACAGCCAAACCACGACCATTACGTTTCAGACTTAGTTTATGTGTTTGCGACTTCACCAGAGATTAGTGATCCATTTATCATGGATATGGAGACACAATAAAGTTTACTTCATGTGCGGATTATTATGAATTTGTTGAACTGGAGTTTCTCTGTGCCCTTTTCACAGAGGGTGGTTATGAGTGCAGCAAAGACCGCTGTGGAGAGTCTCGTGACGAGCAGCACGCCTGCCACTGCTCTGACGACTGTTTGGCCAGAGGAGACTGCTGCACCAACTACAAGGCATTATGCAAAGGTTAGCAACTATGTTTTATTAGCAAACAAGATGTTATGTGTTGAATTTCAAGCTTTACATTTAGGATCTGTTCATCACCTTTGATTAAATGCCAGGCTGTCTGGGAAACCATATTGTATATTTGTCCTCCTTCTTTCAGAGCTCCATGCTGTCTTTAGAACAACGTTTTCCTGAACATTATATTTCGTTCTTGTTTTGTAAACTAGACTTGTTTGTGGATGAATGAATCATTGTGTTTTGGGTTGATCTTCATATAACAGCAGTAAAAAATAGACTTAAAATGGCCCTCTGAACCATATTAATGTACATAGAAGCCATTAATGTTACCTTATTACATAGTTTTGTAACAGATTGTCATTTTCTAACAGAGAGCCAAACCTAAAAGCTAATAAAGTGTTTAAGCTTTGAGACATGCCATATTATCAAACAAAATATCAACTATCAACTAGGCCCATCAACCATTACTCACTGATACAGACCTATGTTCCTACCAGATCCCTGCGATCTGCAAATGAACAACGTCTGGTGGTACCATCCCAAAAAGGAAAAACATCACTCTGACTGATGTACTTTGTCTGGATCTGTTCCACATTGGTGGAATAATCTACTGCTGCTACAAGAACAGCAGATTCTGTAGACATCTTTAAAAAACGCCTGAAAACACATCTTTTCCGTCAACACCTGACTGATAATCCCTGAATTCTACTTCCTTTCTATCTCTTACTTCTTCTGCTGGGTTTTAACTGACTAGTGTTTTGTGCACTTATGCTTTTTGTTTCCTTGTGTGGTTAAAATTGCTTCCATTGTTTTTCTCATTTGTAAGTCTCTTTAGGATAAAAGCGTCTGATAAATGGCTAAATGTAAAATATAAATGTAAAATCAATCCTTCTGATTTATACGTTACAGTTATATGTTTATAGTTTTATTTTATGGAACACTTTTTGATTTTTGCATTTTAAACCCCACACTCCTAAGTAGATACTTTATTTTTTATCTTCACTGCTGACGTAGTCTTATTGGCAGAGGAAGGTCTTAAAATGCTCTCCTTTTCCTGTCAATAGAGGCCCATTAATATATCACGTTGTAACTAAAGACAAGGCCCGAATGTGAGTGTTGTCTTCTTCAGTATTTTGCCTCAATCAATGACCTACCTTCACAGGAGAAACGTCATGGCTGCAGGACGATTGTGAAGAGGTCAAGACTCCTGAATGTCCAGCTGGGTACGTTTACATCTGACCACTTATATAATCTGACAAATTTACAAAAGCATTCTCTCATCCTGCTGTGGATTTGTGCAGGTTTGTGCGCCCGCCCCTCATCATGCTGTCAGTGGATGGATTCAGAGCCTCATACATGAAAAGAGGAAGCTCCGTTATTCCCAACATTGAGAAACTCAGTGAGACCAAGTTACAGAACGTTAATAACTTATCATTTTGGTAATTATTGTGTGACGTACTACGATGACTGTGGTGCTTTTCAGGAACATGTGGAACCCATGCCCCGTACATCAGACCAGTTTACCCAACCAAAACCTTCCCAAACCTCTACTCACTGGCTACGGTATCAATTTATATCTAACAAAACATATTCTGTCACTCCGTTCATTTTGTACCCCGTTCAAAATGGGCTTTACAGAATAGGTAATATCTTGTCAAAAACTTGAGAAAAACCTTCAAACCACTTGTTACACACCCCATTTTTTTGGACAATTTATTGAATGTCTTTTGTTTGCCAGTTTATATAAGAAAAGAAAAAAAAACGTAAATTTGTATAAAGTATAAATTCATACGTTTGTCCGTGTATTACACAAACAACCAGCCTTTGATTCTGTTAATAATAAGTTTTGTTTTTTCAGTTAAATACATATAAAAGTAAGATAAATGTGTCTAAATCAAACGACATGACATGACATAATAACAAGTAAGTCTAAAGAATATGTTGAATCTCTGTAGGGTCTCTATCCCGAGTCTCATGGGATTGTGGGAAACTCCATGTACGACCCTGTGTTCGAGGCCACCTTCACTCTGAGAAGCAGAGAGAAGCTCAGTCACCGCTGGTGGGGGGGGCAGCCTGTAAGTACCGTAGACACATTTGAAAAATAGTTTTACAAATGTCATGATCGACAACAGAAGCCAACAAAATCTCCCGCTGAAGCCAACCACACATCAGCTTTAAAAAAACACATCCCAGAAGGCTGTATTAATCACAAGATCCTAATCCAGGCTTAATAATATCCCAGCGTGAGAACTCCAGCCCTAACTTTTAACTGATTTACTGCTGCTGTAACCAACCCTACTCATTTTAAAGGTTGTCTTTCCTTTGGTCCAGTCTTTTCCCACACGCCCACACATACTAGGATATCGTCCTGGTCTACTCCATAACCCAGCTTTCCCACACTTACAGTAATTGTTTTGCACAAAGGAGATGTTACAAATGTATCTGCGTCAGCTCTGTTTGATAAAGTAATACAGATGTCCTCTTTGTGTTCTAGATATGGGTCACGGCGCTCAAACAGGGAGTGAAGGCTGCCAGCTTCTTTTGGCCTGTGTAAGTCAAAGTTTTTCATGTTGTACATTTGTCTGTGGAGGTTCTCAGTCATCCAGGGCATCTTGAAAAAAAAGGTTTGAGAAAAAGCATCTGGACTTCATTTTCAAGGTAAAGACGTTTCGTCTCTATTCCAAGAGACTTTGTCAATTCTCAACTGGTTCAACTGGTAAGAGCACAGAAGAGCCAATCCTGGAGCACCTGGTCTGCAGTCCACCTCAAAGACAAAGGACATTCCTTTGAGGACAGCAATGTCCGAATTTTGTCCAGAGAGGCCAGATGGTTTGAGAGAGGGGTGAAGGAAGCCATTTTTGTGAAAATGGAAAAGCCCTCGTTGAACAGAGGAGGTGGCCTCAGATTCATGTTGTCTTGTATTTACAACAGTGTTCTCAAACCTAAAACTAAAGAGCCTCACCTTAGAACAACCAACATAAGACCTGATTAGAACTATGACACTAACGACCCTGCACCTGAATGGAGCAGGATCATTAACGACTCTGTTTTCACTTACTTTGCCTGGCCCTGCAGAGTCGGTGTGTGTGGTCAGACTTGGATTGATGGACTTGCTGGACCAGTTATTCAGTCAGAAAAAGAGAAAACACCTGCTCTAGGTGTGTGTGGCGGTTCATTAAGCAGTGCGGTCTTTTGTATTAAAATCTTTTGTTTAAATTTTACTTTGATCTGTACTGAACTGTGTAAAATCACATTGATTTCTCTTTTGGGGAAAATACAACAGAAATAATATTATTCTGCGTAAGAGCAGGTCAACTGGACCACCCCGCTGCCAGACACACACTCTGTCTACCTATTACAAAGGATTATTTATCCAATCATTGGTAATCATGAGCTCAGAGGGGAGCACTTGTACTTTTTGTTTATGCTGCTGTGAACCAGCATCTCACTTTTGATTTTGGAATGTTTACCAGACCTTATTACTAAAACACAAAAAAAAGAAAAACGGTTTAGAAACAAATCTCAAGAGACATGGAGTTTACTTAAAAAATTTTTGCAAAATTGAGGATGAGTTATATTTGAGTAGGACGCTCTCGTTAGAATCACGCAGCAGTAAATATAGCATTTGGTCTTTTAAGGCCTTTTCAAGCCCCATTCTTTGAAATTTGAATAACTTTTTTCTTCTATTGACTGTGCTTGTTGCAGCTTTTAATGCCATAATATATCTCATCATAAGATCATATTGACCACAGACAGTAGACATGGACTGAGCAACTATTTGCTGATAAAACATGTATTTGCAAGAAGTGGCTAACAATGACTAAAAAAAATGTTTATTTATATATATATATATATATATATATATATATATATATATATATATATATATATATATATATATATATATAAACATTATGAATACAACAGGCCAAACAGTCAGACCTCACTCTCAATCGTCCTGTTGCATCACAATTATAGTGGCAGACCCTTTCCACTAATAATTTATGATTTCTCACAAAACACTCACCTACATTAGCATTACTAACTACTAAAAACTAACTTTGGGCATCTAGAACTCTCTTTCCCAATTCTTAAGAGACTTTATAGCCACGTTGAGCTGTGTTTATTGAGTTTAAAAGGAAGGTGTTGATACAATACAACAAACAAAACAAACAGAAGAAACACAAGACAACCACAACCATTTATAAATATACAAAAAAGTCATTTTTACCATTTTTTTATTTTCACTAGTTAATTTTCTTTTTATATAATCATCCAGTCCGTTCCACAAACTCATGCCACTCCTCAAATTATACTCTCCTCTTGGATTAGATTTCAGTCTGTCACTTAAACTTAGTTGCATGTTGCTTGAAAAAAACACCTGACACGCCCCCTTGTCTTCAATTTCAGTAAAAATCAAAGTTGACTCCAAACTGTGTTCTATAGCTCCCTTCCCCTTGATTCACGGACTAATACACGTGAATCATTTGACGCAGAACGTTTTACAGTAGAACAAGTCCAGTCATGTTCCTACTAAAACCTAAAAAAACAAAAAAAAAACACAAAAGAGCCCACATTTATCAACACAGAGGGGGCTTTGATCGTGCGAGGGGCAGATCTCTGCAGAGGGATGTCGTGTGGCGTGTTTTTACAGCAATTTGTGTAAATGGGGCCTGTTTACACTCGGCAGGATTCCTCTGTGCGCTGGGGTCGCAGACGTGCCACTCAATTGAACCATCGGGGGCCAGAATGTGGTTGACTGTGCTTCTCTTGCACTTGGCACGAGCAGATAAAATGTGTCAGATAAAATAAACGGACATTCTGAGGACATGGGTTTGAGACCGAATGTAAGATTACTTTTGAAAAGTCTTGGTTGTGTCTCAGGGTGCACGTGGCAGAGTGGTTAGCACTTCTGCCTTACAGCAAGAAGGTCGTGAGTTCAAAACCCGGCCGACTCAAATATTCTCGGCCGACTCCGGTCTTTCTGTGAGGAGTCTGCATGTCCTCCATGTGTTACCGTGGGTTCTCTCTGGGTACTCCGGCTTCCTCCCACCGTCCTAAGACATGTATGTACAGGTTAATCGGCAACTCTAGTGTGTCCCTAGTGAATGAAAGTGAGGGTGAATGGTTGTCTGTCAATGTTTGTCTCTATATGTCAGCCCTGCGACTAACTGGCCACTGTCCAGGGTGTACCCTGCCTCAGGCCCAAAGCTGCTGGGATAGGCTCCAGCCACCCGTGACCCCTAACGGGACAAAGCGGTAGAAAATGAATGAATGAATGAATGGTTGTGTCTTGATTTCAAACTGTTTTTGATTTAATTTGGACGATAAGATGCAAGTATTACAGTCATGATTTTCAAAAACCACAACATCATTGTTTACTAATCATTTTACTTCAATTTTTCCACAATTTGTAAATTTGCACTGTTACAGCCATTTGTATCAGTAAGTATGACAAATAGTACACACCGGAAATATAAAAACACACCGATTCAAATTTCTGCTGAAGCTGTATTAAAAAAAGTCAGACTCATTCCCTTTCTTAAAGAACCCCTCCCATTAAACACAACTTCTGATGAGGGCATTGACATCTGACCAATCATAACTAAAATTGTGTGGGATTAATGCAATATTTTGTTTATCTGATTGGTTGGATGTTTTTCAAATTGCCTCTTGCTGGAAGCTGTTCATTCTGTGTACTGCCCTTGAATTCTGATTGGCTGTGTGTCGCATTAAAAAGGTAGATTAATCTGTGTCTATTTGACTTCTGGAAATCAAACTTAAATTGGCACCAAACTTTTTGAAAAAGAAAAAGATATAGGGTGGCTGGCCAGGTAAGGATAGTCTTGGTCTGGATTTGGTCCCAGCTGTTACCTTGGCTATAACAAATGTTGAGAGTAATCTTTTCAATGCATTATACTGTATACTACAATTCAGTTTTATAATGGACTTGTAATAGACTAACTGGAAAAAATAACTAGAAAAAATTGTCTTGTTTCCTGGTTAAACGTTTGTGTTGGCTCGACCAACCAAAGAACATGAAAAGATTAGGGTATATGTAGGGATGAGAGAACATAAAATATATTGCATGAAAAGTGTTAGAATCAATTAGTAACACAGACAAAAGCAGTGTGTAGACGTGGAACCATACCCCCCACCACCTCGTTCATCAAGCCCCCCCTCAGGGCCCCGCTCCTGGGCTTGATGGTTGACAGCTGTGGACTTATGACAGCCAGCAGCGTGGTTGGTGGCCTCATCACAACGCAGTCAGAACACAAGCAGCCTTTGACGCTCAGACACTTAAAACAGCGAGAGGGCTTTAAACATGTTCCTACTGTACAAGCAACTCCACTTTATAAGCCTCTTAAAGAAGATATTTCACAGTTAACGGCTCCTCAGTAGGTTAACGTGTTGGATTGCTTTATACTGAGAGCTAGTTGACTAAATTTAAGCTAATTTATATGTTTTGTAGGGCTATCTCACTGGAGAGGAGGATACTGACCATGCTGCAGTGGCTCCAGCTTCCCGATGGGGAAAGGTAAACTCATTTTTATCTCCTGTTTTTGTTTACACTTCCTGAGACATCGCACTGAAAAAGGTTGAACGTTCCTAATGTCCCGATATATTCCGCTTTAAATTGAAGGTTACAGTACAGGAAGCTAAATATCTCTAAACCTTTATGTTTGTATCAGGCCTTATGTTTACGCAATGCACTCCGAGCAGCCGGACACATATGGACACAAAATGGGGCCCATGAGCGCTGATGTGAGTATCTGAACAGAGGAACGATGACATGATGATCACTGCATAATTGTTTTTGTACGTCGCAGCTGAACAACCCTCTGAGAATGATCGACCGAATCGTTGGGCAGCTCATGAACGGACTCAAACAGATGAAACTGCACCGCTGCGTCAACATTATCCTGGTGGGCGACCATGGTACATGATCACTCTTAATCACGCTAACAGTTACACAGGTTCTTTTTTCATTTTTTTTTATTAATATCCTTGTCTTAAAAAAACAAGATTTGTCTTCTTTTTCCATGTCAAGAAACAAAGCTTTTGTTTTAATGGGTTTTAAGCTACATATCTGTACCTTGGGGGACAGAGCCTTTGCCATAGGAACTCCCTCCCTCCACAAATATGAACCTCTGACTCACTGGAAACGTTTCAGAAACAGTTAAAACTCTCCTTTTCAAGAAATGTTACAACCTGTCATAATCTCCTTTGCAATATGTTGTTTTGTTTTTTGTTCTGTTGTATGTATTTTATGTATGTAAAGCGTCTTTGCGTCCCCTGAAAAGCGCTATATAAATTGGATCTATTTATTATTATTATTATTATCCATCCATCCATCCATCCATCCATCCATCCATCCATCCATCTATCCATCTATCTTCTACCGCTTATCCGGGGCCAAATGAAATCAGAAAAGCAATAAGGATGTTAGTTTGTCTTTGTCTGCCTAAAGCAGACCCTAAAGCCCTTTATTCTCATTTCTGTGTGCTTTTAGGTATGGAAGAGGCTCACTGCGACCGCACTGACTTCCTCAGTAACTACATGAACAACGTCGATGACATCATTCTCATCCCTGGTGCTTTAGGCAGGATCCGCTCAAGATTTCCCAACAACGCCAAATGTGAGGGTTTTGTAGAGTTACTGTAAAAGAGCAGTGACAATAAGTATATTTTATCTCCCTTAGACTGTTCTCAAAGAAGGATAGAATGATACTGTACTGAAACATTTCACCTTAATACTTTATCATCTGTCTTCTGGATAGTCCTTTTTGATGCAATGTTTTTGTCCTCGTAACCCAGTTTCTTCAAAAGGTGTCTGTCAAAGTAAATGGTGCTTGTTTAGAGGGCATTCATACTGACTGTTGTTTCTGTCTTTCAGATGACCCCAAGGCTGTTGTTGCAAATTTAACAGTAAGTTCTAGTTCCCCTATAACAATATACTTACTTTGTTGCCATCATCTTGATTAATGTCCCTTTTAAATCCCCAAAACACTTTTTTGTTTTCCAGTGTAAGAAAGCAGACCAGCACTTTAAGCCCTACTTAAAGCAGCACCTGCCGAAGAGACTGCACTACGCCAACAACCGCCGCATTGAAGACATCCATCTGTTGGTCGACAGGAAGTGGCACGTGGCCAGGTACAGCTCCAAAACTATGTGCTGTATGTGCTATTGTGGAACCCAGAGCCAAAACATTAAGTAGGAATGTAATGGAAGGCCCACTGTTCACTTAAAGAATGTGACTAACACACTAAAGCATTTTTAATGTTAAAACATTGTTTTAGGACAGATAACATTTTAATCAAGTATGTCTCTAGTCTAAGGCTCATTCTCATGTTTTACTAAAAACAGTTAAACAAGACAACTAAACAGGTGACAAAGCAGCCTCTGATTGAGTGTTTTTTTTATAACATTCTTGCATACTATGTTTTTGTTTTGTTGTTTTTCAAGTCAAGCATGGTTTGATTTTTATGGTCTTATTTTAACACATATTAGCAGCAGAGGTTTCCAGTCAGTGTTGTCTGGCTCTTGGTTTGTGAATAAACACACTGCATTGGATGTCTACATTACATTAAAGAGCAGTAGAACTTGTAACAATAAACAGTGGGTGGCTAAAATGTAGCTCGCTGAATTTAAAGGACAGCCCTGCACTTACATCACGTCACAAGCGCTGCTTTCCTGCACACAGCGCAGTGGAAACACAAGCCTCTTCATTTGTACCTCGTACCAAACTGAGCCAACTCGTACAGTACAAACATGCTGTAAGATAGAAACAAACAAAATGTGCTAATTCCACAAATAATCAGTCTGCATAAACACATGCAGAATTATATATGACCTATCCAGCTCATGTGCTGTGTTTATTGCTCTAACCTGCTCAAGCTGAATTACTTATAACACATTTTGGTCAATATGAGCAGCTGTCATTAGCACATGTTGTCCTGAAAGGTGGTCTCTAAATCTTTCAAACTGGGTCCGGTGAAATGTTAATGAGCTGCTAAAATAAGCGCTGACAGCCGTTTGATGTAGAGCAGTCAGAAGTCTTCAGCGGTGATTCAGTGACAAAGTAGACCATGAAGTCACCTGGAACCAAAGTGAAAACAAACCTCCACAGCTAACGGTGCCGTGTTTATGTGCGCTCATGTCGGCTCTGACTGGTGGTGAACCGTGGGAGAGTCTCACAAGTTTCCAAACATATTCAACTGGAAATGAAAGGGTTCTTTGAGGTTAGTGTGCCTTTCTGATAGACATAAAGAATCAACGTAGGCACCAGAGCAGAATGCTATAGACTTTTCACTGTACCTTGCTATTTACATTAGTTTGCCGGACAGTGAAATGAAACACTGAGTTTGCCTCGTTTCCCTGGAAGCTGGTCATTTACATTTCTAACATGCTTGTGGCTTTTCCCCCTGCACGTGCATTCACTCACACATACACACAGAGGCGCGTACACCAACAAGTATCACTGGATGTAGTGTTTAAATGGATACTTAATAAAAAGTGGCTGTTTTTCAATTAGAGGCCAGTGGCTGGAGGAGTGTGAAGGGGTGGTTGTCCCGGACTGGAGAGTAAATACAGACAGAGCGAGTCCAGCACCTTACTTTATCTGGTGTTCGGACTGCCAGCAATCTACTGAGAGCTTTAAAATTGTACATTGAGTAAGCATAAAGGTTGTAACTTTACCATAAAATACATAGCCTCGGAATGAAAAAAAAGATCAAAAAAGGGAGCACACAATTGCCCTGACTCCCGATACCCCCGAAAAATAAATGAAACTATGAACATTGCAATAATTAAAAATGCTAATATTGTGGCAGACCATCAAGGCAAAATGAGCTGGAGAGACAAGACCAGAAAACCTCCTGTGTTTGGAAGAATTTAATCTGAATATTCTACTGCACTACATTATTTACATCTATTATAACATCCCACTGACTATTACCAATTTACCAGGAAATTAAAATCTGCAATACCCAATAACCATCATATTGTATTTTATTTTCCACAATGTTATTATACCCTGATACACTAAACACCTATTATGAATTTTATTTATGTATCATCAAAATGCTGTTCACATCTGAACTCCCTTGCACAATATTTAGGACAATATTTAGGACAATATTTAGGACTAATCTGGTAGGGACATGTGTAAAACTGTGCAAATAGAATCGATTTAAAAACGTATATAATTTTTTATCACAAAATATGACAAAAAGCAATGAGCTCACTCTACAGTGAACATGAATTTTAAGATGCTGATCTCTTTTCACAGGAAAGCCCCTGAAGGGAAGCGGCCATGTGGTTACCATGGTGACCACGGATATGACAATAAGATCAACAGTATGCAGGTATGCCATTACATTATTCCACTGCATATTAAGTAACTTTCTTTAGAGTTTATATCATTTTGTGACTTTTATTGTGTTCTTTGATTTCCAGACCATTTTCTTAGGATATGGACCTACATTTAAACTGAGGACTAAAGTGCCAGTGTTTGAAAACATTGAGCTTTACAATGTCATGTGTGGTATGGCTTTTACTCTTGACTGCAGCAGTGAATTGTTTGGTTTTATAATTGTTCAAGTTTATAAGTAAATGGCTCTAATTTCAGATCTACTGGGTCTAAGGCCCGCCCCTAACAATGGCACCCACGGCAGCCTGAACCACCTGTTGAAGAACCCCCCGTACAGACCCACCATGCCCGAGGAGGTGTCCCGGCCCACATCCTCAGGTCTTGTTCTGGGAGGGACAGACGACCTGGGCTGCAGCTGCGATGAAAAGGTCAGCCCTGAAGACCTGCAGAACGGGGACCAGAGGCTGTACACAGATAAACTAGTTTCTGCTAATGCTCATGAGGACATTGTAAAGAAACTAAAGGTATCTGTGTGTCACTGGTTGTTACGACTCATATTTTATCTACTAATCTTTAAACAAGAGCAAGCCATTCTCTTTTAGCTTTTCACAACCAAGCTGTAACCTCTAGTGTCTTAGCAAAGCGTATTAAAACTACGCAAAGGCCCTGCCATGGATCAACACTTCTTAGCTTTCAGGCACCTTTATCAAGTTTACACCAAGTGTCACAAAGCTTTACCAAACAATGAATATGTTTATACCTCAAAATCTGTTCTTGGTCTTACAAAAATACACTCAATGTTGCTAGAAATTCTGTTGAAAAGGGGTTCTGAACAGCTTCATATGTACCCTGACCTCCTGACCTCCAGGTTCAGGCCTGGAGTACAGCCCCCCCTGCTGTAATTACAGTCAAAGGGGATTTATATGACACTTGATGGATTCCCGCAGGAACAGTTAGACCCTGGACAAAGTCACTGACGTGTAACTAACCTGAGCGTGCTGCTGGCTGCCTGCCAGTCCTTCACACTGCTCTCCCTGAACAGAGCCTTTACATGTGGTTTTGGTTTCATCCAGATATAATACTTAAACATCTCAGGAGGGAGCAGTATATTTAGCATCAGGTTTGCAAAAGCATGTTTTTACCATTGTTTATTATATTCCAACCCAGACAATACTATTATTGTCTGGTTCATAATATATGACTGCTGTTCATTTTCACCAGTGTCAGTTCAACCAAGATTTATTGATGCTTTTTTTTTCTTTCCTGCAGCAATGCATCTATCTGTCATTTTATAAATATAAAAAATGTCATAAGACTACTGCTCACATTTGATTTATATATGTGATAAAATGGCACTAAATGCGTTTTCAAAGCAGAATATACAGTATCTTGACATTTCTTGACTTTCTGCTGGAGTCTATTCACCTTTAGTTGAATCACAATACTTTGTAAAAGCTTTTAGTTCATCTGCCATCCATCAACTCCTTAGCTATCATACAAAAACGTTTTTTGAAATGTACAATAACTGGAAGTGAATAGAGCCCAGCTTTGCTCTGCAATGTTTCAGCTCATGTTTTTCTGATTCCCATGTGGATCTCTGGCAAGAGATTGTTTCAATCTCCAATCTTTTTGCAGTTGCGTGTAAAAAGTAGGGGCCAGAGAGGTTTGAAAGTGACCCTTGTACGAGGCTATAACCTGGAGTCACTCTGGCTCTGTCTCTTACAGAACAAAGTGGAGGAGCTAAACCAACGACTGAAGCAAGCTATGGACGGTCAGTCTCTCCCTCTGCTGCTGATATGTTATGAGTATTAGCAGTCTATACCTTCACACCTTTGTGATTGAATAACCATGAGCTCAAATGGACACATGTCTGGTGTAACTATGTTTTTAAATCAGCAACAATAGTGTTACTCAGCTGCCTTTGTTGTGTGTTATTCCTAGACAGCCGAAATTTGCCGTTTGGTCGCCCTGCAGTTCTTTATCGAACCAAGTACTGCATCCTCCATCACAGTGACTACATCAGCAGCTACAGCGAGTCCCTTTCGATGCCTCTGTGGACGTCATTCACAGTTGGGAAACAGGTAAAACACATTCACTTTTTATATTTGCATAATATTTTTTGTTGTCAATTTATTGCACCATAAAGATGCAAGGTTTGAACCACGTCTCTAGAGTATTAGTAATAGTAAGAGTGTGTAATGCCATCTGCTGGCAATGAGTCAAACTCTGATTTTCTGAATAAAATAAAAACACACTCCAGCAAACATTATGCAAATATTACACAATAAAGTGTATTAAAAGTTAATCTTACCAATGTTTTCTTTCATCTGTCTGATTTTCACATTCATAAGAAATCCTATTCATTGTCTACTTGCAGTACATTTTGAACAATGTAAGAAATAAAGTAAGAAGGACTAATTCAGTTTTGTTTAATGTCCAGTTTGAATATGTATGTACTAACATGTAATAACATGTAATAACATGTTTGACTTGACTTGATTTGTTCTATTTAGTGCATTGTTCAGGCGACTGTGACACTTGTTTCTGTGTGGTTCTTTAGGTCGATGTGTATCCTCTGCCTGAAGCCTTGTCCAACTGTGTCCGACCTGATAACAGGGTCCCCCCGGCCTACAGCCAGTCCTGTACCAACTACAGAGCAGACAAACAGATCACATACGCTTTCCTTTACCCTCCACGTAAGTCAGATAAAAGTACTGAGGACAATGACTGGCCTTTCACATCTGTCTGTCTGACCCTTCAGTTTACTGTTTTATCCTCAGAATTATCTTCACGTATGGACAAAAAATATGATGCAGTCCTCATCACCAACACTGTTCCCATGTATCCTGCTTTTAAGAGTAAGTATTTCACAGCTATTTGAGTCTGATACCTTGCATCTTATTGGTTTTGAAGTTATTCTTTTGTTATCTTTCTGTGTCTTTCTCGAAGGAATATGGAACTACTTCCAGAGAGTTCTGGTGAAGAAGTATGCCACTGAGAGGAATGGTGTCAACGTGCTTATTGGACCCATATTTGATTACAACCATGATGGCGTCCGGGACTCAGCAGAGAAAATTAAAGAGTAAGAACTGTTATTATTTTGAACTTTGGCCGGCAGCATTACATGATACACCGTTTAAATCCTTAGCCATTTTTATAAACGCGGAGATAAACAATGATAGTGTTTTCTTTCTTGTTTTAGGTATATGAGTGGAACAATCCCAGTACCAACACATTACTTCATCGTCCTGACCAGCTGTTTAGACTTTACTCAACCTGCAGACTCATGTACTGGTCCACTGAGCAGCGCCGCCTTCATTCTTCCACACAGGCCCAACAACGATGAGACATGCAACGTAAGTCATGACAAATACATGACAAGATCTTTAAATCAAATAACTGCGTCTGGAAAACTATTTCGTTTTGCTGTTCCCTTCCCTCCAGAGCCTAAAACAATCAAAACAAGTAATACAGGTGATAAAAAAATGTCTTGAAGTATAAAATTGTATAAAATAATCTAATGCTGGTATTTTCTGTTTAGATTTTAAAATGGATATGGAAAAACATGATTAGATTTCAAGTTTAAAGCAAGCCTTGCTGTTTCCCTGCAGAGCTCAGAGGAAGAGTCTCGTTGGGTGGAGGACCTGATGAAGATGCACACAGCTCGGGTCAGAGATGTGGAAATCCTTACTGGTCTGGACTTGTACCGCAGAACCAGCAGCCCGTACGCTGAAATCCTGTCACTCAAGACGTACATGCACACATACGAGAGCGAGATCTAGACCCTGTCGACTCCTGCTTGGGTTTTGAACTTTTACCGTGGTGGATTTATGTGGTACAAAAAGAGGTGTGTGCATCTCTAAAACACTGACCTACACCTCACGCCCTGGCCTCGCTCGGAGCTGGAAGCTTCGGGGAGGCCTTTTATCCCTGAACTTTGTCTCATTCGCTCCATGGATCTGCTAAGATACAGCTCTGAAGACCA
Source organism: Neodontobutis hainanensis (assembly GCA_024349245.1). Lineage (NCBI taxonomy): Eukaryota > Metazoa > Chordata > Actinopteri > Gobiiformes > Odontobutidae > Neodontobutis > Neodontobutis hainanensis. The sequence continues at coordinate 2,288,500 of JALDNG010000004.1, read as the reverse complement.
CTAAGCTACAGCTGTAGCACCACTTTGTATTGGACAGTCGCAGAACAATTTGAGAATTGCACTCAGTTTATGTAAAAGTGACTTTAAAAGCTGCACATAAATTCATTCAGGGTTAGAAGTCATAATGTTTTTTTCAGTGACACTGAAGCGTTGTATTCAAATGGGATATACTTCAGTCAGTCAGTTTTCCCTGTAAACTGAATGCACCTGTACATATGACAGAATAATTCATGTTTTATCTGTTGAAACTCCTGGATTTGAGGTTGAAATTTATCGTTGCCTGCCTAACATTAAAATTTCTGAACATGATAATTTGTGTCCCTATAAGCTAAAAATATAACAAAAACTTAAATTGCACTACGAGCTTGTTAACATGATATCATTCAGTTTTAATGCAGCTGTAAACAACCCACTACCACATAGTTTTAATGCTTTAAAAATCTTGACGCTATTTGTGTTGTGTGTACAGTGAATATGTTATGTTTGTGTATTTTTTGTGAATCTTTGTTTCCTGCACAAGAGCAATAATGTTGATTTATGTTTTACCACCTGTGTGACTGACTTATTTATGCTTTATGTACGTCATTACAGTAAACAAGTGTTTTCATTAGACTGTATAGTTATTAACAGGTGTAATTCTACAATAACATTTTCCGGGAAAATTTAAAGATTATAATTACAGTGTTTATATAGTTCTAAAGACTTACTGTAATCTGCTTAAACATGAGTATTTGCTACTCAGTAAGGTTTCTTTGCCACAGAGCTCTGGGAAGACATATTTTTTCTGCAATACTGCCATCTGGTGGTGGTAATGAGGAAGTAGAATTAGAAAATCCAATCACGTGATAAAGTTATTTAAAGACGTAATATAAACTGGATTTCCAGCTCAGTATTTATAACAAACCTGGCTGCATCAAAATCTATCCATTTTAATAATTTTAACAATTTGTCATATTGGGCTAAATGGCGTTCGAATTGTTTTTGTCCTGTGTGAAGATCAATTTTATTTTAAATGGAATGCTTTTAAAGAGTGGCATGTGTTAAATCTATTTGAATCAATCTGACGCACATTAGCTGTAAAACAGTCCTGGATCAACACTCGAGCAATTCAAAGTTATCTCTGTTTTGTTAAACCCTACGAGAAAACGTGAACGCACCAGATTGAGCAATTCTGGAGAGATATGACGCCATGGCTCAGTTTACTTTCACTTCCTACGACAACGGGACTGACACAAAAACTCCACCAAAATGTGGCTCACAGACCGTACACGCGTGTGATTTCGAGCTGTTCTTATAAGACTGGTTCTGGTTTACAGAGCGCACGGACGCACCCAAGGAAACTGTGGTCAGATGAACTTTTTTATTCTTTCTTTTAAGTGACAAAACACAGCTGCACGATACAAACAGCTGACTCAACCAGCACCATTCATCCAGCCTGTCAGCCGTCAACACAACTGTGAGGTGAGCCATGTGCTTACAGATAGTTCTTCTTAAACCTTAATGGGAACTTAAGGACTAAGATTTACTCTAGCAATTAGTGTTAACATGGTTTGGGCACCAACACACTCAGGGACCATAATATAGTAGCCTACAATGTCTGTGATTTTAGTAAGCTATTTGTAGTTAAGAACATGATGTAGGCTACTGTTATTCTGCAAAGCCCCTTAAGTCAAACCAAGTTAGATATTTCGTCTAAACTTAAGCCAAGTTAGAATTGTTAAAGGAACAAATATGTAACTCTGCAACTCAAATGACTCTGTGTCAGGCCAAAACGTGTGACACCATATTCACATCCAATATTTATAGAATCTTTCTGAAACCTTACTAATCCCATGTGAGTTTTGCCTCAACTTTGTTTAATTGATTCTTTTTGTGGTAATACAGCCTGTAAAGGGGGGACTTTTTTAGTTTCAAAAGGTGTGATGACTGGTCGGTCATAAGGACATGGGTCAGATTGGAGAAGAGAGGTTGTGCTGCTGTAAACTCCTGACGTACAACAGGGAGCTGCTGGTGTCAAAGCTCAGGAGCATCCAGTGTATCTTGGACAATCTGCTGGCCTCGGGGTTTCTCTGTGAAGAGGATGTGGAGATCGTACAGCGCACTGCCACCAAGCCTGACCAGGTAGTGACCATTTGTCTGTGTTGGAAAACTCCACAGAACACATTAAAAGGAACCTTTAGTTTCTGTTTTTTTGTTCTTACAGCTGTTTAGAGATCACAAACTGAGCACTTCTGGGAGAATAATCTAGAATCTTGTTAACTTGGTGAGATGTTTCGGATGCATTCATTCTGGATTTCTTTCTGCAGGTGCGTAAAATCCTGGAGCTTGTGCAGTGCAAAGGAGAGCAGGCCTGTGAATACTTCCTCTACATCATTTATAAAGTCTGTGACGCCTACATAGACCTCCAGCCGTGGCTCAAAGAGATCGACTTCCTTCCAAGCAAAGATGTGACAGTGCTGACAGTGGAGAACACAGACCCCAGTAAGTGTTTCTGAGGGCTGTTCTTTGTTTGTTACAGTGCACCATAAACAGCTAAATGACAGAAAAGAGAGGGTGCTGTAAATTCAGATTCAGGTGCTGAGCAATAATAGGCTGAAAGGTATTAGTGTGTTGCTCAAAGAGAGTCTTCCTGTTTGAACTCCAGCTTAATTTAAGATAATGTCAGCACCACATTAAATTCCATTCAGAATAATAAAGACATTTTGTCTGCTTCATACACAACTTTGATTTTTACCAAGACGGCACCAAACACAATCTAAACTTGCTAACACTTTTCTCCGTAAGAGTAAAGTCAAGTTCTAGTAATGCGCTTTTGTTAAGTGTTTTATTTTTGTCATGATTGTTGTATTAATATCCTTTGTCTATAATTACAAAGTATGCTTCTGAGCCACTCTCTGAAGGATTTCTTTTTTTAGTTGTGGTGAAAAATAATACCTGAAAAAGAAGCTCACAGCTAAAAGACATGAAATTTACAACACGTTACTTTAAAAGCCCAAACTAACACTTTGAACACAGTGATTAAACATGCCTGACCAACTTTGATAAACAAAAAGTAAAGGCATCTATTATGCCGTTTATAAGCCATTTATAAAGAATATGTAAGTGAGAAATAAAATGACGGTTTAAACAATGGCATTATAATAATTGTGCTGACGTGCTGCTTGTTTTCTTTCAGTCAGTAGATATTGTGATAAACTGAGGCGTGAGATGAGCCGGGACACCAGCTTCATCATGTCCTACGGTCAACGGGAGGAAACACGACTGGAGGACCTCTACACCGACACTTTAATGGAGCTGTTTAATGACACAAACGAAAGTCTCGGCTTTTTGGAGAGTCTGGACCAGCTCCTGAGCGATCACGCCGTCTTCAACCCTCAAGGAGAAACCATCTACGTGGTTGGCGACGCTGGTGTTGGCAAGTCCATCCTTCTGCAGAAGCTCCAAAACCTCTGGTCCAAAAAGGAGCTACGTACAGATGCTGTTTTCTTCTTTAAGTTTCGTTGCAGGATGTTTAGCACTTTCAAAGACTTAGAGCAGATCTCCCTCAGAGATTTGCTTTTTAAATACAATTGTTACCCAGACCTTGACCCTGACAATGAGGTATTCGACTATATCCTACGCTTCCCTCACAAAGTTCTCTTCACGTTTGACGGCTACGATGAGATTCAGGAGGATCTGGAGCGGATTAATGTGCCTGAGGTGGTGTCCCCTGAAGAGAAAGCCCACCCGTTCCAGCTGCTCGTTAGTTTACTCTCTGGTAAGCTACTTCCGGGCTCCCAGAAGGTGTTAACAGCGAGAACAGGCATCGAAATGCAGCACAAAGTGATCCGAAAGAAGGTGATTTTACGTGGTTTCTCCCCAAGTCACTTAAAAACCTACATCAAATTGCATTTTAAGGAGCAGGACCAAAGAGACCAGGTTGAAGTCCAGTTGGAAGCTAGTCCTCATCTCTGTGGCCTCTGCTCCACGCCACTTTTTTGCTGGATTGTCTTCAAAAGCTTCACACATTTACACACAATGGATGATAATTTCGAGCTGCCAGACACTTGCATAACTCTGACTGACATCTTCCTTTTGTTATCTGAGGTATTTCTCAGCCGTCTAGCCCCTCCTCCTTCGTCGCTCCAGAAGAAAAGCGTTCGATGTGCTTCGGAGACATTTAAATCAGGGCTAAGTCAACTCACTGGATTTGCTAAGCTGGCTCTCCAGGGAATGGAGCGAGGAAGTTTCTATTTCAGTCAAGAGGAGCTCAGGGCTTGTGGTCTGACTGAGGACGATCAGGCTTTAGGATTTCTCCGATCTGTCATCGAATGTGTGACCGAAGAAAACCCTACTACTTTTGAGTTTCTCCACATGACGCTCCAGTCTTTTCTGGCAGCTATTGCTCTTGTTTTAGACGAACATGCTCCAATAAACTCTATTCTTAAGTTCTTTGCAGAGTGCAGTCGGAGAAAGAAGTCGTCGTGTCTGCCTTGTGACTTTTGTTTAAGCAGATCCTCAAAACCAAGAGAAACCAAAGCGTTTACAACCAATGAACACCTACAATTCACAAACCTGTTTTTATGTGGGCTACTATCAAAAGCTCAAATGGGGCTCATAGAACATCTAGTGTCTCCTTCAGTATTAAAGAAAAAACGAGCCTTACTCAAGTCCTACCTGTCCACAAGTGTTAAATCCCACCTTCATGGCTTACCAGTCCACACTGGAAACGAGGGCAAGAAAGTCCACGTGCTTCCTAACTTCCTTTGGATGTTGCGGTGCATCTATGAAACAGGAAATAGAGACATTGCCAAGATGACAGCCAAAGGCATCACAGCGGGTTTCATTAAGCTGGGCTACTGTAACGTCTACTCAGGAGACTGCACCGCGCTCAACTTTGTGCTGCAGCATCGACGCAAGATGCTGGGCCTAGACATGGACAACAACAACATCAGCGACTATGGAGTGAAGCAGCTGCGGCCATCACTCTGTAAGATGACTATAGTCAGGTAACAATGACTGTTTTTTTCTACTTCATTGAGTCATATCAAGCTTTTATGAGCTGACTCTCTGTGTCCTTTTCAGATTTTGTGTTAATAATCTGTCAGACAGCAGCATCGAGGTTCTGGCTGAGGAGCTCTGTAAATACAAACTTGTAGAAGTCTTGGGGTAAGTGAACACTGTTGGCTCCAAAATTAAAAGTCACAATGTGTGGTTTTATAGTATAACTTTTGGTCAGAAAAGTGCACAGGTCAGTATGTACTGTTATCGTATACATTATTGCAACACAGATACAGATGTTACTGTTTGTTAACAGGCCATTTTTTTTATTGAAAAGGGGCTGTTGTTGATATAGAAACAAGGGAGTTATGTGCAAATGTTTAAAAAAAATCATTGCACAAAATCCACTTTTTATGTAAAGAGTTATCTTTCCACCCTTTTCACAGATACCATGATTTAAATACTTTTTGTAGAATCACTTTATTGTGATATTCTTATTGTAGACACTTGTAGAGTATCACAGATTGCATCCCTCCCTAGTGCATAATTACAAATTACAAATGGGCGGCAGTAGCTCAGTGGGTAGAGCAGTCGTCTTTCAACCGTCGTCTTTCAACCGCACAGTTCATACTGTCGGTGTGTCCTTGGGCAAGACACTTAACCCACCTTGCCTCCAGTGGCTGTAACACTGGTTATTACTGTAGAACAATGTAAGTCGCTTTGGATAAAAGCATCAGCTAAATGAATAAATGTAAATGTAAATTCACACTTGCTTTTAGAGCTTGTGCACAGCTATGGTAGCCCTGCGGGGACATGCTGTCATCTTTGATCAAACCCAGTAGAAAAATTTAAATTTAGGTCATAAAGTCTAATATAAAAGAATATGTGAAAGGAAACACAAGTCTGTAGAAAGATTGTTATTGTTTTTAAGATTTAAAGACTTCTCATTTGTCATCACTATATATATTTTTTCTAAAAGTGAAAAAAGATTCCTCATTTCCTTTCAGGCTCTATAACAATCAGATAACAGACGTTGGAGCCAAACATGTTGCTCAAATAATCGAGCAATGCCCCAAACTGCGAACCGTAAAGTATGTGTTATTCACCTAATGCATAAAATAATTCATATTTTTATTTCTTTAATTTAGTTTAATTGATTGTTATTGCTTTTGTCCTAGGCTTGGTAAAAATAAGATCACATCTGTAGGTGCAAGATATTTGGCCAGTGCAATCCAGAAAAGCCCCTCCGTATTTGATGTTGGGTAAGTCTTTCGTACAGTTGCATTTCTGATTGATACAAACCTTATTTTGTACCAACGTAGACACTTAAAAGACAATACAGCATGCACTGTTGTTGAATTTTCATTTCTATATGATGATCAGAATGTGGGGGAACACTATTGGGGACGAAGGGGCCTGTGCTTTCGCCGAAGCTTTGAGACACCATCCGAGTCTAACCAACCTCAGGTAAGGCCTCAGATCTTTTCTAATCAAATGAGAAGTTTCTGTACAGCTGCTTAATTTGAGTGTTTGTTGTAGTCTTTCCGCCAACGGCATCACATCAGAGGGAGGGAAGAGTCTGGCGGCAGCGCTCAAAGAGAACAACAGCCTGAGGATATTCTGGTATGACTTGTACAGAGCCGAGTCTGAGCCCTGAGATATTGTGGCCAAACAGGTTTCTGACTTAATTACATGTGTTTGTTGCAGGTTGGTGCAGAATGATTTATCAGACGACGCTGCTTCACCAATCGCTGATCTCGTCCAAGCCAACACTGGTCTGACACACCTCTGGTAAGAGAAAATGAACAAGTTGAGACATGTTGCAGAGTGATTCTTTCCAGGTTAAAAACTTCTATTGTCTACAGGTTAATCAACAACAAGTTCACTGTGGACGGGATGAGAAAACTGGCCGAGGCGCTTCCCAAAAACACGCAGCTCAAAGAGATATGGTGAGGGGAAGGATCGCTAAAATAGTGCAATACTTCAACAGAATAAAAATGGCTTTGTCTCTTGATTCCTCAATTTAAACCAAGAGAGAAAGTCAAAAGACGAGACAACAAAAAGTTAAAGGTTATTTTAACATACAGTATATGCTTTTCACTGAAATGTTAAAAATGTAGCTTGTCAAATAAGCATGTAATGTACCTTTTTAAAGTAGTGTATATATTGCCACTTTGGCCACTGTTCCGGCTCACAGACTAACCAGAGACTGTACAAAAGGTAGGTTGTGTCAGAAAATAGATGACAAAAATGCATTTGTAATCATTTAAATTTGATTTAAAGTGCCAAAAAAGATTTACTGTAATACTTATAAATTAGGAGTGCTTTTAGTGCCTGGAACCAATCTTTTGACATATTTGCTGCAAACTTCTAAGTCTGTTCAAGAAGACAATTCAGAACAAACTGTACTTGCAACAAAACCAATGAACGCCATTTGTAACAATCAGAAATAGCCTTGGCAAAAGCACAGAGCAGGCGGCAGCTGATTCATTCTGCTCTGGTCCAACCTGGTGGTAAGACAAGACAGGCTCTTAATCTGTAGCTCTTAATGGAGCTGTGTTATCAAAGTCAATTTGTTTAAATGTGTGCAATATAAACCACCAAAGAAAGGAAGAAGAAATACGACTCTATGTAAAATGTTGGTTACCTTTGGCCTCTCAGTGTCATGTCAGTGACTCATTTCTAACTGGAATGAAAATTTACAGCAAACTCAGGCTCCAGAACTGAATGACTAAAGACACGTCTGAAATCGAAGAGAGACTGGTGTTGTGCTTATTTTATGCTTAAAGACTACAAGTATATTGCACACATTTGAACTACAATTAATGTTTTTATGATTTTCTAGTACAAATACATGCTAAGAGCAGGTTGGAGTGTTAGATGCTGAATTAAATAAAGGTCATTTCATTTTGAATTACAGTGATCCTTACAGGTTGTGTTACAGTTCTGGACAGCTGATCAGAAACAGAGCCTTGGCCTGAACTGACACGTCCCTGTAGAACCTGGCCTGCATTCACAGAGACTAGACAAAAGTAACACTGTTGAATTGGCTCTCTGTAAACATCACTTAAAGGAAACTCCTAACTTTGTCTCGCTTAAGAAACTCTTTGCCAAATCTTTGTATGATGTAACAGTATAGTTTTATTGCATTATAGTCCTGGCATATTTAAAATTTTAGTTGAATTGTGGAAAACCCCTTTTAAAACCAAAGAAACTATTAACTTTCTTTCACTTTCCCAGTGACTTTAACGAGTTTCCTTCAGCACAGGTACCAGACTCACGGTGTTTTCTGTTTCAACAGTGTGAAGGGAAACCACCTGAGTGAAGAGGAACAGAAACAGTTCGTAGAAGAGAAAAGGCTGCGGTTTCACTGAAGGGGAGGCACATTGAGCAGGAGGTATGCGTCTGTGCCAGAAGGAAACCGTTGGGAGACATGACGGGAAACTTCACTTGGCAGAATCTGAAGGAAATGTTGGCTTAGAGGCCCTTTCATTTCTAAATGTTGTTTCTTAGCCGTTTTGAAAGAAATGTGCCAATTAAGAGGAAGGGGGTTGGCATACTGTACTTAAATAGTTCCTTACGTCTGTTACTATTCCTTTTTCTGTTTAGATTTTTTTACTTGACTGTTACTCATTGTGCTTTTTTTAATACGTGCACTTAGAGATGGTTTCTTAGCACTTACACTCATTTGTTCATTTACAGGTTTAAATTCAGATGATTCATTTCAGGATTGTGTTACTGGGGATAAAGTCTAACAGTATGTGTTGCAGTTAAAAATAGAGAAGGAAATGATGTAGTTCCTTTTTAAGAAAACCAACATATCAACGTATATATAAGATTTGTAAAAGAAAATCCATATTATGTTTACTTGTCAGTGTTTTTTCATGTATATAAAGCCTGTCATTATGCTACAAGGGCTCAATTGGTACTTATAACTATTTAAAATGGTTTTAAAAGAAATTTCTTTTGTCAAGATTGTCTGTGTTCGAGCACACAGGCCGGTCAAATATACTGTGGGCTACCTTAAAGACCAAGACCTGGACCTGTCTCTCATCCTTTCATTTAGTGCTAAACAAAGACAAATTCAGGTTTACTTTAAGCTTTTAGATGAACTTGATTTCTTCTCTAATATAAGATTAGCTGAGACTCTTTTCAAAGTCCCTCCAATGTCACCAAAGGAGTTAAATTGTAAATCTCCTAATCTGTTGTAGGGAATAATTCATAATGGGACAAAAAAGCTATTAAAATCTTAATAATAATAATAATAATAATATATCTTTGATAGATGTATAAATTGCTTGTGCCACTTGGCCCACAAACAGACCAGAGCTGTGGCTTTAAAAAAAAAAAAAAAAAAAAGTTTGTGCCTAAGTGTGAACAGGATTGCCACAAAGAGTTGTGCCAGAATGGGCTTGAGTTAAAAAATAAATAAAAAGTGCTGAGTAAAACAAAATGCATTTAAGGGGTCATTTAAGGATATGTGCACAGCTTTGAAAACCCCTTTTTTGGTGAATTTATGTCCAACTATTTAAAATCTAGACATTTGGACACTAATCGTATACACTCTTATTACTAAGGCTGCCCCATTTCCACGTTTATCCCCATGCCTCACTTTCACTCTTAGTTCAGGCAGGAATCCCCAACACCAGCAAGGCTTTTCCCTTCTCAGTCTGGGAGTGTTGTGAATGTTTCAGGCAGCTGATATTGCTGACACAAAAGGAAAACAAAACACAAGGACAAGGAGGGAATGTTGTCATTACTTCTATTAAGGCCAGATCTGTTGCACAATTCCCTAAACAGACTGAAAAGAAAAGACAGTAGACAATGTACTTACTCTTCTCACAGAAAACAAACTGTCAACAATGAGAAATCAAATGGTAAAAATTGAAATGAGATGTGGGTAAAGCCCTGGAACATGTTTGACTATTGTTTCAAACTCAACATGAAGTGACATTAAGCGGTTTTGTAGCGCCCCCGTGTGGTGACACTGGGTGTTCCAGGACTCTGATAATCTCAATTTAGCTTTCAGAGTTGTACATGACAAAAGAAATCAGTCCGTTTACAGTGGACCCCAAAGCTCCTGCTGGGTATGATGTGCACTGGGATTTTTTTTCCAGTTATTTGCTCAGTGAAGTTTTAAATAAGACACTAAACGTCTCATAGGTTAGAGTCTGTTTTGCTGTTTGAGAATTTAATTGAAGTATCACTATGTAACCTTTTACCAGGAAATTACATAGCCACCGCCCTGTTTTGTTACCATCCCATTATAACGCATATCTCACCAGAGTAATGTAGCTCTGCACACATTTCAGAAACATACATTAAGAAAACAATTGAACATGCGAACAGCAGTGCAATTGTAGATAGAAGTTTTTGTCCTAAACAGCACCAGTACTTTTAATTTAAATGAAATTACCAAAAGACTGTACATTTGGAGCTTTGAGACCCACTTAAGTTAAGTTTGGATACTGCAGGTGAGAAAGGGTTTCAGAAGAAAGCATCTGGACGTAGGTTTAAAGCAATGGTGTCAAACTGCGGCAAGGGGCCGTGATGGTAAATAAGAATCCTTTTGAAGATGGTGACACTTATCTTTGAGTCTTTATTACATCAGTTTATTTCTTATAATATATATATATATATAATATATATATAATCTTTGTAGCAAAAACCTATGATATTTCATAAACAAATGAAATAAATTAGATCAAATTCAACTAAAATCTGTTTAAATCTAGGTAAAAACCTGTTTAACTCAAACTAAAACCTAGTGCCAAATATATTATCTACCAAGTACTGAAGAGCCTTGAGTTCGACATGTGTGGTTTGAAGGATGTCCAGATGCCTTCTTTGAAACCCTTTCTTGTCCTGACAGACACGATGCAGGTGAGCATTGACCTTTCTGCAGACAGTACAGAAACACTTTGTTTTTGATTAAAGCTGCCATGACCGAGGCACTTTCTCATCATCTGGTCACATTCAAAACCTTTTACAACAATCAGCTGGTCTACTTTGTTAAAACAACAGACAATAGAAAATAGTGGACCAATGGACTCACCGATATAAACCTGAAACGGGTCTGGGGCAGCTGAGGAAGTCTACAGATTATGAAGCCTGAAGGTCACAGTTATGGATGCACACAGCGTAACGGTCGCATTATAGCTTTAACCTATGCAGCTAGTGATGCTATCGGTCAGTGAAGTGGCAGTGAATTTTATAAAACATTAATAGAATACCAGGGTGCACGTGGCAGAGTGGTTAGCACTCCTGCCTCACAGCAAAAAGGTTGTGAGTTCAAAACCCGGCCGACTCAAATATTCTCGGCCGTCTCCGGTCTTTCTGTGAGGAGTCTGCATGTCCTCCACGTGTTACCGTGGGTTCTCTCCGGGTACTCCGGCTTCTCCCACTGTCCAAAGACATGCATGTACAGGTCAACCGGCAACTCTAAAGTGTCCCTAGTGAATGAAAGTGAGAGTGAATGGTTGTCTGTCTCTAAATGTTGGCCCTGTGACTAACTGGCCACTGTCCAGGGTGTACCCCGCCTCAGGCCCAAAGCTGCTGGGATAGGCTCCAGTCACCCGCGACCCCCAACGGGACAAAGTGGTAGAAAATGAATGAATAATAATAATAATAGAATACATTAAAGAGTGTCTTTAATATATTTAAGTTAAAATATGAAGTCTTGATAGCATGTTTGCAAATGGCCCCCTACTTGTGAGAATGTGACTGATTTAAATTCTTGTAGAAATACCTGAAAGTCTTTAAATCAGCAATATTATTGCAAAAACAAGGATTATTTTGTAACCATTTTGAATCAGAGCCAACCCTTAGTTTTGTCACCAAGGTCCATTATTTTCCTGCTGTCTATGTTTAAACCATATATATTCATCTGGTTTCTGTACATTTTAAGATTTAAAGGTTTTTTTTCAGAGCTCAGTGACCATCACAGACTGACCTCATTTCTTTTTTCAGTAATGTCTGGTAATCAGCACACTTTTAGCTTATTTGGAAACATGCGCGAGTTTAGACTTGGACTGTGCCTGATGCTGGACAGTGATGGTCACTGAGTCTGAACTAGTCATGTGACATGCTTGTGTTTACAGGAACTACAACACAGTTATTACCCTCGTACATCCTCATTCTGATTAATGATTACAAATTAAACTTTGAAAAATTGTTGACTCGTGTTTTATCTGCTTTCCAGAGATCTGATGAACAATAATGTGTTATTTTATTGTTCCCTAAAACTGCAGGGAAATATTCACTTTTACGGCTTGGATTTGTACAGTTTGAGATTATGAATAAACTTTAAGTAAAATGGTGTGTTCAGACAAAAAGGGAGGCCATTATTCCCATTTGAGAAGGATAATATATTTTTCATTGTGTTGCAAAAAAGTAAAAGTAATATAATTAAGCATCATATTCTGTGAAATCAAATATTGTGCTTTTGCATTTTATAGTTGTTCTATTATGTGCTTTGTTGTGGTGGTATAGTGTATAAATAAAGATAAATTAATCTGATCTTATGGTTGACATGCAATTGTAGTTCAACTTATTAAGGATGGGACCATATAACCAGTAAAATTAAAAACTGTGCTCACTTAAGGTTATTTCTGAAAAGAAAGATGAGAAATAAAATGTTTTGTATTTACACCTCAGCTGTCTTTGCTTTTAGTTAAAGACAAAGATGTGGCTGTCTTATGGCTTTTGTTTCGCTCTTTGCCGTCTGTTTATATTTTAAACATTTCAAGTCTCAAATCCATAATAAAAAAAAGGTAATAACGCTGTAGCTATTAAAAATATAAAAAAGTTCTATCCCTGGCTTCACTGAATTAAAAATATTATTAAAACAGTCTCCAGTATTGTTTGGATTTGCATATCATTTTTGCCTGTGGCCTGACTTTTTGTCTGAACACCCCATGTATCCGATGGCTGTCAGGTGAGTGTGGGTCTTGTGTTCCTCCTGGGTTCAGGTAGATAAGTCTTTCATGATTGGCTACAGGCTTTTCTCTAGTCCACAGTTCATGATTCAAAAGCACTGATGATTGTGTGTTTGACAATATTCACAGTTGATTGGCACCATTTTTGCAACAGCCTCAGTTTCTGAAAACGTCCTTGTTGCTACGACAGACAAATGTGTCTTTTGAGTCGTCACGAGTCGTACTTGTGGCATTTCCCTCTCGAACAGAACAACCGCAGGTGCTTTGTCCTTCACCGTCTGAGTGTCCCAACATCAACAAGGCACTGGTAGACGCTAAATCTGGAGAGACGATCTGCATCAAACCCACCCCGCTCTGTGATTGGTCCAGCCCGTTGCAGCGCACCATGTGGCTTGGTGGAGGATGTGCAACTCAAAAACAGACGTTGAATCTTTGTATCCCTGAAGATTGCTGATGAGATTTGGCACACCGTGGTACTACATTATTGGGTGGAGGGTTATGAGGGTGGGGTTTACTGATCACAGTGGTCAAGTGTCCAGCAGTCTCATACATCCACGCTTCGCTCTGTCAAAATACAACAGTCTTTTAATCCCAACAGAATTTCAACAGTCATATCAAATTATCAAACAACCTTTAGAACGTACCTGTGCAAAAAAACAACTAAAAAATAACTTTAATCTGATGGATGCTCTGGACATGATCTGTTCACTTCAAACCATTCATCAATACATCTGAAACACAAACAACGAGTAAGGAGCAATAGAATAATATAATGGGTCAATTAAAAATATAAACATGCTTATTTAATGAAAGTAATGCACCTAGAAGTTTTGTAGGGTTTTGAAATAATAACACTTACATAGTATTTGGTTGACTATGGGGACACCTAGTGGCATATCTAGGCTATGACATATTTGCAGAGCACTAACTACAGTATATTTACAATCTGGATAGAGAAGGTCAAATGCACAAATATGTTAATCTAGTCTCAACGTAACACACAGTTTAAATTACTTTACACATTTTACTGTTAATAATCTGCTTATTTTGAAAGACAAGACAAGCATTGCATGTTCGTATTTTCATTAGAGTTTACTTTACTTGTGTCTGTCATTTCAGCGTCACATTTAGAAGTAGCTGATTTCTTTAATGCATATGAATAAAAATGGGTAATCTCTGTCCATATCATTATGTTGGTAGAAAAACTGTTAGGCTCTGTAACATTAGCCTGCACTTGACATTTCCCCCCCTGGAGACGTAAAGAAATAGACAAAGCAGTCTTAGGTAGTATTACAAAGATTCACCATTTTCTGCATTATCTGAACGGCCTGCAGGGAGGAACTAAAACACTATGCAGCTGTTGCTATGGTTTAATCCAGCTAGTGCTGTGTCAACAAGTATCTTTCTGTGATTTTAACTCGCAGTTTGACCACATTATTACTCGATTAACAATGTACAATAGCAGTTTTAACTTTAAATATAAAATAGACTCCCTTAACACCTTGCACAGTTGTGTAAGGTTAATGCCAAAAGGTGTTCCCTGTTCAGTGAACAGTGAAACTGCAGGACGACTGAAGCATTAAAATAAGCAGTCCTGTCCTTATGTGAGCCCCATACCCTTTGTGGTAGATGCAGAGGCAGGGCAGGCGAGCAATAGTGTCCCCCTGCGTTAGCTCTTCCAGACAGATTGCACATTCCCCTGCATCCTTGGTCAGGACGTCCTCTGTCAGACACAAGAAGAAAAAAAAAAAAAAGCACATGAGGGGAATCTGTGAGCAACATCGTTTTAAAACGCATTACTTCATTCAGAAACGTGTGGTGGGTACAGCACAGTAAAGATTCAAGGCTTGAAACATGGATAAAAAGAGTAATAACAAATGGCCCAAGTCAGAAACTGAAAGAAAAGATATGCTTTAAATTAAACAATGTCCTTTTTCAAGATGTTTTTAAAAAGCTGCAGTGTACACTTCCATTGCACATCCTTCTTTTCTATAGCCAAGAAGTACCTACAGTAGCCCTGGAGGGACATGTCGTTATGTATAAACAATCCCAGTATATACAGTTGTGCTCATAATTTTACATTCACTGACAGAATTTGTGATGTTTTTGGCCATTTTTCAGAGAATATGACACAAAAACTTTTTTTTCCCACTTACTGTTAGTGTTTGGTTGAAGCCATTTATTGTGTGCAAATTTTCCACAGTGTTTTTTGATAACATGTTGCATTCATTTTTTCCTGTGCCTTTGTAGCTCACACATCCCCAAATCATCAGTGATCCACCTCCATGATTCACAGAAGGAATGGTGTACCTTTCATCATAGGCCTTGTTGACTCCTCTCCAAATGTAACGTTTATGGTTGTGGTCAAAAAGTTACATTTTGGTCTCATCATTTCAAATTTGGGCTGTCTTTGGGCTGTCTCTGGCATACTGTTCGCAGGATGTGTTGTAATGGCTTTCTTCTGGCGACTTGACCATGCAGCCCATTTTTCTTCAAGTGCCTCCTTATTGTGCATCTTGAAACAGCCAAAGCACATTTTTACTGTATTTCAGCTGAAGTTACTTGTGGGTTTTCATTTGCATCCTGAACATTTTTTCTGGCAGTTGTGGCTGAAATTTTTGTTGGTCAACCTGACCTTGTTTTGCTTTCTACATAATCCCTCATTTTGAACACTGCTTTGATTGTCAGTCTCAATTCCTTTTCTGTTTTAAACAGTTAATTACAGATGCTTTGACAATTATTTTGCTTTCCCCATGACTCAGAATTGGGAAAAACATCAGCACCGGCACTGGATGAAAGATCTGTCAGGAGCCCGGAAACTCACTGACCTTTTACACACACACTGATTACAGCAAACAGATCACAGGTGAGGATGGTTACCTTTAGTAGACATTCAAACCTGTTTGTGTCACTTGTGTGCATCAGGCCAAAATCACCAGCGTATGTAAACTGATCAGGGTCATTTGGGTAGTTTCCGTTATGATTTTAAAAGAGTAAACACAATTGTTTTTCAATAAACGGCTTGACCCAACCACTAATTATGAGTAAAAAAAAATTTGTGTTATTCATCAAGAAAAAATAAAATAAAATAAATAATAACAAAATCACAAATTCTGTAAACTTATCTGTGTGTCAGATGTTTATTTATTTTTTTATTTAGAAAGAAACAAGATATTCTAAACAATGCACATTTAAAAGACAGGAATAACACTGTAAAGTAAGCCAATCAAGTTTGAACTAGAGCTGAACAATATATCGTTATCATATCTATATCTAGATATGAACTTTCACACACACTACCAGGGATGTGGGAACTATATTGTGAGGGGGGGGCGGTGTTTCCAGCAGCAACAGCGCTGAATGAATGATGATCTGCTTTAATGTAATTTTTCCTTTTTTATTCAGAATATTCACAAATGTGTTAGCTATGGCATGAAATATCTAAATACATGCAAGTGGAAGTATATTGTTGTTTAAACACCTTTATAACGACCGTGTTAGTTTGTCAGTTAGTCAGAGAATCGGATCTGTTGGATTTACAACCTCTATATTTACAACACGTGAATTCATCCACTTCTCCCGAAATACTTAAAAGTAAGTGGCTGGTGAACTGGGAATAGAATAGAGTTAACATTGAAGTTATTTACACATATGTTTCTGGTATGAATAAAACGTGTTGAATTATAATGGAAAGGATTATTATTACCTCTTCCATAGACATCAGTGTGTATTTTACAAACTCTAAATGTATTGTTTTTTTAGTACTTATGTGACTTTATATGTTTGAAACCTAAAATAAACAGTATGTGGTTGAAGACACTGAAAAGTTGTGCCTGTCTCTGGCTAAATTCAACATTTGAATTTAGCAGTTGATTATGTAATTTATTTTTTGGTAATTTATGTTAATGTTGATGACTTGTTCTTAAAAATAAAATTATACTTTCCACATTTTTTTGTATTATGGTCGTTTTATTTTTCTGAGAAATGCTTGGTTTTCCCCGAACACGTATCGTATTGTATCAATATCGAGATATCTAGCATGAAAATCGAGATATGAAATTTTGTCCATATCGTTCAGCCCTAGTTTGAACTAAAATGAACCAGGCTTTAATATTACCAGAAATTGTTTGTGGTATAAGAGAAGATTCTCCTGCTGTGTAAGAGGATACTTATTTAATGTTCTGTTATTTTATGGCAGTGACATTTTACACAATGTTCATAGATAGATGCTGTTTATCATTCTGCACGATTTATGACGTTAGTGGACATAAAGTGAATGGTGGAGCGATAAATGTTAAGGTTGGATGACCCTCTCTGTCTGCCAGGCCATTTAGGTTTATTTATTTATAAGACCCTTGCTGCTTTATACCCTCAGCATCACCTCATTGTGCTATGCTAATGCGAGTCATTACTGTACATGCTCAAACTGATGCATTATGCAGCAGGTGCCTGGCGTCTCTAAAAAGGCCTGCAATGACGTAAAGCTTGGATTCTGTTAGACTTTTTGTTTTTTATCCCTAAAAAGTTTATATTCAAGTATTTTTACATTATTGTTTTAATCTTATGAAAATAACAGGGGTGGGATTTTTACATTAGGGCCTTAGGGGCAACATAGGATTTTGTTAATAGTAAGTTAATATACAACTCGACTGGGGGAATTGATGATGCGAGGGCTATGTTATCTGGACCAAGCGCAGAAGGTAGATCATTTGATCAATAAAGACAGATACAGCTAGAACACTGGCTGTTGTCAGAGCTACCACTTTCATACAGATGTATTTACCCTCTGTCCCTCTCTATTCTTTTACATCTGGAATTTGGAGAAATGGTCTTTCTGCAGGTTTCTCCAGAAGATGTCCCAGTGATGATTGGACCTGGCCCGACCCACAGACCCACATTGACCCTAGCTCCTCTCACTCAGTTGGATGGAACTGTCCCCCTTGCTGATATTATTTGGACTTATATAAATGTTACTATATCTAAATGTACTATTAGTGAATGTAGTATATGTAACCGTCTATTGCATGAAGTAGACTCCTCCTTCTCTGGTTCTCCCTGAGGTTTCTCTTTTTCCCATGGCTTTTTTTCCCCTCGCCCTGAAGATAGGGACCAGACTATTACCTTGTACAACCTCTAAAGCCCTTTTAGGCAACTTTTGCTGTGATATTGGGCTAAAAAAGTAGAAGCAAACAGGAAATGGATTTTAACTTATTTTTGTGAATGTTATTGTTATTTAAGACAATATTTGGTCAAGAATAATGGTAATTTGTGTGTGTATAGGCATAAATTTTGTTATCTTTCTTGTGCATAAATGTGACCTTGAGCCAAAGTGGTACAAAACCTTTTAGACCTGTTATTTCCCACACGACTAAGCTGAGCCGGTCAGTTCAAAATGTTTCAGCTGAGTGTTACTATTCCCATCTCTCATCGTCACAGTTCTACCTCCATGTTTTATACACTGTGCTGCATTCATTATGGTCAACTCTATCAGTCTGGATTTAAAGTGGAAGTCAGCGTGTGCACCATTAAACCCATCACCTGCAGCAAAACACACAGTCATTAGGACGGGCCTTTCCTTACGTAACTCTGGATTAACCCACATAGGCCTAGAAAAGCCAGATATTATGGGCTGTAGCACATGGCAGGCAGATCAGCTGAGAGTAAAAAAAAAACATGTTTAACACACTGTCAGTCAGACGCTCAGGAAAATCTCAACCCCGAAGGATTTTAGATTCACATTTAAATTATCCAGTTCACAAATGTTCACTTTATTATTATAGCTATTTGTCTACGCACAACAATAATAATAAAAAAAAACGCTGGAGGGAAAAACACAGCTGCAGATGAAATCATGTTAAATCTAGCAACAGAAATGAGGAACACAACCATATACTGTAAATGCTAAGATTCTTCTCATATGCTACAACATACAAACTATATTAACTTCTATTAGTTATTAGTCTATTATGTTATTGTGATTGGTTTCTAAGATTCTCCATTAGTCTCATAATAAATTCTTATTTAGGTAGCTCCACTGACTCTGAGCAGATTAGACGGTCATTTCCATTGAATGTGGCAAATAATCTTTTCGTGTTTATTTGGAATTAGTCTTAACTTATCTTTTAAAACAGTTTTGTTTCTGAACGTGGTGACTGGTTTGTATCCAAGTAAAAAAAAAAGAAGCTAATTTAATGTTATCTGCAATTATAAAATCTTGAACAGTTTGAACAGCAGTAATGATATGGGATTCCGTGCAACAATTACATTTTAATTGTCAAAAAAAAAGCCAAATCAGAGCCTTAACTTAATTTAAATGACTTTATATAGCCCAGTATCACAATAACAACTGCGGCAAAGGGACTACCAAATGCATAATCCAGCAAGTTCTACCTTAGACCCTCCATCAGGGTAAATAAAAACCAAACAAAAACACAGCCAGGGAAAAAGAGAAACCACAAAACGCGGAGTCCACTCCCAGGACAGACGAGCCGTGTAATAGATGTGACTTAAACTGCGACGCGAGTTAGTGGCTCCAGAGACCAGTTGCAGTCAGTCCAGAGGCATACATTTCTTAATATTTAAATTCAAGTGAAATTATACTGCATCAATGCAACATTCAAACACCGCTATTTTTTTCCCTTAAAATAGTCTTGATCAATTGCAGTCTGTGATTCTTTGGATCTACTGTATAATGACAAGGTTCATGGATGAGCCAGCAGCAGGTTGTGTACTTTAGGTTTAAACTTTTTAAAAGCCGACTACATATCAAATCAGAGTCAAGGGCTTTTGCTGCATTGTCTCAAACTCTGAGCCATAGTTTTGCAGTGTTTATGTGTTTACAACAAAGAAAAACATGTGTGGCCTGCACTTAACTTTGGCTCATGTTTTAAAATCACAAGTAATCACTTCAAACACAAAGCTGACCTCAGTTCTTGTCATGTTGTATACACGGGACAGCTGCTGTTGGTGTGCCGCTGCAATGGACAAAACACTGGATATATTTAGACACAACAGGCCCGAGAGTGTATGAAAATAAACTGTGTTTCAAGGCCTGACCACAAAGTTTATCGACATACAGTTTGAATTAAGTTCACCTTCATGAGAAGGTCTCCAGATCTGATCGACCTCGGCCATCCAGATAATAGGCTGGTTAATATAGCCTTTGATTAGTATAAATACAAATCTAGAGTGTGATAAGTATGTTGAACATTCAGATCAATAATACTAGTGGAAATGTATTGTCATGGATTAAAACCACCATGACTGACCTAATCTTTGACCCTAAAAATCCTGGTTAGTGATTTTGCCTTTGGTTGACCTTAAAACCCAACATATGGCTCAGTCTCCAATCTGGATTATCACAATTTACTGTCAAAGCCTTATGAAAGCAGTTCAGACTAAAGTGTGTGGGTGTTATCTTTTAATGTTGGAGGATACATATGTGGTAGACGGCAGTGTCCTCCCAGAATGAGACAAAGAGTGAATTTACTGCAATTTGCCTGGGCTTGTCTCTAGATTTTGCAAATTTTATACCTTCACTTGACACTTCCACTCTGTCTAGACTACTTCAGCAGTTTAGCATTATAAAACAAAGACACTTGGAACATTTACACAGCACTTGGCTTGTGAAAACTGGTTTAAAGGCATGTTGACAATCAATTCTGATGAGACAAGAGCAAAAAATACACAACTACCAAACAATTTCTCTATTCAACACATGTATTCAACTATTTATGTTGACAAATGATTGAATCAAATAGTATTTTAGGTGTTGGAATAACTTTGGGGGAAGTCTGTGAGAAGAACGTAGTGACATTCAAAACCGGTTTTGGTCTAGAGTCTAAAGGCCATTTTGTTGGTCTTTTTGCTTTTTTTTGATAGAGACAGCAGTTTGACAGGAAACAAGGTGAGAGAGTGGAATGACATTAAGCACATGACTCAAGGTGGAATTGAACCTGGGTGCCCCATGGATGAGGCATGTCTAGGTCCTTGTTTAACAGGGTCACGACATCAAAAACAACCAACAGCATAAAAAGTTTATTTGTCCACAATATTCTAGTGACTGGATGAAAACTTATTTCTATATTCAATTAAAATAAGCAGGTTAAACATAAGTGTACTGTTCTTTGTTGGTAAAGTGAGTCCATGTGAGTATGTTTCTATTAGTTTTTCAGTTTTTGTGGGCACTGCACGTTGACCACTGACCCATGAGGTCATTTTGAGAACAAACATATAGAGGCTGCTTTGAGTATTACAATGTTAGTATATCTTATATAAGCTTATGAAATGCATTAAGTCACAGCGTGTCCTCGCTCAGATAGTGATACAGATGTGTGTGTGTGTGTGTGTGTGTGTGTGTGTGTGTGTGTGTATAACAGTACGGGGTTGTCCTTGGACGGCGGCTGAAAGAAAACAACTGAGTGCCTCATCAGCGCAGTGCTTTCAGGTCTTCAGGGTCGTTGGAGTCTGTTTGAGTGGTTGTGTGAGGCACAACGGGAGGGCCTCTGAGCATGATATCTTATTAGGATAGCCACAAACACCACAGAGCAGCTGTGGGAACACACATTGACTGGTGTTAACAACTTATCATGAGCTCTGTGCCTTGTTAAACCTCGTCTTTACACCGAGTTCTCTCTTTCAAACAGGGTTCATATGAGGGCATCAGAATAAAGATGTATCGAGACGGTATACACATAATACTAGTGCTAGAATTCTTATGTCATGCTACTTTTGGAAAAAAACTTTGGGTCATGGTATAATTTTTTGAACATGTGAACACGACAACATGAAATCAAGGAAATCAAACAAATTGTCCGCATTCCCAAGTTATAACTGTCTTTTCACACCAACAACAAGATCCTGTGGAATTGAGACTTCCTGTTGGAGTTGAACCAAGTACACCAGGTGCTCATGACTCCATCTAGTGTAACACAGTGAAATTACAGGCCACCAATAACAAACTTGACGAGTCTCTTGTTGATATGTGTGTGGCCTATTACAGCACAACAGCAAGTCTTATTGCAGATTATTTTAAAGTGAAGAAATATTGCATGTTTTCTTCAAATCACTCACCGTCTTTGACAGAAATGTTCTCTCACAAACTCCTGTAACATCTGACAAAATAGAGACGCAGGTATCGCAGGCCAACACAAGCCTCAGCCTGTTCCTGTGGGGGGTCCTAACACTTTTGTTTTTGGGTTCAGAGCATGTGCCCCTGAGGCTGCTGATTGGTTGAGAGCATCTGAGGCTTCCTCCCACTAAGCTGGCAAGCTTCCCGTTGGCTGTATTTGAGAAACTGGCTTTGTATATTTAAGTTATTATTTCTGCCATATCTGCCTTGTGCAGTTTGTGTTTACAAAGCCACACACTTTTATTTATAGGCACCGATGTTCACTGCCAGTTATTGGCTTCATAAAGTGCACACTCTATTATTAGGCTTCGAGTACAATAGTGGCATAAAACGAAGAGAAGAAGACCAAAAACCCAAGTAAATGTCCAATGAATGTTTCTCGAAAGTTACTGCTGTATTTCTAGGAACATTTCTGAAAGCTCTAATAAACAATCCCAGTAAAACTTAAACTCTTTACTGTGCACATTCATTTCCCGTAACAATGATGTTTGCTTCTGAGCACATAGTGGCATAGACAATTTATGTCAATGTGGTGTGACTACTAACAGCAAAAGTGACTCTGTTGGTTGTGGTTTATTACCAATAATAAAACTAAAAGCCAGTAAACAGGAGAATATCTTGTTGTGGTCAAAGGTTGGTAGTTAATAGTTAGCCAGGAGAGGGTCAAATGGTCACTGAAATGATTATACCAACTAAACGTGGCCAAAATAAACTTAACCGCAACTTTGTATAAGTGTTTACATTTGGCTCTGAAAAATATACTTAAGTTATCTTTAGCTTTTTAGATTGCCATCTCCTTTACAAGAGCGTCTCGAGTACAAGACATAAAAGACAATTAAAACAATCATAAATATGAATTAAAACATCTATAGCAAACATTTTGAAACGCATTTTCATTCCCTTTACACATTGGACAGTTAAAGCACCAAAAACACTATTTTGTATTTAATATGACATATTTCACCAACATTCAACCATTACCAAAGTAAATTCCACTAATATGACTTGTAATTAATGCAACAGAATAAAGACATAAATATAAGGTGACTCCATGTTTGTAGGGACCAGTATCAGAAACATATTTAAAAAAACAGTTTGAATATTTTGCTTTATATTGTGTGATATGTTGTAAATATAAAGTTTCTACAACTACCAAGAGCAGACAAAGTTTTTGGAAGAAGCACATTCAAGGTATTTTTTCCATTAGCCATTAGTTGGATGACTTCCTGTTTGACAGCGGACAAACTGAGCACTGCTGAAAATTCAAAAACATGCTTTTCTTATTTGAACATGCAACTCTGCATAAATGTTTAGGACATTTATGAACTCGGTAAACACATCATCTGACCTATTTTCACTTTGCCCATACAGCAGGGTGTCCCTTCAGGGCTCCTGTAGGTGCTCATAGGCTGTAGAAAGAACAATAGAGGCTGCCAAAACACACGCTGCACCTTTAACAATACTGCACTGCTTTAGCTTATCACCAAATGGTCAAATTTAGAAAAATAATGAGTGATGATCTAAGCAAACAACATATTTGACTTGTCTTAAGTTTGTTTTATGCTGCAATCTGTTAAGCCACTCACATTCTTCGATCATTTCCAGATGTTGCCACATATTGACTGGCTCCATTCTAAACATGCACACACTATGATGAGTTCATTTAAAAATGGACCAACACACTGTAGCTTAACTAATATGAATATATGACTGCAGAGCGAGACGCGAGACGGGAACTTGGCCCAGCTGAACAGGAAGTGAAAGAGGAAGCTGCCCCAAAAATATTGGTCTCACAGGAAAACACGGGGCGGAATGTAAAGTATAGCTTAGTGCAGTTTTCACTTGTTTATATTAAAAATGCAAACACTTCTGGGATCATATCTGTAGTGCATGTTGTTCCATTAACACGCACTGCATTAGGATCATTCGCACTGATATTTCATAGTCTGTAGGACAAAGACTTTGTTCATGTTTCTACAGCAAGAGTGAGAGCGAAAGTGGGTCATCCATTCACGCTGAGAAAGAAGTGTAAGACAAGGTGATGCAATCATGAATGAAATAAAACAGAAACCTCCCCCCTGTACAAGTCCTGTAATTGTACAGCAACTCTCTTTTTAGTTTAGCTATTTTGTTCCTGCAGAGACATAAAGTGGCGCAGTAATATTCACACATTGGCTGCACATGTGCTGAAAAGTCCTGTCACATGGCCCATGAGTGGGGGACAATAAAACACAACCGGGACTGGCTTTTATGCTTTTCTTCAATTCAGTTCCACTACGTTTTAAACATCACCGATTTACAACATTTATCGTGCTTAGCATTAAACCCAACAAATTGTTCTTTAAGCAAACAACTGGCCACAAAAGTGAGAAAAAAAACTCTCTTTAAGTGACAAAGTATTAGAAAAACATAAATGCAATAACAATGTGGAATATTAAAATGATCCCTTGTGATATTAAATTGCCTTCTTTGTCAAAATAAAGTCAAATACATGACTATGGACTAGACCCCACTGGTAACGCTAAAGCTATGAACATTTATTAGGTTGCAACACTATTTCATTTAACTGATCAAAAGATATAGTTAGTAATTTCTCTATTACACAAGGTAAAATAACTACTAACTGTAAATGCTTAATAATTTGATGAATACTAAGCGATTGGCCTATGGGGCAGCCATTTTCTTGAATCATTCCTTTGCAGTAGCCTATTTTGTAATCTGCCACTGAACAATTGTTTTTTGTAAGTCTCATAGAAGTGCTATTGCTATTGGACAGGTTTTATAATGAAGTGCTATTGCTAATCTCAGACTGTGCACTGCAGTTCACAGTGCACTGCACTGCAGGTGAGACTACTTCTGATGCAGTAGGATGGAAAAAGTGCAATAAAACTTGACTTTGACCAATGCAGGACACGGTAAAGTTGCCTCTTGAGAATATTATTGATGCTTTATGTAACTGGTGTGGTTTAAAACGCATTTAGTTAGTCTCAAGCTGCTTTGTTGTTGCTTGTTTTGCCATCATAAAATTTATGGCGAAGAAAAAATGTGCCAATGTACTTTTTTTATGCACTGTACTTTCAGGTACAGCTGGGAAATTAAGTCTTGTAAATTGGTTTTACAAGATTTAGGGGGCAAGACAATGTAGGAATAGTGACTCTCTTTGATGCAGACCTTGTGAGTTCAATCCCAGTCTAACCTTTTGTACCAGACATGATGCTTTTACATAGTATGTGAACGGTAAAGTGCCCTTTGATGCAGACCTATATATTTGTGTTTTAACGTCTACTGTGAGTTTAGTGATGCACAGCCCACAAGTGATGGAAAAACATCCAAGGTGAAAGAATTATTGAAACTAGAAACACTGCTTTTGCATTTTATTTAAGTAATGGTTAGGAGAGAAATGTAGAGACTTACCGTTATATGTGACTCTAGGTTTGGTTAAGCACAGGACAAGGTGCAGATCCATCTCATCAGACGGGACAAACTTGGAGCACACGGGGCACTTGAAGCCTGAAGGGAAGATGAAAAAGCACAGAGATAAATGAGTCATATTAAAAGATTAAATTTTATTGAGTTGATTTATTTGAACTGGAGTTTTCACACTTAAGTTTGGTTTGGTTTCTTCTCACAGATTAAAAATTCAGCAACTCAAATGCAAGAATAAAAAAATATTTTAGTTCCGTCTTATTATTTGACAATATTTACCTTTTTATTACATATGGTTGAGATAGAACAGTACAAGGATTGTTTGGTTTCAAAAGGATTGCATTGCCCCACATTTTTTTCATCCTTGTTATATGCATAACACAGAAATTGTGTTCACACTTGGCCAAATGACAGTCAGAAAAAGTAGAAAAACAAAACAGGATTTAGATTTATGCAGCCTTGAAAAGTGCATCGGACTAAACACCCTGCATTGCTCTCCACTGACACTTTGTCTGCTTGGTCGATACTCTTCACAGACGCTGACACAATCCGGCCTCAGTAAATACCACTGCTGTTTACTGAGAGCCATTTGTTTCAAACAAATCTGAAACACATCGTGATCTGAGGAGGAAACACCACCCACACAGTGAGTATTCACCACACACAGCCAACAAAAGAGCTGTGCAAAAGTATCAGGATGGCCAAAACAAACAGTCTCTGCTGGTTTTCAGTATATAAAATGAACCAGACAAAATCATTACCTAATTACTGTAATAAAAAACAAAATGAAATAAAAAAATGATAAGACATAACTGTTTTCCTTTGTCCTGTATTGTCCTAGAACATTTAAATCATCTGTGCACTCTCAAAATGTTTTTTGGTAAATGAACACAGTACGCCCTCCTGTAACCTCTCGAGCTTCTGTCGTTTGCTTTTCTAGTGGACTTTAAACTTAAGTGAGGACTTATAATGAATAGTTAATAATAGCTACATTTAAATCCTAAAAATACAAAACTAAGGAATAAAAGGAGATGTTTAGAAATGTCCAAAAAATAAGAGTAGAAACCTGACTGGATTGTAACGGGGAAAGAAATGTATGTGAGAAACAATGTACTGTACTCTGCTGGTAGCGCAAAAAAGTTTAATTAAAAGAATGTTATCCTCAAAAAGAAATTCAAGATTTAAAAAGTTACAGCACATAATGTCTGCTCAATCAGGCCACATCTTAACAACAGGACTCCACACTTATACTACTTCCTTTCTATTAATTCATTTTAGTCTTCTTCTTCAAAAAAAAATCTCTCCTATCCTTAGCTTTGTATGTAAACTGTGACTAGTTTTTGGTGCACTTGTGCTTTTTGCTGCCTTGTGTTAAGATGCTTTGGATAAAACGTCTGCTAAATGACTAAATGTAAAACATACTCTCAATCAAAGCACTCTTAGCAATTAACCCTTTGTTTGTACTATACACATGACATATTCAATACAAAGCAAAGACAAAGCAAAAATATCCCCTAAGGAACAACATTTTTACCTGTACAGGGTTTTGAATAACCTACAATCTGCTTTAAATGCACCTGCAAACGTCCCTGCTGTATCTTGTTCCACAGCCAGAAAGTAATTAAGTACACTTGCCTGACTCACAAACCGGTAACTAATTACATTCACTGTTTCAAACACTATTATCTGTTAGAAGATAATACATACTTTATCAGATATCAACTCTACTTCAATTTAACCTTGCATGACTTTACATAACTCAAAACTGACACTATTTAACTCTTGGCACTGAGCACTCTTCACATCATTCGGTGTGTGCCAAAATATCTTCCAAAATGTCATACTCTGTGGTGTAAAGCTTTTCTAAACATCATCACTGTGACCTGCGTGTCCCGCTTCCACTGACATCACTGCCCCCTTCGTCATGGCAACCCCAACCTCCCATCCTTCAGCGACACTCAGCTGAACCCAGACAGGTGACGCACATCGGCCTAAACGCGTCGATATGAGACGTTCCTAATGTAAAACCTGTCAACCTGCTGTGATACTGATGAGCACATTACCGAATGTGACCTATTTAAAAAAAAAAAAAAAACACATGCAGGATTTCATGTGTGGGTCTCGTAAGGCCGTCTGCTGACAATTAGGAAACCTTGAGACGGGGTGCGTTTGTTTGGAAGAGAAAATGACGAGCGACTCCAGTTTGGCTCATTGTGGAAAATGCTGTGAGCCCAAGCTCCACTCGACGCTGCGATGACTCATCCACTGAAACATGACAGGAAGTTCTCTCCAGGAATCCTAATGTACCAGAGTGACTTTCTACTCTAAAAAAGGTGTTGGTCTCTGTTCTTACTCCACAGTTAAAAGGCACACTGTGTACAGGTTAGTACACAGTTGAACCAAATGGAACAGTATAATTGTGCCAGAATAAGACTTTGCATTTGTCAACCTTAAAAATAGGCATCACCATAGAAACCAGAGGAACAAGCCATTAGTTCCAATAATTCCTGTTTCTATACTAGTCGCAGACACACATACTCAAGTTATTACATGAATGATATTGCCCGCTTGAGTAACTGACTTGGTAGAACGCATACCATATACTCAGGGGACCCGGGTTCATTTCCTCTTTCTTTCACCTAGTTTCTTGTCTATCTACCCTGCATCTGTGAAATAAAGGCAAAAGCCCCCCCCCCAAAAAAAATGTAAATTCAGACAAAGGTCTAAAACAGGGTGTACATGCATATTTTTTTTATTTTTTTATTTTTTATTTTTTATTCTCAATATTAGTACAAACTCATCAACTGACCCCTTTCTATTGGATTTGCTAATTTACAAAAGCCTGACCCTGCAGGGCTCCTGTATATGTAGCTTCTTGAGCACTAAAAAAAAAGTAGTGTGGGGTGTTCAAAGCATAACTGAGCGAGCATTTTCATTTATTATTTTTTTTTTTTCAAATGTCCTTTACGGTCTTCTTTACTGTTGGTCGATAACATGTCCGTTCTAGTCCCTCTGCTTTGCAACACAAAATACTTTCTGGTATCCCGTCCCCTTTTATCCAATCAGGGGACTCCTCAAACAGGAAGTGTCTGATGTGTTCAAAGGGTTTAAACAATAATAAAGCAGGTAAAACTAGAAGCATATACGCTGTACTTGACTCTACAGAGGTCATACAGATATTCTAGTTCAGTAGTTCATGTTTGTAGTGGCTGATTATATTAAATGTACATAGTAAATGAGCTACTGATTTCCGTCACTGCATTTGAAAATGGCAAAATACACTGGAAAATTGACAGAACATTAGCCAACACCACTGTTAGCACTCTTTTAACACATTTCTTTCTCCTTCAAAAACTAATTTCAAACCAATTTTCTGCTCAATGATGAATGTCTCACCTGAATCCATTAGAGAACCTACAGGGTTTCTTCATATTCAAATGTTGACAACTTCCAAACATATCCCCCTCCATTATGAGCCGTAGTTTTATCTATTCAGATCATACTGTTTTGATTTTAGGGGCACTGGTGTCATGTGATCAGATGGTTTCAAAATATCACAGCTACAGACAAATGTCAGCAAATTCAAATGAGTGTCCTTACGTGACACGCTCCAATACTGTCTGTGTCTGGAACCAGGAAGAGGTGGGATTACAAGAAACATTATAATTATGAGCAAGCACACACATCCAGACTGTAATCATTTACAATGGCAGTAACAAAATGATTGTGTTGGGACAGCGTGTACTAAGCTTTTATAAACTAA
Source organism: Neodontobutis hainanensis (assembly GCA_024349245.1). Taxonomy (NCBI): domain Eukaryota; kingdom Metazoa; phylum Chordata; class Actinopteri; order Gobiiformes; family Odontobutidae; genus Neodontobutis; species Neodontobutis hainanensis. The sequence continues at coordinate 2,259,264 of JALDNG010000004.1, read as the reverse complement.
TGTCAAGCCTCATTGCATCACTATGTACCAAAGTTTAAAATCTGCAACGAAAGATTATGTTCTATTTAACTGTACATATTTGAGAAGGGCTGAATGTCTGAGCATAAACTGCCCAATGATTACTGAGAAAGATTGTATGAACATTTTGCACAGCTTGTTTACGTGCAGTGTTTAGATTGGAGTTATTCCTGGAAATGGGACTGTTACAAGCACAATAGCTTCTGGGTAATGACATTGACAGTTTCACTTCTCTTGTCACTAGTGTCAGAGTCAGACAGCTGTGCTTTGTATCTGAGACTGAGAACTCAAGCGGAGGTTTGACCCAAGCTGTAGAGACAAACTACTTCTGACCTTCTAACATCTGACCACATTTTACAAAAATGCACCTGCTTTAACATAATCAAGAAGTGGGTGGTTTGGAAATTTAATTAAACTACAAAGAAAAAAAGAAATTGTGTTAAGGATTCAAGCTTGTTCATCTTGTATAGTGAGCCATGGCTCAGTGGTAAGTCCAATGCCCGTGTGAATACTGTCATTGTGTCCTTGGGCTAGAGTCTAGCCCATTCAATTTAGGACTGAATCAGGTTTAAACAAGGATTAAACCACAACTAAACCAAGTCAGAACAGTTTGATTCAAAGCATTGACTAGTCCAGTGGTGCTCAATACGTCAATCGCGATCTACCAGTCAATCTCAAAGGTAGTATTGGTAGATCGCAGGTTGATTAGGTCACTGTGCATGTGCAAACAACGGCGCTAAGTGCAGCAAAACTTCAGCGAGTTACCTCCAATTTTTAGACCTCGGTTTTTTCCCTTAAACTTAAGAGAGGGTTGGGGACCAAGTAAAAAGACAAAAACGTATCACTTTCATACAAAATGGGAGGAGAACTTTTTTTTTCACGATGACGTTTTCGAAGTTCGTTTGCCTCATTTGTCAGCAGCTACTGTCCGGACTATGCATCCCTGGCTGATTCAATTCAGTGCAAGTCCTCTGAGAATGTACATAGTTAATTATGTTTTGTTGTGCAATACGGGCTCATACGGTTATGCAAGGTACATCAACATACATTGTACATTTAAAGAATCCTCAATATATGTTAAATAATATATGTTTTGCATTTTTGTGACCTAGTGGGTAGATCATTTTGACATGGTAATTTTATAAGAAGCTCGCATGCTGAAAAAGTGTGAGCACCTCTGGACTAGACAATAGTTATGACATTGTTACAGTGTGAATCTCTTTCAGATGTGAGGGCAACATTATGGATAGCCAAGCAGGATCTTGTGTTATTTAATATTGAAATTAACAGCAAAAGCAACAATACAAAATGCAAAAGGTACGTGTCCTTAAATTGCCCAAACCAAAACATTTGGCTAATCCTTGCAGCCGGTGGTACTAGTGGATTTGTCAAATTATATATCTTCTAAAAGCAAAGACAAGAACAAATCGATTTTTTCTGGACTTTTTACTTCAGGTGTCAATCCTACTAAGACACTTGTTAAATTGTAAAATCAATTATTTTTCACTCTACTTGTGCTGAAAAAGAACGAACAGACAGAAAACCTCAAGTTTCTCCTGAAACAGCATCTTGGTGGCAGCTAAGTTCACCACTGAGTAACCCGTATTCCCCGTAAAAGCAACACTCCACTGCCCCCATCTAATCCGTTGTCTGGAGTCCATTCAAGGGCACAGCGTTCATTATCTGCTGTCCCTGCATCAGCACATACTGCAGTAGGAGCCATTACACCCGATTTATGAATCGTCTTATTATTGATCAGTTCACTGATATTCGACCTGCGCTATAGCTGCAGCACCAGTCACTTAAACATCCGTACAGCCGCATTGATCATATGCAATGGAGCCAAATTAACAAAAGCTGCGAAATACTATCAGGAAAATTAGTTTTCCTTAATTAGGTCTAATTAGTAATTAGACCTTCTCCTTGTGTTGTGGGATATTTCCATGATACCTAAACATCTAAATCCTGCAGGCATGTGTGATGTTTTCACAAAGGAGAATAGTACCCAAGGTATACAGTGCATCCGGAAAGTATTCGCAGCGCTTCACTTTTTCCACATTTTGTTATGTTTGTTACAGACTTATTCCAAAATGAATTAAATTCATATTTTGCCTCAAAAATGTCAGAGTATGTCTCCAGTGTTTGACTGACAATCATCCAGAATACCACCACACAACAGATAAGATTACAGGATAAGTAATGACTGAATAAATAAATTACAACAAAGTAACCAAAACTATTTATCTTCCTAGTCAACATTACCCACTTTTTGCTTTTATTGAGATCAGTATCTAAATAAACTTAAGAATTTAAGATTTTTTTTTTACATGAATAAATCAGAAGTCCTTATAAATCTGCAGGAAACTCATTTATTCATTATTTTTACTGTATTTTTTGGCTGCCGTCTGTCAGTTTGGCCAGTGCTTCCTCGTGGACCCATCTAACTGTTGAAGAGGGTGAGACTACGTTGATGGCTATATTGAGATCCTGTTGATGCCTGAATAATTTAAAAGCTTCAATTATTAATATCATAAGGATCTTTTGAGATGTTGAGTATGAAGAGTGAAGGGCGTTATAGAAGGATAGAGGAAAATAATGCATGAAGACGTACTTTCTGTTCAAATGGGAGGTGAATGATAAAAGAGCTCCTTCTGTTGAGCTAATGTCTCCATTTCCCTTCCTCTTCCTGCAGTGTTTCTCATCACTAGCTCGACAAATATTAGCCTCGCACACAGAGAGCAGCGGGCAGGAGTGGAGACAAGCAAATGTCCAGACCAGGTAGAAGTGAGGACACAGAATAATGGGAAAGCTGTGTATAATAAATTCCCAAATCAAACTTAATTAAAATAATTTTAAAGACATACAGTGTATGATTAACATTTTTGTCAGCATTATAATTCGGATTATTTTAAATGATTGAAAAACACAGACAAGAAGAGTTTAGGTGTTTAAGAATGGCAGATGTTTCCAACAGAGGAGACCAGCCCTTCTCTGCAGGAGATGTTGTGAGGAAAAGTAGTGGACTTAAACTGGTTTGACTTTTCCCAATGCTGCTGACCTTTTTATCCTTCACTAACAGAAACAATATGATGCTGCTCTCATTCGATATTGTTAGCCGTTGTTGATAGTTGGTATGTCCAAGAATCCAAGAATTATTATTAATATTATTATATATATTGAACAGTGATAAGGGGCCCCAAAAATATGTTCAATCAAAGGGAGAAAGTGTTTAGCCAGGTAGGTAATTGATCCTATGACCTTTTAAATGATTACACATTTTTTTGTATTTAAATTGCACATGCACTTTATGGTTAAGATTTATATTTATGTTGATAAATGGCCACCTCTGGTACTTTAATGTGAGACCTGTAATACCACCACCATTTACTTTCTCTCAGGGACCATGTACAGAAACAGAAAGTGATTTTTCAAGACAAGAAAACATCTTTACACTCAAAAATTCGCCATTACATTGTGTCATGGGCAAAAAAAGAGGAAATCTGTATGCAGTAATCTTGATCACTTTGACATAGTCTGTTTATGGAGGATGTTTAGATTCGGTCTCTTTGCCTAACAGGCTCAAAGTGTTGGACCACATTTTAATTACTTTCCTCTTGTGGGCTCAAAGACTGCACTCCCTCCAGAAACCTGTGCTGGCGTCATGGTTGCAACATCTAAGCAGCAGGACAACAACAAAAGCATTCAGGTGTAGGCTGTGAGAAGCAGAGATCAGCAGGGCTTATCTCATCAAGGATGATTTCTGCTAACCTGGTCTGACTAACATAGTGACTCCATCCAAGGCTTAACACAGCGGTGGATGATCCCCTAAGGACTAACCTGATCACTTCAGACCTTGCATTACACATGACCACACGACTCATTAATACCAGATATCTTAATACAGTATATCCTCCTATGCCTGTAGGAGATTGGATCTCACGTCCCGCACGATATTCAAAACTACACATGCTTCAAATTGGCCAAAGCAGTACTTTCTCTTAGTAACACATCAAGAGAATAAGTTAGGTGTGTCATGCCTATGAGTGGAATCAGTTTACAGTGTGCTTTGTTATGTTACTTATGAAAGGCTCCGTTCTAATTTGCATTAAAAATAAAAAATAAATAAATAAATGTATACTGTTTATCCACTCAAAGCAGGTATTTTACTTGGTTTGTTTTTATGGTAAAACAACTTACAAAACTAAGTACCCTTAAGATTAAATAGGTCCACTGAACAACAAAAAACATAAATAATGGTTTGCTTTGTCACTTTCTAAATCTTTTATGAAATTGTGGAGGTTTTTGGCACCTTCTTATTTTAATCAGACTGTGCTTTAGATTTAGATTTTGTCTCTCTTTCTCAAGAGAAATGCTTGCTGATGGTGATATTATGAGAATTCACAGACATCTTATCCTATTAATGAACTCTGGTATAATTGTCCAACTCAACTTTCCGTTGAATGTGTCCTAAGCTTTCCAAGGAAGCCTTATGTTCAAACCTGGCCTTGAAATCTAACCACTCTGTCCTAATGTTGATGTCCAGGCCTGAACTGGGGTAGATCACTGTGCTCCAGCTTATAAAAACTGCCAGAGAGCAGTCTTCTCACTCGCCTCCCTGCCAACTCCAATCTGGTTTCAGCTTGTCGTAGAAAACAGATGAGCAACAAATCCATCAGCGATCTGCAGATGGCTGACATCAGCCGACCGACGAACAGCCACAGCCTCCTGCTGCTTCTCATCAAAAGAAATGAAAAATGAAGCTCCTTTTGGAAAGAAACACTAAAGTCCACACTTCCAAATGACTTGTCTGTTACACCATCCATGAGACCGCTGTACAGTTATCACAGCTTGACCTCATGGAAAAAAATAAATAAATCAAACCTACATGATACATGAACTGAGGTGCATATCATTTTGAAAACAGTGTTTCACTTTCACAAGAGCAGACGTGGCTATGCCTAATGTTACACTTTCAACTGAAACCACGATGAGCCATCGCTGTAATACCTCAGACCATATTTGCACATAGTGAGAAGTTCATTTGCATGTCTACGGGAAATATGCTTCAGAGACCACAAGCTTACAGTGTTAATAGTAATTGAGGGTAATGGTTTGTGCTCACAGAGCCTTTGTCTAAACACTAGCCTCTGTTCACAAACCTTGTTCTGCATTTCTTAGAAGTCTGTATTTTTATAACTACAACAAAAAGCAAGTATTTACCTGATTGCTGTAAGATGACAGAGAGAACTGGATAAAAAACATTAGCAGTGTTTGTATATTCAAAGGTTTACATGCACTTTGTCAGACAGGTTTAACAGACCTATAGGAAAAAGGACTATATTGTGGATGTGTAAATAGGATTTTAATTTGGGAACGTAATCTACAATCGGTTTCCAAGATCCACAAAGCATCTTTACAACTTTAGAGCAGTTACTTACACATAATTAAAATCAAGCTGTCCTAGTGCCTGCCAGAACCAATATCTGCTGGAAATTAAACTAGCCCACTATCAGTGTGTGGCCTTTTAAATCAATATGCGTTTTAAAAGCACCCAACGCTGGGAAAGAAACCAATGGGATGTAAAATATTGATGCATCATCATGATATGGAAATCTCACTGCATGACTGATCAAGCTGAAATTTATTGGATGTGTTTGATCCATATGTTTTGTGCCACATGTTTCAGGGCTTCCAGCTGCGTAAAAATGTGAAAATGATCCTCACATGCTCACAGTAAAATCAGCACATTGTCACTGAACCGTCTGTGGAGCAGCTTCAAGGTCGGTCTTTGTCTTTTAGAATTAACTCAATCTCTTCCATCACTGAAATGTACTGGTCTAGTCAAGACGTTGAACAGGGTTTCTACATTTATTTTTCGACATTTCCATGATTTTGATTTTTTGATATATTTGAATTTGACTCACCAGCAAAGGCTTAAACAGACAAATATCCTGGTCTTTGCAAAACAAACTAAAATAAGACCAAGGTCTTTCAAACATTAAAAGTCATATCATTATTGCAGTTTAATTACGCAGCTCTAACTGAGATCTTTTACATACAACCAAAAACGTAACTTAATTTTATGGTGGGACACAGTCAAGGTTATCATCGTCTCAGTTATTATGTATGTTTTAAGCCCAGTGTTCTGTCTTTGGATTGAATTTCACTGTGGATTTTCTCTGAAATTACTGTCGAAGCCATGTGACCCGACACTACAACAGCTCTGTCCTTTTGAAAACATTTTTTTTTTCATGGAGAGTCATGCAGTTAGAGCAATCAATACCACATTTTAACACCCATTTGTGCCGTCGGAGTCTCTGCTGGTACAGCCCAGTTTTCATTTGTCACTACATAAGTCAGATGTATTCATTTCTAAGGGCTCAGTGACAAAAGAAAAATGTTACTAACACCAACGCGCAAAAGTAGTATAAATATGAGATTGGAAGGACAAAGTTGCATAATGTTTTCTGTTCAACTGTGACCTGTGATGCATTTACACTTGCTATAAACAGAATAAAACAAACTTTAATCGAAAGCAAAACCAGCAAACAAGCTTGTAGTTCCAGGCATTTGTTTTTGGATTGTGTCCTAATTAGTATGTTACAATCTGACTTAAAATGCATAATGGTGCATTTTCAGATGATTACACTCTAATTAATATTCACACACAGAGCCGGGTGTTGGTACTTTTACCCGTTTGACCTTGTCCGAGGTGTGTCGCAGAGAAAGAGCTGGCAGCTGGTACACTTTAAGCACAAGTCAGAGTGAGACAAATGCGGCACACGCTGATACTAATGTAAAGTGAATGTGTTGTTTAGCACTAAATGAGTTTAAAAGGCATAGTAATAAAAACATCATTAAAGACAAAATTGGCCTATCCACATGTAGTATATGTAATACAATAAGGTTATGTATATAAAAGCTGAAGTACACTGATAATGTACAATTATGGTTTTGTTCTTTTTGTGTACAAGGGAAACTCCCCATAGAGAAGAAAACAGAGGAAATATTATTGAGAAGCATTATCAGCTTGAACAAAATAAAATGACAGCAAAAGGACCATTGGTCAGTAAGAGCAATTGGCTTTAACAACAGCTGATTGTGATTTACAAAGGTCAGAGTTCATCGGCTACTCCACTTTGAATTTTAAGGTTTTGTCAGGTTGTAGTGCTGATGTGTTAGTCTGGCCAGCAATACCCATTTAAATCAGTGCCAAATTAAACTGTTTATTTAAAATGAAGTGGGTTTTATGCCAACATTGACACTTTTGTTGACACCGGTCTGGTTGTCCCTCTGCTTACATCTCATGTTTTTTCTCTGACTGGTTGTATCTTTATCCTGTTGCATCCAGAGATTGTTTGTTCTGCGTTAAATGGTACTGCTTCAAACTCATTGAAATCAAACTCAAGTCCAGAGAACAAACTTATTCTTTGCAGAGAAAAGAGAAAATATTGAGATGGCTGACCAAGATACTGAAATACTGATCTCATGGTGGTTTTTTTAAACTTTCAAGAATCGACTTATTGGTTCTTTACAGCAACATTTGTCATTAGCGTAATGAACTGGGCTGAACTAACATTATCATCACTAGTTAGTAAGCAGTTGTGCACTTTTCTATTTCCATGGCTATGTTGCTTAGTAATGTAAAGTAGTAAAGTAAAGTAAATCTGCTTTTCTCAGCATCACTGTTTTAGCCAAACGCCAATGTGTTAAACACTGATAACGTTGTTCATGTATTTATTGTGAGTGTAGTGAAGATACACAAACTGTGTATGAGGTAATGATAACAGGTTAAAACACACCCGTCAGGCCATTGTTACTGAGAGACAAGCCAAGAATCTATTGCTGTGTTCAGTATTTAAGGCAGCAGCATTAAACCTGCAACCTTGCTGTAATTGCTTTTCACAGGAAAACATTGAGCAGCAGCAACGTATACAAACTAGAGTGAACTAGAGTTTCTCAGAGGTCTTCAAATCCAATTTCTCAGTCGAAACCCGGGCCCTACTGAGCGTATCCAGCAGGTCAAGTTTTCTACAGTTTAGAAAATCAGTGAACCCAGACAGCTGGACCTTTCTAACTCTGTGAATATCCAATCAAATCACACACTGCTAATGTAAGCAGACTATTATCGGCACATTATCTCACACAGACAGGGAAACTCCGTAGCAGAAGCAAAACCTTTTCCAAACGTTTTACTGAAATGACTAGGTGGGTATGCAGGTTTGAAGGCATTCAGCCTCAGGGCACGGTGTACCTTTGCAGCAGGGGATTTTTGTTTTTGGTCTTATCTAAGAGACAGACACAGTTGCTGAGTCTGTCTCTTCACTTCAACTGTAGAACTGTCATTTCCGTCTTTAAATCTAAAAGCATCATAAGACCACATCAAAGACTCAGAGTTTCAGTGGAAACAGTTCAGAGAAAACATTAGGAGTGTTTACCTGCACAAATGTAATGCCACATTTAGACAGAGTAACCTGCATTAAAGCCAAACGCACACATCCATTAGAGAAAAGCACCTGGCTTCTATATTTGAGCATATACTGTCCAGAGTTGTCAGAGCTACAAACAAAAGCAAAGTAAACAGTAATTTTATTTAATGAAAGCAATTAAACAGTGATATTAAGATTGAGGAAAACGATGCACAAGTTGGAAAATTCTGAAAATGGGTTTCTGTCAACTTAAAAATAGAAGTATCAAACAAATACAATGCAGTCCTGGTCATGAATTGGCATAACAAAAAAAAAAAAAGGAGCTAGAAGACTACACCTAAGATCTGTAAAACAATTCGACATGTGGAAGTGGAAGTGTGGAAAGAGAGAATAAAGGACTTTTGGCCATATTTGCTTCACTGATTAAATATTTATATCCAAGAATAAAACTCGCTAAACATGGCCCCACAGAGGCCTTGACTTTTTTTACTATCCCAACAACAAAAGCCTTCAACCATTTTGACATCTGTCTGACCCTGTACTCTAATGCTACCCCCTCGTCCCGCCCCACCCTCATTGTAAGCCACTGAAAAATCCCATCACGTGACCATGTGTGCTGTCATCTCCATCCTAACTGCAAATGTAGTTTTATTTGATGTTTGATGTTGATGTCTGCCATGTTTGTACAATGCCTTATTTCATTTTCCGGAAGATCATCATTTGCGCTGGAATTGTAATCTTTGTTGTGTCTTTATGTATACATGTAATATGATCCACACAAGACTAGTTTCCCCTTGGGGACCAATAAAGTAATCTTGAATCTTGAATCTCAAGTGGCTGTCACAAGACAGAGAGTCAAAAATGAAACCCGTCCCTTTCCACACTACAACCCTCTATGTTGTTGGTGTTGTAGAGTCATTAAAGCAACACTAATTCACATTTAATTAGAAAAGCTACAGCCTCAATATCAAACAGTATGTAGCTTCAGATTCATGTTGATACCATTTCCAGACATTTAAAAAGGAACAATAACCTCGCTCCCAGCTTCATTTATTCCACAGAGTAACTTTAAGATTATTTTTGAAATTTCAGAAATTTGGTGCTAGTGGGCAATAAGACCAACAGAGAAATAATAAGAAAAAAAAAGAAAGAAAATACAGCTAAATCTATACAAACAATTACAAAATGGTGTTCCAATAAACCAGGGAATTAAGTCATAAATTGGTCTGAAATTGGTTAAAACACACAGTATATGCCTTGAAAAAAGATTTGTGAAACACTGCTTTAGGGCAAAGCTTAAAAGAAGCTACTTGGACACTGACACAATGTCATGCAACCTGCAGCGGAGAGTCAACAGGAAATGTGTCTCGTGAATAACGCAACTCAGGCTGTCTCCGGTTATCTAAAAGCTACTGTATTTAATCACTACAGTTCAGTGACTTATTGCTGAAAGGATCATTCTAAATGTGCAAACAACAGAGATATGTTTAACTGGTGAAGAAAAGCTCAAAGTTTCAGGGTGAAGTGTCAGACAGTGATAAAAGGACAGTTTTGTAACTGAACATCAGTAACAAATACTTTGGGGGACTTTGTTGAAACTCACATCCCCGTTTCCAGAGCAAATGAACAGCTTTGAAAGCCCTACAAGAATATTATTTTAACATTAAAGCAAAACTTGTTTACTGCCGTTTACTCCTGGTGACTTTAATTTAACTGTAACAACATGAAAACTGTTGTTTAGTTTATTCTCTGGGGCTGGGTTGTAGGTCCTAATAGTACCAAGATGGCTCCTTCAATACAACCAAAGGAGTGTGATTTTTATATTATTACACTATTGTTCAGATGGTTAAAGATGTGGTCCGTGTGTGCATTAATACACCAGAATATTTAACAAAATGCACATTTAAAAAGTAAAAAGCTTAGTTTAAATATATGACCTATACCTATAAACTGTATCTTTAAAATTTACTTTTGACCTTAACCAACAACTTGGAATTCATGCACCCATACCTGAGCATTTTTAAACATAACACTGTTAACGGGTACATTTTGATCTGTGTTTGATTTCCTGAATGTCTTTTTTATGGCATTCATCAGGTGTTGAAAGGCATAACTCTAGTCTCGGCCTTAAACAAATGGACTTCAGGTGTTTCGTCGACATAAGCTGCTCTGCTGTATTTCAGACACCTCGGGCTGTTAAATACAGGCCAGGTCTGTATTTAAAAAAATAAAGGTATGTGCACGAGAGCCATCCGTGGAGCGATAATAAAGGAAGGAGTTAATTATTAGATACCTCTCTGCTGACTCACACTGGCATTAACACCTTGTGCACACGAGCCGTTCTGTCTTTGTGCTCTTCAAATGTGGGGTAAACTTTAATGCTCAGTGTTTGTAGTTCATTCTCTAAAGCCAACTTGACAAAGAAATGTTGTAGTTTTATATAATCACATTATCAGGGATGAAAGGGTTGGCGACAGGTGAGAAACTGAGTGATTAGTGTTGCATTGCCGTGACATCAGAAACCATCCTAAAACAAAGTCGATGCATTGTGCCTCAGGGAGATACAGGGCTTTCCCTAATCAAAAGACTCAGTAGCTTTTTATTGAGTTTTTTGAGAGTGTGACAATATGTGCAGAGTGTTTTTTCTAATACAGTCGGTCTCCATGCAGAACATCGTTCCTGCTTAATTTTCTCAGGTTGTTTATGGAGGAAACAGCAAACAAGGTCTTTGGATAAGACTTGTTTGAAAAAGAAGCCAGTGCAGCTGCTCACACTTTCTTGTTTAGTGTCATCAAAGCTAGTGCTAAGATCATTTTTGTTGATGTTAGCAAGTTTAGAACATTGCTTTTGCAGTAATAGAGTCAAAAAAGGCAGTGAGGCACTTAATGAAAAACGGCCACTTAATTTAAAAAAGCAATGTCACTCATGTTTGGTACAGTAAAAACAATCTCTGGAGAAGTTTCTCTATGTCGTTAACTTAAACAAGTGTGAGTGCTGCCATACAATCCTAAGTGCGCACTAAACATGGCCGCTAACACCCCTCAAAAAGGTGGGTCTGGGGCCTTGTATGTCGAAGCTGGATGAGGTGGGTTTTCAGGATCGAAAAGCTGGATCATTCTATATCATGGCAGATTTCTATGGAAACACCCAACAATCAGCCAATCAGAGCTGCCAGTGTGGAGGAAAATAGAAAAGCAAAGCAGAGAAAAATAGTGTCACAGCTGACTGTAGCATGAATTCACTGGGAGCAGTTTCATTGTAAAGTGATGTCCCATCAAATAGTAACATGTAGGTTTAAACACATGTATACGGGATGGCAGTTTTTGCTGTGCTTGGGTTTAATAGTTTGCATTAAATTGAAATCCAGTGATTAACATAGCCCTAATTGTGAATGAACGAGTTGATCCTGCTTTGTGATAACGCTGCCCCGGAGGTTCGTCTTACTTTGTAGGAGAAACAGATCTGGGGTATTGTTAACATTTACAGGACCCTGGTTTGCTTTCCACTGAACTCTGGCACAGTAAGTCTGAAATGTGAACAGCACAAAAAACATATGTGAAGCTATAATCATGTGACTTGATAGCTTTCCAAGAGTGAAAGGTCTGTGGAAATACAACAAAACAAGCAAAGTCATATGAGGTAAAATGTGTTTGGTGCAGGCACCTAGAGTTTAGAGTGAAAACAAAAGAAGCTCATTATACACTGCTGTTCTGTTTTGGTTCTGTCACAAAAGTAATGTGCAATCAGGTTTTGACCTTCTTCACGCTCATCTACTGAATCCTCGGTGACTTTGTTTTATCTGTAATAAATATGTTTTTATTGTTTGGTCTTATATTTGTGTGCACTTGTGTGTTAACAACAGTAAACTGATTGTACCAACTGTTTAACTGCCTCCTATTATAAAGTGCAATAAAGCATTATGAAAGTCAAATTACTATTTCTACCTCTCATTTGCCTCATCCTCATTTGATTCTTACTGGGGATTTGTTGATTGTGAAACACAATGCTTCTGGGGGAGATTTTGAACTAGATTGGGAAGTGGGAGGGGAAAATGCATGAAAGGGGATTTTAGAATACCTCATTCACGGTGATTTCACGGCCGTCGTGATGACTCAGAAACAGCTTTTAGATTGGTCTAATAGATAATATTTCATTAGGATGGTGTAATAAATGTCGTCGAGCCTGCATGGGGCTGCCTACGCTCAGATGGAAAGAGGCCAGTTCGACTGCAGCTCAGTGCCACGTCCCCCGCCTGCTCTGCTCTGCTTTACAATCGATGCACAGCTCCTCTCAAACAGGCCTATTGTCCCCGTCAAATGCTTATAAAGATCTGAGAAATGTCTGTTCAGAAAATTCAGACTTTGGCACAACCTCCTGTTTTTACACAATTAAAACCTAAATGTTATAAAAATATAATCGAACTTTCAACTTTAACATTTAGATTCTATGGATCATGATTTTTACTATTGTTCTTGGGTAGCTACACAGTAAACGAAGGGCAACAATGAAAAATATTTATGTGGCAACAGGCTGCAAGAGCCAAATGTTAACGAATGATATGTGGGCAGGACAAAAAGGATGGCAGCTTACAGTTTATGCATTTGATTAGGTTTAGTGTTTAACAATTTAGTTCATAGTTCCCAGTGAAAGATGTGAAAACGCAAACCATAAAATCAAACTGCTCAAAAAAAATCTAATTCAGTCTCAAGACTTTCATACAGTGTCGTAACACCGCAGCCACATGAATAAAAGTACAACCCCTGTTTGGATAAGCATGTGAAAAGGAGCCATGTGATTGACTTATAGTTTATAAAAATAAAACAATTGAGGGAAAAATGAATGAAATCCACACTCTATTCCTGACCTCGACACAAAAACTGTACAATAATCCTAACCAGGGGAGGATGTTCAATAAACCTAATCAACAGTCTTACTACACAGACAGTATATTAAACAGACAGAAGATTACAGACGTCTGATCAATGGACGAGAAGACATTCGTGGGCGCTCACACAAACAATGTTGCGGGTCAGCTAGTCTCGAGTGAGTCACCATTCGCACATGAGCGCCATAAAAAAATAAAAACGCAGGCGCTATAGTCTCACACTGCCCGATATCAGATCAGCCTCTACGTCTGTGCAAGTCTAAACAACTGCCTCACAACACACAGCCTGAAGAAGGTTGCTCTGGTAGCCGTTTCGAGCTCGAGGGGGGAAAGCTGGCTTAGTTATGTCAAATTATGCAATCTTTTACAAAAGCTGGATTCAAAAGTTGTAGTGCGCTCATGTAATTACTCCAACAATCACAAGAGTGTCCTCAGCTAAAGACACATGGGGCTGAGTGGATGGTTTAATGAGTATAACATTACAGGCAATTCCCTGTAACTGTTAACAGATCTACAGCCAGTTAAACACATATTAAATTTGCCACTGTGATTGTTCATTTTCTACTGACAAGCCCATTATCATGACTCACGTACCATTTCACAATAAGAGCACCACTTAAGGGTCACAAGAGCTTGGTCATGCTCCTAATTTATGGTTGCATGAAATTACAATGAAACATGTAATATGCAATGTGACAAATGTTTGCCCTTTGATAATATATTCAAATGTATAGAGTTAATGCTTGGCACAGGAAATGCTTTTTTATATTTTTTAATTTAAACCATCTGCATTTATTGTTCAGAAACGGGTTGTGACATAAATAAATCATCAATGAGCATCATGAAAAATCAGACAAATCAGACATATCAATAACCTTTTGGGGCTGCAAAGTAATAAAAATAAAAGTGTTCCTTTTGTTATGGAATTTCCATTGTGTCCAAAACTTTTTTTTAGCAAAAGGCAAAGTGGACTATGGCCTGATTCACTTAATGTCTCAGCGACACAGCAGCGTGACATTAGATGACCTTCTCCAGTCGTGGAATGCTACAGTTAACGCTACCCTCATCCCACATGGAACAGACTCATGTAAACATGTTGTGGGGAGTGGGTTACCTCCGAACAGGTGAGGCGAGAGGTGTGCTGGTAGAGATCCTATGACCAACCGGGGGCTGTCGTGTCCCGCTGTTGCTGAGTGCTCCCTCTCCCTAGCCGCCTCTTCCGGCGAGCTCCCTCCAGACTCTGGGGAGCTGTACACCCCACTGCTGCTGGGAATGTTAATGCCAGCCTGGGCTCTGGTCCCGGGGCCCCCCACAGGCCTGTAAAAAGAGATGTTAATGAAGGGTGTTATATTATGATATCAGAAATATATCATATGATATATTTCTGATATCAGTGTGAAATGGTCCATAGCACTATGACCAAGATAAAGAACCAGATAACCAATAGCAACAAAAACAGAAGCCTTTAAAGCACATTATTTCCATATTTTGAAATATTTGTCTATTTCAAACAAAGTTGCAAAGTTGCTACTAGCGGTTAATAATCCACTTAGTATTAAAAAAAACACATTAAGTCCAGTTATTGTCAAATTTAGTATTTTGGTAGCATACCTAGTCCTGCTGGTACTGGACGATGCTGCAGAGGCCCCAGACGCACCATATGCGTGGTACCTCATGCCTCCCGTGGCCGTTCTGCTCACTCCACTGCCGTTGGCGCTGGACGTGGTAGAGGGCAGGTCCGAGCCCGAATAAGCCCTGGTCCGGCCATTGGCAGCCGGATTAGCTGTGGGGCTGCTTTGCTTGGCCCCCATGGGAAGCTCCAGTAAGTCTGCGAAGTGTTCAATAGGGGAGCTGATCCACTCTGGGATAATGTCAAACCCCTAAAGTCAATAATGGCTGCTGTTTATTGTCAGGTTTTTCATTGGTCGTTAAAATGTTTTAGGCTTTCCAGGATTTGCATGCTCGCTTGATGCTTGTTTTTTATCCGCCCTTACCCCCATGTGATCTGACAAATGGGTTTATGGCTATACACTGCAGTGACATCCCAATCTTTAAAAGTTTTTGTATAGTCTTGATTTATAACCTAGAAAAGTTTGTATAGTAAAAAAATAAAAATCATAATATCAAAAGAACATCCAACCATTTTTAGTAAGTTACCCAGGTTTCTTATCAGTAGTTTTACACACATAACATTGCAATATAAGGAGAAATTCCTTGGACTGCATGGGATTTTTTTTGTTGTAGTACCGCGATTGTCCTCTGGTAGAATTGGCAAAAAGGGCTGTATCTTAATCCGTTTTTATAATACATCCATTTACAGTGCGCAGAACAGACCAGCTGGTTTAAAAAACGCATTATGAGCCGTCCATGCAGGCAAAACGAGCAAACCCTCCGTCAGTGCATAGTTAACCCGTCCATATGTCACTACAAGTAACGAGGAAACTTTGGAGGGCGTCATTGTATTCCGTCAGCGGTGCAAGCGCTGCAGACTGGTCCCGGGAACACGCTGGAACGCGCCGCCGTGCTGGTAGCCGCCTGGTGCCCGCTCTGCTGTGCCTCGTCCCGGACACGGCTCCTCTCCGCTCCCCGTCCTGCCGCACATTGCTCACGAGGAGGAAGTGATGGAGGAGAAAGTCCCGCACGGAGCTGTCTTATCAGCTGCAGCAGCCACAGTGGCTCACCAGCGACAAGCCGCCGGAACTGACAGATACATCCGCCCAGGCGTTTCACAATAAAAGATACCGACTGCCGTATTCGATTTTCTACAATCTAAATCCAAAATGTAATGAGTTGAAATTAAACATTTTTATACCTTTCACAATTTATGGAAGGTCCAAAGTAAACTGGGAATAAGATCCTTTAGTAGGCTGTTTAAATAAGTTGCTAGTTTCTCTGCTAGCTGCTCATCAGCTAAATATTATTATAATTTTTTATTTATTTATTATTATTATTATTTTTATTATTATTTTTATTATTATTATTATTTTTATTATTATTATTATTATTATTATTATTATTATTATTATTATTATTATTATTATTATTATTATTATTTATTTTAATTTTTAATGACACACATATACATGGCCCATAGTTTAATAAACCAGAAAAACAATTAAGCATATAAACACATACACACACTCAAACAAAAACAGGAATTATATAAAATATAGACAAAAGCGTCAGTGTGACCAAAATCTGGATTTGAGCCTGACTGAACTAAGATCAGGTTTAACCAAATATAAAATAATGTCATTTTCCCAAAAATTTAACCTACACATGACCGTATCACAGCTGCACACGATGGAACTCTTGCATTCATAAACATTTCACTTGCAGTTCAGGGCCCTTTCAGCAGCAGTCTCACAGTGTCATTAAAAGCAACGGAAAGACTCTGGAGACTAGTGCTCCTACAGCAGTGCCATAAATGGGTTGTGTGCAGAGAAGTACAGTAGACTTTAAACAGTGAGGTCTTTACTTTAACTGAACATTGAACAAATTTACGAGTGATGTTGGTTTGTCACTGTCTGTGTATATCTCTATCATCAGAGAGGTCACTGCTGATGTAATGACCAGGGTATTTATTCTCCTGACAGATATTAAGAGCACTCCCAGGTGAAAATCAGGAGTATTATAAATAGATAATTTTTTTTTTAATTAAATAGATTTTAATTACTGAAGTATTCATCATAACATAATACTTCGGTAATTCTGCTCTAATATATTTGTTTTTCCTGTGACAAGTGCCATGTGTAACCAGACTGAATGTAATGTTTTTTTCCTCTGTCATTGCTCAATAAAGCTCAATACAAGGAAAATGCTTCAAAAGCTGCTATATTTTATACTTTTAATATATCCAGGATGCATTTGTTTGTGCTCACAGTTAACAGATTTTTTGTTTATGTATAAAGTCTTTATAGGAAAGACCACAGTAGTGGTCTTTCCTATAAAGACTTTATACATAAACAATAAAAAAAATAAATAAATAAATAAAAGTGACTGTCACAGTAACTGCCATGAACATGTATCATGGTATTTTGGTTTTGAAATGGCACAACAACTGTCAGCTTGAAATTCACTCTCGCTCCTGTTGCTAAAAATAGACTTTCAAAGTTTGTTGACAGCCAAACTTTATCCTTCTGTGTCTTAAAGTCACTGCAGGTCATAACGTCAGCACAGACAGAACGTAGACGAGAAAACAAGGTCATAATGTGGACACACCAGATACAGAAAACATTTCCCTCTGCAGTAAGAACAAGAAGGTGGGACCTGTTCTTCATGATACTTACCAAAGTCAAACATATTTGGCTAAAACTAATGTGCAGTTTTTCTATACATGGCTTTAAATAGTGTACACACTCCTCAATAATATGGTCTGACATTAAATGTATTTGAACAAACACTGAAACATCTCAGTGAAACATCTGCTTGTAAACAATGTCTTCATCACAAATCATACTCTATGCCAATACAGCACGCTTTTACTTTGAAAACCACAAGCTCTAATGGTGTGGTGAAGGAAAAACTTGACCAGTTTTGGATCAGCACGTCTTTTGACGTCAGCAACAGCCCAACGCCAATAACAACCAAAGAGTTTCACTACAATTATGGTCTTACTTTTTAAAGTTATGACGATTTGAACAAGGGGCAAACATCTCTGAGTTGCAAACACACTTTTATTGGTTTCCTTTACATACATTTTATTTATAAGTGCCTTTTAAAACACCCAAAGACACTGTACATGGTTTACACTGCTATGTTATGGAGGCTGTTACAAAACTCTTTTAAACCACAACTGAGATTGTTTTTTATTTCATGTAAAAGAGAAATAAAGGAAATGTAAATGGGAGCGAGTACTTGGCTCTTCACCAAGATGCACAACAAAGAAAAGAGTTCCCAGATGTAAACAGAGGAGAGGGACGGCATGGAATACATCCTCTATCTCCAAAATCGAAAAGGACACAGTGCAGTCGGCAGCTTGTGTTTACAGGAAACACAGCAAGACGCAAAGTGCTCAGTAAGAACTAATCCTCATCCGATGGGAAAAACCAAACAAATCAAAGTTCGGTAAATAAGATCCGAGGAGAGTTAGTTTTCAAAGACATAATAAGTTATAGAATGGCTCTTATTGGTCTAAAACCCGTCGGCCATTTCATAGTCCACAGAGTGTATACGTACTTTATATAATGGGAAGGTTAGTCCATGTTGTTAATTATTATTAAATTATTTGGGTTTTAAAAAAGGATTGTTATATGAGTTGCTTAGTGACATTTTCCAGCCAAAAACACTGATCTCATTTGGAATCAGTATATATGTCACCTTGAAGCCCAATGAGGAGGAGATTTCCCCAGGACGATGTATTAATAGTCAGTCAGGTAAGATACAATAAGAAAAATGAAATGCACTGATGTTACATTGTTTGAATTACTTTGATTCATGCCTTGCTTATGTGGTTCTTTCGCTCCACGTCATGCAGTTAGAGCCATTTACTGCACATCTCTTTATTGATTAATGTGATTCATTTCTCAGCCACTTGTTTTATTATGTTTCCAATCAGTAAAACTAAAGCATCATATTCATCTATATGTTTTCAGCTTATTTCTGGCCCTCAATCTGATTCACATTTACTGATGATATGCTTTTTACATGACTCTTTCTAGGACTTTGGGTTTGTGGCTATGTGATGGCTCACCGATGCCTATGAATGGAGATCTGATTTTTGTCAACACCCGCAGGCCCTGTTTGTGTGCACTCAGCAGAGTTCAAAGGGCTGCTGCAGAAGGTGAGCGCTTTTCTCACCCTCGGCTGCGTTAATCCTTCTAATCTCCGCCGTCTGGAAATAGCCCGGGTTATCTGCAGATCGATGGCCACACCATCCATCACCACCTGCATAATGAAGGCGACGACATAACCATAACTACATCGGCCCTAA
>JALDNG010000004.1:2040000-2235000 GCA_024349245.1 Neodontobutis hainanensis | reverse complement strand
TTTAATGAAGGACTAAACCATCACAAACCATTTAGACACCATTTTAATCCACATATGAACTAACTACAGTTTTTAATAACCCCCTTGTGTTGCACGCTGAGACGGCTTAGCAGCTTCACATCTCAATAGAACAAACGTAAATTCTGCTCACGTGTGGCTCCGGTTTTCCAGACACATATTATCCGATTACACAAGTGACCATTCCCTGACCTCTGTATCGTAGCAGCTCTGCCGTCGTGTGCTGCCTCTCTGGCTACACACCGCTGCGCATACCAGACAACAAAAAAAGAGACTTGAAACAGTGGGGAAAAAATGCACTTAATTAATTGCCTGAAATATTTTGCAGTCCTTCTCCCAGCCAATTTAGCAGGAGATGTCAATCAGGTGGATTAGGCTTGTTTTCTGTTAGCCGTGTGCTGACAGTGGAAAATGATTAAAAGGGGAGATTATGTGACAGCGAATTTGTGTTGATATCATTAAACTTTCATCACGGACCGGGTTTAAAGCTCTAAATTGCTTATTAACTCTGCTTTTTGTGGCTGCTCGCCTATCAGCACTTCAAATGAGCCAGATATCAGAGCTGTTCTGCCCGAGCCACGACAATCTCTCTTCTTATACTGCACAGGAAGCACCCTTTGTATTTGAAATAAACATGAGACACATGCATGGATTTTATACCACTTCCTCTTTCTCTCTCTGTTGCCTTGCATTTCGTTCCAGCTTATTTTTAATCTGAATTGTGGCATTGCAGGGTTTTCATATGCGCTAAAATGTTGGTAAAGCATCAGCACCCCACCAAACAGTCGGGGTAATTGCGTCACATACAGTATATGCAACTAACATGGCCTCCATTGTACTGAAGTTTATGCAAGCCTTCTACTGGCTTAAAAATAGATGTCTAAATCAGGTAGTGCAATGTAATGCACCTAAAGTAGACTAATATTGTGTAAAAATGTAAACTTTGTGATACTTTGTGGTCAAGCTTTCTATGCCAAAACTATAGCAAACTCTGCTCATTACTAAAATCAAATCTGTACAATGCTGGAAACTGTTTGAAAAAAAGCTATCAATGCTCAAAAGTGACATGTATGTTCATGTATGTTCATGTATGTTCATGTATATTCATGTATATTCATGTATGTTCATGTATGTTCATGTATGTTCATGTATGTTCATGTATGTTCATGTATGTTCATGTATAGTCATGTATGTTCATGTATGTTCATGTATATTCATGTATATTCATGTATGTTCATGTATGTTCATGTATGTTCATGTATGTTCATGTATGTTCATGTATATTCATGTATGTTCATGTATGTTCATGTATGTTCATGTATGTTCATGTATATTCATGTATGTTCATGTATATTCATGTATGTTCATGTATGTTCATGTATATTCATGTATGTTCATGTATGTTCATGTATGTTCATGTATGTTCATGTATGTTCATGTATAGTCATGTATGTTCATGTATGTTCATGTATATTCATGTATATTCATGTATGTTCATGTATGTTTATGTATGTTCATGTATGTTCATGTATGTTCATGTATGTTCATGTATATTCATGTATGTTCATGTATGTTCATGTATATTCATGTATGTTCATGTATATTCATGTATGTTCATGTATGTTCATGTATGTTCATGTATATTCATGTATGTTCATGTATGTTCATGTATATTCATGTATATTCATGTATGTTCATGTATGTTCATGTATAGTCATGTATGTTCATGTATGTTCATGTATATTCATGTATATTCATGTATGTTCATGTATGTTCATGTATGTTCATGTATATTCATGTATATTCATGTATGTTCATGTATGTTCATGTATATTCATGTATATTCATGTATGTTCATGTATATTCATGTATGTTCATGTATGTTTATGTATGTTCATGTATATTCATGTATGTTCATGTATATTCATGTATATTCATGTATGTTCATGTATGTTCATGTATGTTCATGTATGTTCATGTATGTTCATGTATATTCATGTATGTTCATGTATGTTCATGTATATTCATGTATGTTCATGTATATTCATGTATGTTCATGTATGTTCATGTATGTTCATGTATGTTCATGTATGTTCATGTATATTCATGTATGTTCATGTATGTTCATGTATGTTCATGTATATTCATGTATGTTCATGTATGTTCATGTATGTTCATGTATGTTCATGTATATTCATGTATATTCATGTATGTTCATGTATGTTCATGTATGTTCATGTATGTTCATGTATGTTCATGTATATTCATGTATATTCATGTATGTTCATGTATGTTCATGTATAGTCATGTATGTTCATGTATGTTCATGTATATTCATGTATGTTCATGTATGTTCATGTATGTTTATGTATGTTCATGTATGTTCATGTATGTTCATGTATGTTCATGTATATTCATGTATATTCATGTATGTTCATGTATGTTCATGTATGTTCATGTATGTTCATGTATGTTCATGTATATTCATGTATATTCATGTATGTTCATGTATGTTCATGTATAGTCATGTATGTTCATGTATGTTCATGTATGTTCATGTATGTTCATGTATGTTCATGTATATTCATGTATGTTCATGTATGTTCATGTATGTTCATGTATATTCATGTATGTTCATGTATGTTCATGTATGTTCATGTATGTTCATGTATATTCATGTATATTCATGTATGTTCATGTATGTTCATGTATGTTCATGTATGTTCATGTATGTTCATGTATATTCATGTATATTCATGTATGTTCATGTATATTCATGTATAGTCATGTATGTTCATGTATGTTCATGTATATTCATGTATATTCATGTATGTTCATGTATGTTCATGTATGTTCATGTATGTTCATGTTTATATAATGTAGGTCTATGCCATAAAATAATGTCTGTGTTACATGGATTTGTGTGTGTGGTTTGTGTGTTTACAATCAGCGTGGTTTGGGCTAATTTTTCTTTATTGAATATGTATTTTATAACTTGTAGTATTTACTCATGACAAATAAAAAAGTGTCCTAAGCTACAAGCTTGAGTGGCAAATATATAACTCTAGGCAGCATAAAAAAAATGAAATAAATGCATAATCAGCACCACAGTTGTTGTAACTGTGTGAGGAAATGACAGGCATGTGCCAAAGTAAACAGCTCTTATTTTCTTTTGAGTAATCCTTACTCTACTAACTTGCAATTACCTGCAGCAAGTGCTCATGGGAACTGTGTAATGCGTACACACAGCCTCAAGGCCAGGCATCTAACACCATGGGAACCGCTCTTCTCTATTGTTTGCTCTGTCAACACACATCATAATTTACTTAAGACAAGTGAGTCTGAGACAGCAGCGCCCCGTCCTGTGTAGCTCCCCCCGTTGGACTGACACGGACACAGCAGGAGGTGGGAACAGCCGCTGGTTCATCCTCGAGATGTTTTCATACACAATGTTAGGGCAGAGATCGGAAACTCCACACCATTTGAGTTCTTTAAAACAACAAAGAGTTTTTATGACACAACACCTCACTGACCGTGTTAATAGCACACAGCTGTTGGTTAACAATGACTCAACAACTGATCACATGTCGTCTCACCTGCACAACAAGACCGTCTCAATGGGCAGGGCACATAAAAGGCTTCAATGTCTTAGTCTGACAGTGTTTAATGAATAGAATATGGTTACAGTTTGGGGTTTTGTTACTTTAGGTGTGTGGTCAGAAATGTGACATCTATTTGAAAACAAATGCTTCCATTGTGTCAGGATGTATTGTTTTTTAAGCTTATTGAATATGAAACAAAACAGTAATTTGGTGGTGAAGTTAACCTCTGTGGGTTATAAGTGACAATATCTTAAATCAAGTCTTCAAGCACCTCTTCTGATGTGTGTTCATTTTGGGAAATCCCTGGGAGATAGGATCAGATTTGCAGTGTTTACATGCACTCGATTAACTCGGTTAAGAGCACAATCCCTGTT
This sequence comes from Neodontobutis hainanensis, assembly GCA_024349245.1. Taxonomy (NCBI): domain Eukaryota; kingdom Metazoa; phylum Chordata; class Actinopteri; order Gobiiformes; family Odontobutidae; genus Neodontobutis; species Neodontobutis hainanensis. Next base: position 2,231,006 of record JALDNG010000004.1, on the reverse strand, counting down.
TTGATTATATTTGATTTTGTCATAAAAGACACACCTTTGAGTTTAACAGCATCCTTAAGTGTAATCCTAGAGATATAAGCACATTGAAGAATCATAAATAAATGGATAATGCAATACTGCCTCCTACTAAACAGTAAAATCAGCCACATTTCCAAACTGTGATTCACTTGGAACCAAAAACACAGAATCTAGAGGCTCAAATAGGCTACAGTACTTCCACCTTCTGTGCGAGTAGTTTGTGCACTAACTTTATGGCTGGCCAGGCTAAGGTTTAGGATGTGTAATGGGGCTATATCAAGGCATAATTATGATGGATTTAACTTGATGTCAAGTTTGACCAATCACACTGAAAGTGGGCCGCTTCCATTTGAATAAGGAACGCTCCTATTGGTTGTTGGACAACGCGGCTTGAATCAATGGTGGTAAAAAATCCTACTCGGAAAGTGGCTATTCCTCCTCTGGCTACATCTGCTTACAAAAAGAAACATGAAAAGAGAACTACACATAAATATTTGCGATTATTAACAAGAGAAAGATAAACATAGGATATCTTTGGGCGAATGTTACACTCACAGCTGTCAAACTTTGAGGTTTAAGGCTAATAGTTACATGCAGGAAGGGAGCTATGCTGTTGTGAGGGGTGGGAGGGTAAAGGAAGGGATTTTCAGCTACAACAACTTTATTATTCTAGAAGTACAGTAGTGATACTTTTCATAAAACATCTGGTAACACAAGTAAGCCAGCGTGTACAATCTTTAAAGCTTTGTGACTCACAAATTGTGAGGCTGCTACTGGTTAAAAATGTGACTTTGTTAAAATATAAAATACATACATATTTATTATGTATAAAATATGTGCTCACAACACATCATTCAAAGGAACTGTACAGAAATAATGACATACAACAAACATCAATGCTAGCTGTTCAATTTTGGAAATGATTAAAGGTGCATTGGCTGGTTAAGCATGATATGTGCAGGATGTATGTGTGTTTTTGTCAGTGAAAAGTAAAAAGTGAGCACCTCGTTTCCCAGTGACAGAGAGCAGCTGAGGGCAGGAACTCTGCCAAGTGTGCCCTGTCTCATTTGCATGCAAAGATGGCATAGTATTAGCATAGTAATAGCGGGAGTGGAAAAAAGAGAACTAACGGGAGATATTTGGCAGCTGATACTCAGGGCCCAATTACAAGCCTGCATTCTCCTTTACTCAGGGGCTTTCTCATCTCACAACCCTGCGCTCTGCTCCGTTCAGCACAGTGGGCCTATCTTCAAACTGTCTGCCTGTTTAGAGCTCAAGATTGTGCCTTGTGCATGTAAGAAAGAGAGAGGAAACAGACCACAGCTATGCACTAATGAGGACAGGGACAGAGACAGCTAGGATCCTCTCTACTCGCTGCGGCTGCTCTCCCCGCAGGACGGATGTATGAATGTAAATAAGGTTTCCATATTCTGACTCCATAGACAGGATGGAGACCTTGGGAGAAGTGCCTAGAAATGGAAAAAGAAAAATGCATAAAAAAAAAAAAAAAAAAAAAAAAAAAAAAGCTAGAGCTGCCTCAGAAAAGTCAGACTTCTGCAAACATATAAACAGACGAGAGATGACAGGTCTGCTTCTAAAACCATCCATTTATAGAACCAAGTGTATATTTAGCTATGGAGATGTCAGCAATCATGTCAATCAATCACAAAATATTAAAACATGTCATACCCTCATTTGGTAATGAGACTTAAACATAGGAGGCTATTGGCACGGATCATATTTTTTTATGTTTTTGGCAGCAGCGCAAAAGTAATGTTGGCCATCCACTGCTGTTTGGGGTTGTGCCTCCAGTTTGCAAGACCATAGGGATATTAATAATAGTAGACACAGCACATAATAGCCTGGCCAGACAGACACATTAACATTTTAGTCACTCAATACAACCTAAACCAATCTTAACTGTTTATCTAAAATTGGCCTGGTTTTATGTGAAGCTCTTTTCTGATTGGTTCCAATGTCCAGAGGCAGTTTATTCTGTGTATGTTGGGCCTGTCTCTTGAATTCTGATTGGTTGTATGTCTAGTTGTCTTTGTCCATTTGTTCTGCCCTCTTAAAATTAAACATGAATCGAGTGAGACAAGACCTTTTAGAGGATAGTAAAGAGGAGAGTCTCTCTCAATAGTTTTGTAGATGAGATGTAATTTAGTGCCAGAACATGAGCTTTATCAATAATATATACAGTGCCAATACCCTCAAGTTACATCTATTAGCTTTGAGTTTAAATATCTTCTGGTAAGAATATTCTTTTTTAGCAAACACTAAAATAAATGTGATGTAGCGATGAAAAACAATGTCAAAGTGTTATTAAAAGCAGAGTAGAATACTGGCAAACATATAAAAGGTTTAGTCATACAGTGACCTAAAACAACCTACAACACTAGCTAAACTTTTGTAGGAGTTTTGTAGGAGAGAATTTCAGCTGCCTTTTAAAACTTTGAGAATAATTGCAATACTAAATATTTTCCTTTGGTTGCAGCACATTTGAGTTGTGCTTGTGTTGTCTAGAATTACCCAGTCTGGTCTGTCTGTGTGGATGTCAGAGCGAGCCGGTTGTAGCCTGCTGTGACGATGCTGCAGAGCTGCCAAATGTTTGATGAGACTGTTCTGTGAGCCTCCTCAACTTTCCTCCCATCATTAAAGAATGTTAGTGTGAACCCTTCACCTCCGAAATGTGAAAATTCAACTCCCAACCGCATCTCGAACTGACAAGACCTACTGAGCCGAAGGCAACCTACGGACCGTTTCAGCCCTGCAGCATCTCCCAATATGAATGTATCAACATTTCCAATTACATGGAGAAGTGTGGTATAAATAGTTTGGAGAAAGAAATGACATATCATTACATTTCTGGTAGACAGTGTCTTTTATTAATACTCTGTGGGAAAATGAAAATGAATGACTAAATAAAGAAACTTGAAAATGATGACTTATATTAGATGACTTCAATGGTTTGGACAAAACTACAGCTATTTTTTATTTAGCAAGTTAGAAAAATACAATTTCATGGAACTAATTTTAAGCAAACTGTACAAAACAAAGCCACACTCTTTTTTTTTTTTTTTTAACCGAAACACCTGACTTACCCACTTCAATAAGAAAAATGTTAATGTCCCAATATCTCAAAAGCCTGATCTTGGGCATTAACTCATTTGGAAATATAGGCTTGAATACTGAATATTTAATTTGCTGCAACATACAACTCATTTACCAACATCAATCCTCTGCTCACTCTCTGTCTTTGGATGGTTTAGTTTTCGGAAAAGAAGGTGTGTCTACAAACACTCTGAAACCCCCCAAAGCAGCAGGGTGGTCCCTTTTAAAATGCAGGTTTGCTGTAGGGCTAGAGTCAAACTAGTGAGCAGGCCAGCTCGTACGCAGCCTCTTCTCGTCTTCGTTTGAGCAACATGAACGGCCCCTGCAGCTGCAGAGAAGAAGAAATGATTGAGTCACCTGGGATCGCAGTGAAGAACAGAGGAATAAGACCCTCCCCGAGGACCCCAGGTCAATATCAAAACAGACAACTGGTCCTATTTACACAGCTTCACCCAGAGGCAACATCACACTGACCCAGAAAGAGAGCGTTAGAACAAAAGAGCAACACACTGACTCTATTTTAATGAAACTATCGACTGGTGCAGGCTCAATACACAATTAATTTTACTGGTAAAATGGCTCAAGGCTGAAGGGAAAAAAGTGCATCTGAAAAATGAGAGCTCTGTAAATATGGCTATGTCACGAAGAAACCTGCCTTATTTCTTTACCCCATGTTTTATTTCTCAGGAATAGGTCATAAAGCAATATAGTAATAGAAATAAAATGAAGCTGATCTGGTGAGATGTCATCTCCTGGATTGCAAATATGCCCTATCACTCAAACTTTCACGTTAATTACACGTCATATCCCTCTCCATCATGATCTGCCCACTCGACGGCCTTCAAGAAAACCTCACAGAATATTTTCTGACATGTATAAACGCAAATCTTGTGGACATCCGTCAGACATTTGGTGCATGAATAAACCAAAACACAATCCAGAGATGAGTTCTCAGACAGCCTGTGTGGAAAGGGCTAGAGCTGGGGCTGTTGAGTTAGAGACCAGAATGTATCAAAACCAAGAAAAGACCAAGACTGATGTTTGGTGCATAATGAGAGATCTCAGAAAACAGAAAATTGAAGAAAAAAAAAGTGTAAATTAAACCTATTCCTCTTTTGTCTGTGAAAAATCCAAACAGGCTTCTGTCCATTTATCCGATTATATTCTGTGGCCAGTTTCCAGGAATGCACAAGCACCGAGTCCTCAAGTGATCTTTGGTCCAGATCATTGTAACATAAATCAAAAAAGGAAAATAACCATAATTTCAGTGTCTCAGACCAACACAATTCACAGCAGTGATCTGGCAATGAAAGGACAAATTCCAATTTTATCTCAAATTATGATTTATGAAAAGAAGATAGGTTTGTGACAAAACAAGCACAATATTTTCCTTTTTTTTTTTATAGCCGGTCTCGACATGTAAATTACACAGAGGGGTATTTGGTCTCTGGTTGCTGCGTCGAGATTGCGAATATGATTAGGAACAGATCATATTTTATCTCAAGCCGGGGTTCGGCCTCTGAGTGTCACATATGTTCACGATTATCTGGGAGACAAAGGTCCAGCTGCGGTCGCCTGTGGGGCGGGAACTCATGAGTTCAGTATCTTTAATAGATTAAAAGCACATCTTGAGAGAAAAATCTGTGCGTGTGTGCGTTTGGGATATCCTATCTGAGACAGTGCACCTCATCACAACATGCTGTAAATTACCCCGGCTGTTTTGTTGAGTTGTAGAAATAAAGCTTAAACTATAAACAATATCCAGTATTATGTAATAGGTTTTATTGAACATTAAACACTGATAGTAAATACTCTAAAGTTACTTTAAATATGTAATGAACACATAATCTAACCAATGAAATATAACTTTTTGCAAAACACTCCAGGAAATATATTACAATGATACTAAAATGGCAACCACAGATGACTGTTGGCCTCCATATTGTTCTTTATTTAGATTTACCAGTACAGTGTCTTACTGTAATAACATTCTTCTCCTAACCAATCCCATAATATTCTGTTGCTGTATTTGAGACCGGTGTTGGTTTTGAGACTTATCTTACAAACATATTTTAAAAGCCTTGGTCTTGAACTCATTTTTACGCTGTCTTGATTTTGTATTGGATCTAATGGCCCTTAATAGGATAAAGCAGTACTAGATGAATTAACCACTTCCTACCACCATTACCTAACACTAGATAAAGGTGGTAGGATGAACTCCGGATGTATCTTGCTCTTGTCTTGATTAGTTTGGTCTTTACCTCAGGTCTACTATGGTAAAGGTGCGAGTAACCATGTTGTCTGTGGAGGTTTTCAGTCATTTAGGACATATTTTTAAGAAAAGGGTTCATCTGGACGTGGGTTTGTATAACCATGTTGTATTTCCTGTTCACAAACTTTCTTCCTCCCGTTAAAAGGTTTTTACATAATTTTGAATGTCTGAACACCACAACCATACATCACTATGATTTTTTTCAGCTTTTTGTTGATGCCAAGTGACCCAATAAATGCATCAAATGTGCTATGGTTACTCAAATTAACATGTTTTTGCAGTTCATGTTACACCAATGTATGCTTTCCCAGTGTATGATGTGATAAAGGGGTTGGTAAAGCACTATACTTTGCACTGAAATAAAAACATACAACAAGAGACAGTGGAACAAAAGATCTAAAATAGAGACATCCGTTCACTTAAAACAGAGTACATATTTATTACCCCTGTATTGTGTCACAGGACGTGTAAATAACCCAATTGTGTCCTCACTGCGTCAGATTTACGAGGTGATAATATCAGTGTTGCATTTACAGCTCATCAGCTTTCCCCAAGTGAGTGAAACTTCAATTAAAAGTTCCACTAAACACATGCTTAGTGGCAGAGAAATCCATCAACAATCAGTCTAAAAACAAAACTATGCTGTCACATCTGTTCTGTCTTTGATTTTCTACAGCCATCACTGCCACATGGGCGGCATCTGGATTAAATATGGAATAAAATAGACTTATATTTGGAAGACATGTGTACCAGGCACAATACAAGCAGTATTATAACACAATATAACACACTGACCCTTCTGTGTCTTGTGGCTAAAGAACAAGTCAATAGTCATTGGAAGTTGCTCCCAAGTGCTTTACTGTCCATGAAGGTAAAACAGCACAACTCAACAGCAACTTAATTAGATTGTTGTCATTTTGTCTAGAAAACTTTTGTTTTATAATTGGGGCAAATAGATCAAGTTATAGTTAAACAAGTTATAGTTGTTTAACGTCTCATCTCAGTCTCAGACACAATTGTCAGATATTAAATTATTATTATTTTTATATATATTTACTTTATTTATTTTTTTTATTTTTTTTATTTAAAGGTCCCCATTAGTCTTTACTATATGGACTATTCTTCTTAGGGTTCATACAATGATAATAAGATGTTATAATCAAGAGTGATCAAGACAACTTGATTTTTGATGGATTATTAATAATATTAACACTCCCCATTTATTGTGACAACACTGTTGCATCAAGACAGGAAGATAATGGATTCAATCAGAAACATTTCACATAATACTTTAAACCATAATGCCTCACATCTCGTGCACTGCCACAGCCACCACCCTCCTATAGCCCCCTATAGCCACCTATAACCTTCTATAGCCTTCTATAGCCTCCTATAGACCCTTATAGCCCCCTATAGCCCCCTATAGCCTCCTATAACCTTCTATAGCCTTCTATAGCCTCCTATAGACCCTTATAGCCCCCTATAGCCCCCTATAGCCCCCTATAGCCTCCTATAACCTTCTATAGCCTTCTATAGCCTCCTATAGACCCTTATAGCCCCTATAGCCCCTATAGCCCCTATAGCCTCCTATAGCCCCTATAGCCTTCTATAGCCCCTATAGCCTTCTATAGCCTCCTATAGCCCCTATAGCCTTCTATAGCCCCTATAGCCTTCTATAGCCTCCTATAGCCCCTATAGCCTCCTATAGCCCCTATAGCCTTCTATAGCCCCTTATAGCCCCTATAGCCTTCTATAGCCTCCTATAGACCCCTACAGCCCCTATAGCCCCTATAGCCCCTATAGCCTTCTATAGCCTCCTATAGACCCCTACAGCCCCTATAGCCCCTATAGCCTCCTATAGCACCCTATAGCCCCTATAGCCTTCTATAGCCTCCTATAGACCCCTATAGCCCCTATAGCCCCTATAGCCTCCTATAGCCTTCTATAGCCTCCTATAGCCCCTATAGCCTCCTATAGCCTTCTATAGCCTCCTATAGCCTCCTATACCCTTCTATAGCCTCCTATAGACCCCTGTAGCCCCTATAGCCCCTATAGCCCCTATAGCCTCCTATAGCCTTCTATAGACCCCTATAGCCCCTATAGCCTCCTATAGCCTCCTATAGCCTCCTATAGCCTCCTATAGCCCCTATAGCATTCTTTAGCCTCCTATAGACCCCTATAGCCCCTATAGCCCCTATAGCCTCCTATAGCCTCCTATAGCCTCCTATAGCCCCTATAGCCCCTATAGCCTTCTATAGCCTCCTATAGACCCCTATAGCCCCTATAGCCTCCTATAGCCTCCTATAGCCCCTATAGCCTTCTATAGCCTCCTATAGCCCCTATAGCCTCCTATAGCCCCTATAGCCTTCTATAGCCTCCTATAGCCCCTATAGCCTCCTATAGCCTCCTATAGCCTCCTATAGCCTTCTATAGCCTCCTATAGCCCCTATAGCCTCCTATAGCCTTCTATAGCCCCTATAGCCTCCTATAGCCTTCTATAGACCCCTATAGCCTCCTATTGCCCCTATAGCCTTCTATAGCCCCTATAGCCCCTATAGCCCCTATAGCCTTCTTTAGCCTCCTATAGACCCCTATAGCCCCTATAGCCTCCTATAGCCTCCTATAGCCTCCTATAGCGCCCTATAGCCTCTTATAGTCTCCTATAGCCCCCTATAGCTTCCTATAGCCTCCTATAGCCCCTATAGCCTCCTATAGCCTCCTATAGCCCCTATAGCCTCCTATAGCCTCTTATAGCCTCCTATAGCCTCCTATAGCCTCTTATAGCCCCTATAGCCCCTATAGCCTCTTATAGCTTCCTATAGCCCCCTATAGCCTCCTATAGCCCACTATAGCCTCCTATAGCCCCCTATAGCCTCCTGTAGTCTCTTATAGCCCCCTATAGCCTCCTATAGCCCCCTATAGCCTCCTATAGCCTCCCATAGCCCCCTATAGTCTAGTATAGCCTCCTATGGCCTGGATGATGAAACTTTTTTTAAGAAACCTTCTTATTAGAAAGAGTTTGACTGAAAACGGCAAGAACTGTGAGAAATTATGTTGGTTCTTTCTTGTCTGAATGGAATAATGTCCATAATTAGTGAAACCATCCATGATTACAGGCTCCTATGTTGCTGTTACGTGATTCAGATGCATTTAGCAGCTACTTTTCAAATATCTAAAACATATTCTAATACCTTTAACTTGTATAACAACTTTTCCGCTTAGAAACAGGATTATGATCTGATGCAACAATGTCTAAAAATCTATAAAAATACCTAACCTCAGACCTTGGATTGTCTAGGATCCCTTCATGCTTACAGGAATACAATGACTTATTACTTTGTTTTTCCTTACTTTCCACCGGTACCTTGCATTTGGGAGGGACAAAGTTATTTCCGAAAGCCCGCAAGATGATCATCTGAAAAGCATCCATTTCTTTTGCTTGTGGCATGACTACATTTTCAAAACAACATATCCTCCTTCCTTGTGTCCTCGATGCCATTCAAGGTTGGTTTGTGTTGCAACCCCAAAGGCCACTCACACAAAGCCAGAGCAGTCTCAGAAGACGGAGGAATCGCCCTGGGGAGACAGTCATCTGGGGTTACTCGGCTGGGAGAGTCAGCAGATCATATTGCCATTTCCTTGTCTTTTGACTTCTCAGCGCTGTCAAGAGAGAGCTGCTTCAAGAGGATGTGCTGAGGCTACTAACTCGGATTTCTTTCAGCTCAATGTCATGATAAGGAGCGGCTTGAGATTTCAGATGAGGAAAGTATAGCATCGTAGAGCTTTCACATTAAGAATATGTTATTTGGGAGAAAGACACTGGTTGACACTTCAAGGTTCTGCGAAAGAAAAGGTGCAAATTAAATACTGGCAGTTGTAAAGTGAGCTGCATACACCTGCACAAGACCAGTGAAAGTAAGGCTCATGCTGATTTCATTGAGAAAAAGCTGTTTCTTTCCCAACAGTGATCAGTTTGTCCTCTCTGGGCAGTGGTAGGAACAATAACAGGAGGTAATTGAACTTCCACAGGGTTTGGTGAAGCTTAAAAAGTCTTTCTTTCCAAGATAGACAAACAGAAGTGTGATATTTTGTTGTGTTTACTGATTATATGTGTAATTATAGTTTTGACTGTTGTTTTCTATATATGTGTTATAATAATTTTAATTCTTATGTTTAGAGTTACTGGGGGCTTATAGTTCTCCTCAGGTCATGTCAAATTCATGTCATGTCCTTCGCTCTAATCCAAGCAGGAAGTAGACATAACAGGACTGAGACATGGCTTGTCACGGGACTCTTTCTCCTGGACCATTGTGAACGCCTCCCACTAGGGACGTCACTGTGTTGTATATAATCCCATGTTATGTTTACATCTTTAAGCAAACCTTCCGCTGTAATATTGTGCTGCTTTGCTTCTCCTTGCAAGGATTAAAACTTGGCCATTGCTTGTTAAATTATAATCGGTCTCCGTGTCTCTCTGGTTAAATATATGGATATAAAATATTCCTATAACATTTGGGGGCTCGTCCGGGATATCAATACCTGATGCTTCTCATGCGGAAAAGTGAAACTGACGTGCACGGGGGAAATGCACAAAGCATTTCTCTGTAAGTCCTGAGACTATTGTTTTTAAATAGTACGGGCCAGACCTTCACTATCTGTGTGTGAGACTCAGTGACGATATCTGAACAAAGAGAGGAAAAGAGAGAAAAAGAGAGGAGACATTCAAAGACGTCCGGCTGAGGAACAACTGGACCATTGGAATTCTGATTCAGGTAACCAGCTGGGTTAAAAAAATTATTTTTGTGTGAATGGTGAATGGAATGAACAAACCTTCCGGAAGTAGTGGTTTGGGTTACTTCTGCTGGTTCGGTGATTGCATGTGTTTATCTGAGAATATTTACATGTGATTATCATATTGGTAGAAGAACGCTGGACACTGTCCGTCCTGTGGGACGGAGGAAAAAAAAGCGTGTGTTTTGTGTCAAGACCTTACCTATAAGTGTAAGTGAGGCCTTAACGGGACAAGTTTGATGTTGATCGGTGTTAAAGTCTGTAATCTTGCTGGATTGTAAGCTGTCTAGATACCTGGTGCTCTGTAAGTTTTTATGTGATTCTTGAAACTGAGTCTTACGTAGGCCACGTATCATTCTATGCGAGATGGGATTAATAACTACGATAAGGAGTATGAGGTCTGGATGTGGCTGGTCCAGGTGAGGGCGAGATTTGATACAGATCAACAACACGGGTCCTAACGCGCCGCGTTCTCAAAGGCTGGCCTTTACCTCTGGACGTCGGTCACGGGTGCGTTGGACGCACAGGTAACTCGAGTATGGACTATTATCGAGATTCTTAGCCTAACACCTTTAAGTGAGATACATAGGTCCGGTCCAAAGTCTAGTCTGAGACTTGGAAAAATGGCAGGCCTGCTTTGAAGTGTTCACTGTGTGACACAGTGAGATAAAGCCCACAGAAGTAAGTGGCTTTAATGAAGTTTATCTAACCTGAAGGGTTGGTGAGATAAAGGCTGAGTAAAAAGTGTGGTTGAGAGAGTGATTGTGATGCGACTCTGGATTGAATGCAGTTGATTTTATTGAAAGAAGTTGATTCAGTCTGAATAATAAGAACTAACATCAGTCAGCCTGAATGTGAAAAAGAATTAACTTAAAGCTTAAGCTAAAATAAGTTAATGTGACTCAGAGAATCTGATCCATCTGAGGAAAAATAGCAAGAAATACGTATTTCTGTATTTATGTAAATTACAAATACCTGCATGCAAGGAGTTAATTAGAAAAATAGTAACAGAAAATCTAAAATTGTGACACAAGTGTTCGGTTGATATAACCTTATTTTGATCCATCTGAATAAGAAGAAAAGCCTACGAGAGTGAGGGGCTTATACTTTTGAGAATAATGTATAATGTATAATGTTAACCTAAAGTTAAAACCAGTTAAAAAAAGCTGTGTATTAGGATTAATGTTGTATGAATGGGCGCCATTGTTGAATGTCTAAGGTCTAAGAATGTGAACATTAACAAAGGATTAATGGTTTTGTAGAAAAAGTTTGAGAACTGAGTTGAAAGCAGTGATTTAAACAATTACGAGAAAGAAAAATGGCTTAAAAATAGCTTATGGAAGATATTTTTCTAGGCTTCCGGTGTAACAGAGAAGAAAAAAAAAAAAAGGGGGAGAAGCCATTTTGTGAAAAGAAAAATGAGTTTTTAAAAAAAAGAAAGGTACACATGGACTTCAAAACACTAATCATTTGTATTTTTTATGTCCTGTGAGATTTTAAGGTCTCGGCCTCTCCGCTCAAACCAGTGCACCTCAAACTCCCTGTGCCTCTGCCACACACACCTGCTCCTGTCGGCTGAGACGCTGCAGAAAGACAGCAGCAAAACAAACGGTAATGTGAACATATTCTAGACAAATGTTTATCTGTATTTAGTTTAAACTGTATCTATTGAGAGAGACCAAAGAGGAATTTGTAGATTAAAGTCGGAAATTGTGCGAAACTTGACCTTAATGTGAATGTAATGTATTTTTCTGAGGAAAAATGCATCATTGGCCATGGTTGCCATGGAGACCGGGAGCAGGGCTGTGGTGGGCGTGGCAGAGGAGAGGGCACTGGGAACAAGAGAGGAGGCCGACACTAGGTCCAGACAAGAGAAGGACCTTTGACTCTTGACCCTTGAACAGGTCAGGAACATAAACACATATGTACACAAACAGACATCTACAGAAGGTAAATGTGCTTTTGAATGTACTTTTGAATTATGAGATAAAGTTTATAAATAGTCTGTTAAAGAACAGATATTGTATTACGATTGTGTGACACAGTAGAGAGGAGATTAAAGATTTGACGACATATATATTTTGTTCCAAATGTTTCCTCCTGTGAGCCTTTGGGTCTCCGCCTACCTCGACAGCAGCATGCCGTCCCACGACTGTCCAAACCCCCCCCACACTCCTGCGGCCCAGCCGCTGCACCAAGGCCTGAAGGGGTCTGCCCAATGCGCAGCGATTCGGACACTAAGGCGGTAAGATGCCGAGCACATTTTGAGAATGTAGTGTAATCTGCTCTGAATTTAACAAAAAGAAAGAGGCTTTTCTCAATGACACAAAGCCTGAGATGAAAACTGATTATGTTGTTTTCTCCGAGGAAAATGCACAAATTCCTATGGTCACCGGAGCAGGCTGGGCGCTGGATTGGAGGTGGTGGGGGTGCAGCGTGACGAGGAGCGGAGCGAAGTGTGGAGGCCCAGACCCAGGCCACAGCAGGAGCAACACTGAGCAACACGGACTGGACATTAGGAGTTAAGTTATGTACAGACCAGATGACACTTAAAACACACACAAAGACAGAACACGGAGGTGAAAATGTTAAAAGATCCAAACTTTAGATCCAAAATAAAAGTATTGATTAGTATTTTGCAAAACAAGGGTATGTATCTATTAGTACGAGAACTAATAGAGGTCCTTAATATCAGTGTGGTTCAAAAACACGATATAACGTTTATGAAAATGTTCACTTTGTAATCAGAAGAATTTAAAAATGTGTCTTGAAGTGAATTGTGCAGTAGGTATTTCCCTAACAGAGAGAGTTTTTGTTCCTCTCCCAAAACAAACCTTGTTTGGGAACACAGGAATTTTTCACAGAACAGAGCGAGAAGTGTTTTGGTTTTTCTGTTTTTGTTTTGGTTTTGACGTTAGCTCCACAATCATTTTGTGTGGGAGCCTTTACATCCGATACAAAGTCTAGGAGACTTATTTAGGAAACAGTTTGACCTTCTGAAAGGTCTGTGGGAAAAATATAGTCCACCTTGGGATGTAATTTAATTTTTGTGGTACGACCATGTTGTTTTTAGAATCAGAAAAACTAAACGACAACTGAGGTTTGAGTATTGTTTGAGAAAAATATTGTCTAAGTAATTAGAGAAACTGAAATGAAGACAGAATAAATAATAACCAATGGGTTTTTGAAATGGTAATTTCTAATAAAGGTATATATCTAAAACTAAATAATAGATGCTAAAAAGAGTTATCTTTACAATAAAGTTTTAAACTGCAAGGTAAATGTGTAATCTGGGAATTGAAAACGTATCTATATGTTAAAACATATGTTAAAACAATCTTGAAGGATTGAAGGTGGTTTAAATGAAAAGTTAAAGTGTTAAACTGTTATAGTGGTTAAAGTTTGAGAGCATAAGACAAAGTGCTCACTGGGTTTAATAACTGCTTGAAGTGATTTAAAGAAAAAAAGGTTTTTGTTGAATCTGATTTAAGGGTGAACAGAATTGAATAATATTTTTGGTTGAACTTTGGAGGTGTTTATGGAAAACACTGAGTGAAATCTTTGGAAAATAAAGATTAAAATTTTAAGAGGTTTAATCTTTGCATGTTTTAAATTAACATTACTAACTATTACTAAGTTCAATGGTGGTGAATCTGAGGAAATGAAGAGAAGTGGTTTGTTTTATTTATTGAACACCTGGTGTTGAGACTGGGTTTTAAAGCGACAGTGTGGAACAATTCTAGACTGAACAAACCCCTGAAGAATTGTTATTATAAAGGGTAAATGCAGAGAAATTAACACAGAACTTAGTTAATTTTATGAAAAGTCTTTCTTTTAAACGACAGTCACATGGTGATGGAGTTTTTTTGGAGGAGAGAGAGACGAGGCGTTTGAGCAGATAAGGTTAACTCCCAAGGGAGGGAAGAGTTTTGTTTTTGAGGATTTAATTTCCAAAGGAATTACTTTGAGGTGATTGAATAATATTCTGAGGATTTTCTAATTGGATTGAGAATTTAAAGTCTTTAACTAAAAGTTCTGTGACGATAGATCATGAGAAACTGGTGCTGATCTGTTTTAAAGTCGTTTATGTTTGCATCAACTGAATAAAATATTACTATGATTGTGGATGATACACTTACAGTTACAGGTAAAGACCTACAACTAATGGAAACTAAAATTAAAACTGAACTGAACAAAAGTAAGTTTAAATATAACAGAAACAACAGTGATGCTGTTTGGAAAACATAAAGAAGATGAATAGTTAGAAACGATAATTGATAGACTGAAATTTTAAAATGATCAATGGCACTGGCCTTTCATTTTATGATTTTATGTTTATTGTTTTTATTTTTTTTTTTTTTGTTTTGAGCCATGGGTTTCCCAGGTCTCAAAAAAGAGAGGGAGAAGAAGATTTAAACTGTATTAAAGTGAAGAGGTGATGCGTGTAAAAGAGTAATGTAGTAATGTGTTAATAAAGTTAAAGAGTTTAAATAAAAATAAATAAAGAAAGAAAGTTGACATGAATGACCGTTCTGGAGAAGCACTGTTTGATCTGATGGAACCTTTCAGATTAAAGTAGATTTCCAGCAGACCATATCTGTGGAAACAGGGTTTATCTGTGTTTCATTTTTATGGTTTGATCATTTTAAGAGCTTGTATGGTTTCGTTTGACGAAAGCCTGAAAGGAACTTTCTATGGGTCTAAAAATGTCAGAGAACGTTGGAATTGTTTGTTTGTATTTTGTTTTGATGGAAGCCAACCACAGAAGGTACCGGCTTAGAAGGGAGGATTTGACAATTAATATGGACACCAGTAAGAGCTAATATTAACATGGTTCTTTGAACTTATAGTCATCTTGGTTTATACCTGGAGTTCACCTGTGAGCAGGGCCAGTGACAGGACGTCCTGTAACATCACTCTGAACCTGACAAACTGAGAGATCAGGGACAGGTGCAGTGCAAAGCAGAAGTTTGGAGGTTTTGTGAGAGTAAGACCATTAGAGCAGCATTGCCTGCTGACAGTAAACATGTGTCCTTAAAGGATCCTGGTTTATTTGTTCACATACAATGTGACGGAGAACATCGTGACACACCTTAGGAACCAAACAGCAGTTCCTTCAGGTTTATTTGAGATTTACATCGACAAGAGGGGGGTCCTTCAAGGTGTCCTTAATGAATATAAGGCTAAAATTAAATTAGAATTGAATTTATGCAAATGTGGAATTAAATTAATTAGAGTTATAACAAACAAAGGTTTATGAATTGCACGAGAGATGCTGTAACTGTGAATTAAAACTGGAGATGAGTTGGACCTGGTCCAAGGACTGGACAGAACAAATAGCACTGAAGCTGCTTTGAACTGAAAAGGTGAGATCTACAACAGGATGTCATCCAAGGTAACACAGGTCTAGTTAACAGCACAATTAAAGCCTTTTGAGAAAGAGCTTCACACTCTGCAGAAGGATTGGCAGAGTATTCTGGAATAGAGTAAGTGATTTTGACATGGTTTTAAAAAAATAGATACAAAATATTTTGAAAGTGACTGAGACTTTAATTATGTATTGAGATGTACTTCTATGTCTTCCATGTCTTATAACTTTTGTTTGTGTTGATTTCCCTGTATCCGGAGCTTGTTGGTGAGATTGATGGATGTGGCCATTGCTGGGTCAACATTCCTGGACATGCACCTGCCCAACGACTGTGGTCCTTTGACCTCAGATGAACACTTTGATATCTGAGGGACGTTAACGTTTGCATGTTCACCAACGGGACAACAGCTCCAGGACGGATCATACTACAGTCCTAAGGGCCGTATGGTTCATTGAAGTTATGATGCTTAAGAGAATTGGTTTTAATCATTAAGAATGTGCATATGTCTCACTCCATGTGTTTTTATTTCTGTGACAGGGACAGGCCAGAGATCTTGAGTCCGATGGGGCGACCAGCTTAAAGTCCGATGGGCCGACCAGCTTAACCTCTGGCATATTTTTCTACGCTATTTTGGAGTGACACTGTGTTTTGATTTATGGACTTTATGAATTTGATTTTGAAGAATCAGTGCATGACTCTGTGGAGTCCCATTTGATTGTAAACATATCCCGTATAATCATTTTTGTCTTCGATTTGAAATGTGTTTTGAGATTCAGTTTTGGGATTACATAAAGTTAATGCTTGATGTTTGTGTGTTGACGCCGCCTTGGGGCAAGGGGTGGACAAAGACTTTTTCCCAGCGTTAGGTCAAACATTTTACATAATGCAGCCGTTTATTGTTATAATTTTTTATTACATTATATTTAGAGTTACTTCATAAATGTTGGTCTTAGTTAGAATATATTTTCTAGTTAAGGAGCTTACTCCAAAACCGGTTGATGACCTGATTTTAATCTGAAACGGTTACCATCAATAGCTGAACACAATTCACAGAAAAGTCTGAACGCATTGGAGTTCAAAAAATAGCCTACAGGAAGGTCAAAAGATACGGGAGAGAGGAATAACAATGGTAGACCAGTTTGGTGTGTGTTATCTCATCAAAAACATCCCACTCGAGGCAAAAGTTTGCAGACATCTGGAAAGTTTATGGCTTACAGTTGATTGAGTTTTCACTGATATACTCCTTTGGACTCCATAACGTTATTGGTGATCGCAAAACCATAACACTTGCGACAGTTTTATGGAGAATGAAACATTATTAATCACACACAGCAGTGCATGGAAAGGCACAGCTTATTTTATTTTTATTTTTTTTAATCTTAAACACAAAACAATATGTGCAGCATCTCCAACATTCCCAGAGAGGCTGAGCAGAAGTGCAGCCGGCACACACTGGGATGGCTCTCTGTGTTGACAGCAGTCTACAGCTTGCTCAGTTTGTAATTACACTTAACTTCTTGAAAACCCTCCAACTTTGTTTATAAGAGCGCTCTCCCAGCTGCTAATGAGCAGACTGGGGGATGTGGTGCTGATAGCGACTCTTTCTCTTCTTGTGAAGGCTACCTATCAGCGGCGGAAAAGCATCGAAAGCGGCAGGTTACCCGCTGTGTGTTGCTGCTCATCTGTAAAGCCTCATGCAGATACAATAGTTTAACCACAGCCAATTAGCAGACGGCACATCACAGTCGAGCACAGGTAGTTATGGCAGCATATGATAAGACACACACTGTTCAGTTTTTGAGGGATTTCTCTAACGCGGGTGTACATTTGCAAATGATGCCTTGAGGTCGTTTCTAATTATCTCACCACCAAGCCAAGATACCTCAGGGGACGACCGACAGTTTGACGCTGGGAAAGAAGCGTGGCCTTTGCGCATGTTAAGTTGGTATATCACACAAATGTATCTGTATATTTATCAGTGTCGAAGTCTTAATCAAAAGGGAAATACAAAAGAGCTGGGCCACATCTGGAGGTAGTCTGGCTCACACTGCGAGAGTATCAACCAGCTGTAAATTCAAATCTGCGAATTGTAGTCTCATTTAACAAGCTCAGCTAAACAAACACAGCAGGATGATGTTATTATAGCACAATTAACATTATGGATAGTGCTCACAGTGACCCAGTTTTTACTGAAGAAAAAGTTTTCCATTTCCCTTAGCAACAATGTACAGTTTGTACATTGTCCAAACTGGGGTTACAATACCTTTTAATTTAACCCAGATTATTATTATTATTATTATTATTATTATTATTATTTAACCAGACAAGAACATCCAGTACAATACAAGTCAGATGAGCGCAGTGCTGTATGTCACAGAACATTTAATTCAAGTGATTAGTCTGTTGCTATTGGCTGAAAGTTTTTGGCTGAACATTATTTTTGGTAGGTCATTATATAAAAAAAATGTTTTTACGTTATTTAGCATTTTTAATTTAATGTTTGTGGAATAAAAAAATGCACAGGAGATAGGTTTCATTTAACGTTTATTTCAAATAATTTGCAGCATGCTTAGTCATAGCTTCAAGTTCTGTCGCATTGGAAAAGGAATGCAATAAAAAACTTACTTAGTGGTATAAGAGCTTAATCCTGCAGCAGTCATGGCTGCCATTGATTTTTGTACGACTACTCATATGAAAGATTTTGGGCTCTAAATTCACATTGATGTAACACTAAGAGCAAGTGTGGTATGTGCGTTTGTGTTCTTACCTTTAAACTTAAACTTTACTCAAAAGAAAGAACAAAGAAAGAACTTTTTTTTATCAGTTATATGTTGATGTATCACCATAAATCATCCTCAAACCACAAATACTGAACTCTTTGTAACATTAAAAGTATATGTCATGCTGACTTACGACACTGTCCCATTGCTCAAAAGATAATGTAATAATAACATGAGAAAATCTTTCTGGAAACAGTCTGTAGCTTTGGCTTCTACACAGGACTGTCTTCATAAGAGGCTTCTTCAGCTCAGACCACCCTCTCAACCACTAATAATATAACAATGCATTATGAGCTCTCTGCTTTTCACTTTCCATAATCCACAGCAAACAATAAGGATAATGTGATGCCAAATATGATCCATTAAGTCAAAAAAGAAAACACTCTATCCATCAGAAAATGGGACAAGATAATAATAATTTCCCTCTAAATAGCAGGGCTTAAGCTGAGTTTTATAATAATCATTTGCCAAATGCACAGATGTATATTTTTTGACCAGATACAGATGTTGTGGGAAAGCAACACCAAATGGCATCCAAACAAAATGTAATAATTTGCAGGTTGTGAAAGTACAACTCTTTCTCAATACATTTCTTGATGCACCAATATTTTAAGTATATGATTCCTGCAAACAAAATCCCCACATCCCCACAGGCCTTTCTGTCTTATTTTTTTACAATTGTTAAACTGGCACAAAACTGGAATCACAGTCCACGTCTGCCAGAAAGATGTCTGTTTAACATCACAACATATCGAGTAAAAATATATTTGGGAAATGTAGGTTCATATTTCTAATGCCAGTGAAAAATTTACAGTACGCTGATGCTGTCTTCCTTTGGAGGCTGTTGCTTTTGTCAAGACTGATAGAGTTTCATCCTCCTCCTCCTCAGACTATTGGCAAAAGTAATGGCGAGCTTGTGATGGGATGTCAGTGTGGGGTAACAGCAATTTTATACTGAAAATGCACGTGTGTTTCTACTGTCTGGAAAGGGTTAAGAACTTTTACCCCAGCAGCTCAGTAATTTGTCTTCAGTAAAAGTGAAGAGGGCTCTCCTGCCCTGCTTTTTTGCGTTCAGTCTTCTCAGGCAGATGAAGCCGGGCAGAGGCTCAGCTCACCTTGACAGCCCGGCCCCAGAGAGAGGATCTGGGTTCACAGAGCTGGAACGCTGCAAATGCTGCTGCCGAGGTGTGAAAGACAGGGCCGTCGGGTTGAAAAACACTAAAGGGGGGTAAAATAAAGAGGTGGCATGAAGCTTTTTGCTGGCATTTGACAGCTGGCAGGATGAAGAGAAACACAATACAACAATGGAAGACCACAGAGGCACGAAGAAGTGCGAATGGGTGTTATATGCACTTTAATGACTGTGACTGTGGGCGAGCATTTGTGAGGACAAACCTTTAGGGGATTTATTAAAGTTTGAAACATTATGCATGTGCAGAACCTTAGCTAGATGGCTGGCTAGATAGATACTTGTCATGAAATTTACATGGCCACACAGCGCTGGCGTCTACTGCTGGTGGGTTGAGCTCTGCGTGCCCCGACACACCTTTGAAGTCAGCCTCTCCCTCACCACGGAAAAACCTCTCAAACTCGCACACATCATATCTCATCAGCGGCACACAGCAGCAGTGATCACATCTCCCCAAACAGGCCGCGGATAGACAGAGTGGGAACTAGAGCTATGATGAGAGCACCTCTGAGCTACTGGGACGTCGAATGCATTAATCCTGCAGCAGCTCGTCTCTCGTCCGTGGGTAATCACTGCACATTATTATGCAGCTACAGCCGCGTCTTCAGTCAGAGTTTCAGTGCTGATTACAGTCTCAACACTCAGTGGATTTTAAGAACCAGTCAAAATATTAAGGGTAAAAAAAAAGTCTGTGCAGTGCCTATAAGAAAAAAAAAGTACTGGAGGTTGATGTTATCTATGAGAACGGCACATATAGCATACATTAAAACTAAGACGTACCAGACTTCTTGAGTTTCTGTAAAACTTTTAGTATTTTTAGTTTTTGGGGATAATGACAGCCTAATACATTATTTCTGGCTAATGTAAAGCAAGTGAATGTTTCCTGTTGCATGTTGAAAACACTGGAGAATGGGCGATCCTACATAACATAAATAATGTCCATCACCATTACATAAATTCAGTTTTATTCATGTAGCCCTATAAATCAGGATGAGTAAAATGAGAGAAGCTGGTGTCTGTAGGATCATCTGTGAGCTGGACATCTGTACGATTACAACATGTAAACTGTAGTGAACCACGGATATTGTAAAAACAATGAAAAAAGAGAGAACGAGAACAGAAACAGACAATAGCAGCTAATTGCATCATACTTGTTATTGTGGGCCAGATATGTTCCATTACTTCCCTGTGTTCCTCTTTGGTTTTCCCTTCCTCTCCCTCGAGTGTTGTCCGTTCTTCCCCTGCAGTTGGCCCACCGACCACACCTGCACACCATTTGCCATCAACCGCAGTATTTGAAGCGTGTTTCTTCAACCAGACCTTGTTTCACCGTGCGGTAAAGCAACTTGGGTTTTTTATACCTTGATTTTTTGCATTTGGAAGTTTTTTTGTCAGCTGTTCCCACACACCTGTTTATACTTGCCTGTTTTCTTCCATGTCGTCAGTTTGCCATCCTAACCTGCCGGCTCTGCTTGGCCTGCCGCTGCTCACCTCCAGTTCCCATCATCCCCCCTCAGACTGCAAATGCCTCTCCATTCTTACTGCTTTTTGTTTAACATTTACAATTAAAAACTCTGAACTGACTGGTGAGTTGGTCTTAGCAATACTGCTCCCAGTGGTCCAAGCCAAAAGCACACTTTATCAAAAAATAAGGTTTTAAGTTCCTTAAAAGGTAGAGACTGTGTCTAACAGAAGGTCACAGAGGTTGCTTTGCCAGAGCTCTGGTTTATGTAGCTAGAGATGCTAACTATCATTTAATTGTGCTAATGAATTTACACTTTGAGGGTGTAGAGTAGCCTTTACCATGTCATGTTTTCTGTTTGTCTGGCAATTCAATTCAAATACTCTTGTGTTTACGTGGCTTCTAAGCTGGTGACAGAGAAGTGCGTTACATCTGTCAGCCAGTAAGCCTTTTCAAATGTTTATGCAAATGTAATGTTTGCATTCATTTAATATTTGCTTATATTTCCACTTATTATTTTGGGCCTTTTTGTCTTTATTGACAGCAAACAGTTGGTTGACAGAAAACAGTGAAGAAATTGGGCAACTAGCCCGTCTGAGATTCTAACCGTGTCTCCTGTGTGCTTAAGTATTTGCAAGTGCTCTGAGCGAGGGCTTATATTTTAATTTAACTTAATATAATTGAACTGTCCTCATTTTTGCTATGTTTATATTATTTAGTATTATTTGAAACTCATTTTTGGGTCCATTTCAGTACCTGGCCTAGACTACTCCCAGTGGTCCAAGCCTAAAGCAGCTCAGCTCATCGAAAGTTGGTTGTTCCTAAAAATGAACTGTCAGCAACTTGACCCTGTAATTCTTGTTATAACCTGTAAATAACAGTTAGGAAAAAGTCAATGAGGCATAAATTTAGCAAAAACAAGTTTGTTTGTTCAAAATGGGGACACATGTACTCGTAGGTGAGGTTCAGTAGAGATTTTATGCAAATATGTGGTGACAGTGATTTGCATACAGACCGCAGGAATTTCTCTTCCTCTTTTAACGCTTGCATTAATTAAATATTTGCTTATATTTTAATTTAACTTAACTTAATTTATTTAACTTTTTGCTATAACTTCATTTATAATTAGTGTATAAATTAGCGCACAGTGCCATGAAGGTTAATTAATTCTCTGGCACACACTCCACAACTGTCCTCACATTTGCTATATTCATTTTATTTGGTTTTATCTGACACTGTCATATACTTTGAGCTGTTGGAGACTGACCATTACTATTTAATAACACTTTCAAAGGAACCACCACTCACTGTGAAATAATAAATGCACTTCTATTTTTCCCTTTCCATATCAAATACAAATTTATTACATAAAACAGAATAGCTCATGTGGATAAAATGAATACAGAGGCTGGTTATAGTAAATCATTGCCTTGCTTTTTGTCTTTTAGCATCTAGTGGGAATTCTCGCTACACGTCCCATGTTTTGGTTGTAGAAACTCTTGTCATTGTAATAGCTGGTGTACATTTAGGAACTTTTTTCACAGCTGCAGCATCAGAGTTGGAGGCTGCACATCTAACACTGTGTTGAAATTACACGCCTGTCACTCTCCGCGGTATTGGGACGTGTTTGAAGTTAGAGCAGCTCCAAATTGTAATTCTGTTCAACCGGAGAAAAATCCTTGTCCCTGACACATCTTTAACAATCTCTGGACCCATTTCTTTTTCATAATTCTCAGTGTGATAAGTGAGCTGCTTACCAAAAAAATGCATCCTATGTGATTGATCTGCTTTCTTCACGTGTTGCATACCCTTTTTACCTTTTCCAGCAGAGAATCATCACTCAAGACGTGGCATCCCCAACCCCCCGTTCCACACCTCACCCACCTCTGCGTTTAGCCCTGGGGCGGCATATCTATAATTCATCTTTTATCTGGCACTCACAGTCCTGCTCGCTGCTCCGCACAGCCGTTGCCCACTTCACAGGGCAGAGCCGCCTGCTGTCTCTCGCTTTAATACAAATCTCTCAGGGCACCTACATATTGATTGTAATCCAAGGTAAACAGCCTGGTTTGCATAATCAGGTCTTTCACAAGGAAGCATCCCTGCATCTGAGGTTTCAGGGGGATATCGCGTGCCAAACTGGCAACGGTGAACTGCTTTATAGGGTCTTAATAGCAACAGGGGATCTGACCCTGAATCAAATCAAAGAGAAAAATGTTGTTAAAGGCAAAACTGTGAAAAAGCGCTTGTTTGTGTGTGGAAGTTAGCCTTGGAACAAGAAAAAGCATAAAGCTTGACCTCCCTGTGAGCTCCAGTTTATGTCCTTTTTCCAGTTGAGAGGATTGCAGTGCCGAACATGCAGCTCCTAATTTAAGTCTCGCATTGTACTGAGGATCCATGTGGTGCAAGTTAAACATTTTAATTTCAAGTTAAAAGAAAATGATACCAGCTGACAGGCTGTGCGTCATTCAATCTGTGTTTTTTGGCATATTCTATAACTTTCATCACATTTGGACATTAACAACATTATTTTTCAAAACAGGCAGATAGCCTTTTTACACCTGCAACAACTGCTGTACCATATACTACCAAAGAACATATTTTAAATGTCCTAATCTTTAAAATGTCCTAATATCATCTGTATGTTACATGCCCACCTTAAATATGCTTATTATGAAAATAAATACATAAAACCCTTTACTAACAGATTTTTGATTTTAACTTGGCCACTTATATATATATATATATATACTGTATAATCCTGTGGATTCACAAACAACATTTATGGCACAAAGTGGTACAAAGTCTATACATTACAAATAAAGTGTAATGAAAGTTTGCAATATGTCACTTTTTCCTTCAGAGCAGCAGATGGAGCACACAGAAAGGACACAGGAAGTTGGTGTCTATATGGTTTATTAAAGTGACCATCACAATGCATTATATTGTGTGTATGACCTGGTTAACTGTAACTTTAGTGTTTACCTTTTTATTCATACTTGTATTATAAATATGAAATAGAAATTCAGATTGCAAAACAACGCGGAAGCTCAGTGGGTAGAGTGGCCGTCCTTCGACCGGCGGGTGGGTGGTTCAATCCCCGTTCGAAACATCCCGCTCTCCCCACAGTTCATACTGTTGTTGTGTCCTTGGGCAAGACTTAACCTACCTTGCCCCTGGTAGTGTTCCAGCTGTAACACTGCTTTGAGCACCTACTAGGTGGAAAAGCACTATATAAATATATATAAAAAAAAAAAAACACACCCTATCTGGTCATCTGTGTGCACTGATCTGTGAATACTTAGAATGAGTTTTGATTGGCAGGTGAGCAGATATAGTGAAGTATACTCTTGTAAAATAAGCAATAAAGATATTAGCCCACAGCTTTAATGGAAAACATGCCATTTCTCCATTTCTACCTCTGGTATATCGTGACATTTGAGTTGGAAGTAGTAAAGAAAAGCCATTTTACTGTGATCAGGCACAATCTGCCTGTTGGTACATAATCTGTCTGATCTATTTTGACTTCTAGGCATTGCCAGTGTCTGTAACTGCACAATATGCAAATAATATAATCTATAACTGTTATATAACTAGTGGTATGATGGTAAAACTGATCTATTGCTAGACTTAAAGATGTTTTAAGAAAAACGTGTCTACTACTGTTGTGAGGCAAGTTTCTAAGTGAATGCATTGTGGGAATCAGAAAGACCAAAATTTGAGAAATCAGGCCAAGGTTAATGTATGTAGCTGAATTGTTACATTAGTTTTGTTATATTGTTGTCTAACCGGAGCTACAAATTAGTTAAACAGTAAAATTCCATCTTTTTTTAATTTATTTTTCAACTCAACCTCATCACAATCACTTGGAATATTTATTTAAAATAAAATAGTTAGAATGCGTCTTAGCACCTCGACCAAAGCGTAAACTGTGAAATGTACAAATAATATTGCATTGTACCTTGGCAAAACGTATTGATTTATTGTATGTAATGTTCTGGAGGCTCATGTGTGCTGTTGCTGATTAGACCCAAGGACTAGAATAGAATAGAAGCTTTATTGTCATTAAGCACAGCATGGAAATTGGTGTATTGATGATAATAATAATCATCATCATTTCACAAACAATCATTCACCATAAAATAGTCAATTACAAATTTAGAAAGAGCGATAAAAAAGTACTATAAAATAAAGGTACTATAAAAATATAACACACACACAACCAAAACATACAGTACATTATACACCGTCAGGGAGCTTAGAGCCAGTATGTGTGTACGTGCTGCCATTCTCCAGCATCAACTTCCTCATAAAGAAGAGGAAAAAAAGCTTACTGTTAAATTTATTTGCATACATTTCCATCCCATTGCTTCTAACAGATGTGCCCAGGGGTTAAACATGTTCCTTCAAAAGGTAATTAGGACATCATGCTGTTATTGCTTTAAGATGCTTAAAACCACCTTCTGATTAAATCTTACCAAACAACTTAGTCATAACTTGAAAAAAGAAAATCTTGGACTGGGCTCATGCCTGGCTTTGTGCTCAGCAAGAAGACAGTGTTTTATAACTTTGCCCTGCATGTATCGCTTCTAGATAGTTTCCCGTGTTTGGTTTGGAAGAATAGTTGACTTGGTTATAAACAAAATTAGATTGTTGGCTTTTTGTGTCCTGTCTGGTTTGGGGTTTTTATATAAGTGCATTTTATGAACTATGTTATGACTGTTGTTTTTCCTATTCCAAAATTATATGAGTTTTTTTTATAATCATTGTTTTTCCCCTGATTTACTGAAGCACATATCCAGCCCCACACAACTTAGGTCCATTACTCAGCTCATGAGCAGACACTAGTCTGTCTCAAGGGATGCACTGAATCAAATGAAACAACCTTTCCCCAAATTAATTATACATTTAATATGACCCTAGTCTTTCCAAAAACTTGGTGATTCACTAAACAGTCCAGTCAGTTAATAAATCTGCAATGGAAAACAGTCTGTCTCCTATTAGTCGCTGCAGATTCATTTCGATTTTTTTTCTCGTACACTTCGAAAGCATCACCAAAAGCACACAGCTTTGTATTCATGCACCTTTCTCTTGGTGCAGATATGATTCTAAAAAGTCAGTGACAGTAAAAATGATTTTCATCCACACAGCCTTTTCTATTACAGACAGTCTTTTATTACATTATTAATTGGGCACATGGAAAGAAGAAATACAATAGGAATAATAAAACCACATTCATGTTGCACTGTTAAATCTGGCCACTCAAGACCACATTAACCTGGACCAGGTCTTGCTGGTTCTATAGTGTTACAAGAATAATGCAGGACCAACGCTTTGGGGACTCAAGTTAAAGCCAAGGGTAGAGCTACAAAAAATATTGGTTACATATGAAGACAGAAGTTATCCAATCATAACTTTGGTAAAGTTGTTGTCTTGACTAGGTTACAACAGAAAAATTAAAAAACTAATATGTGCTTGATTTCAAGAAGAAGTCCTACACATAGGCTGACTTTGAGATTTGCTTTAGGGAGGGCAAACATTTATTGCTAATATCAGTGCACAGTCAAACTTTTACATGCATAGCCACGGAAACGTATTTTGAGGAGGAGGTGTTGAAAAAAGAGCAGGGGGGGCTTGCTATTAATATTATTAATAATCAATCATTAATTTAGCTGAAATATGTCTAGCTGCTGTAATCACTCAACAACAGAGGCATAAGCACTGAGCTTAATGTCTTAGCTTAATCTAATGTCATTCAGCTGAGTCCTAAAAAAGAATTGTTATAATATATATGATATAATTTCTCATCCTGGGTCAACGTCGACTCCCCTGGTAAAGACATGGACTGTGGCCAGAAACAAACCACGCATCCATCACCACAACCACTCACTTTAACGCCGGTGTTTAAGGAGAGCCAGACGTCAGCACTGAAGTCTGGGAGCCACCGCTGAGAGACCGAGCAAAGATGCATGTTTGTGCCTATGTTCGTTTTAACAGTCACAACCAGGACAGAAGCGCTTTCCTCACATTTGCAAAGCATGTAGCCTTCCAGTAAATAAAACCCAGACCTACTTGAATGAAAAGCACATTAACACCGCAGCTTCATAATTAAACAATAATGGTGCACAGGTCTTCTTATAAAATCCTGAAAATCATATTGAATTTCTACCAAACAAACTTCCTGCTATGCCTGAGGTGGAAAAGGCACAGATGCAGCTCACGTAATAACTTTTTTAGTTTTTTGTCAGTATCTCATACTTGCCACAGCGCTGGTGTGGGGGGTGCTGCAGCAGAAACAGTGGACTGTAGTCGCATTTGCGTACTGCATATCAGATATGTGCATCTTCTCAGGAGATGAGTTTATCATCGTCCTCAATGAGAAAAAGCACAACAATCACCATTGCTCTGATCCGGGCTCCGCTCAGTGTATTTTACCAACACAAATTACCACGACAAAACGTTTGATTCTCCACAAATCAGTTGCAAAATTCATTTTACAGACAGTAAGAGCATCTAAGCATAATTACTTGAGATTCCCAGCACCATAGCAACAGTGCCACCTTGAAGAGGTCCTGAAATCATATTATAAAGACAATCAATGATTATTATTAATATTCATTCAGTCTAAAAAGGTTACTGAAGCTGTTTCTTGGTGTTATGGGAAATATTTCTTATTGTTATTAAGTACTAGTTGCTCTTAGTTCTGCTCATGTCATGTCTCTCTAATCCACACATTGACATTGACGTAACTCCTACAACCTGCACCTGGTGAACTTGTCATGGGGAGGCGTGAACAAACGCCACCTAACACTCTATGTACGGCAAGACAAAAAATCTCATGTATTGTTAATCTTTGCAAGCAAACATTATCCTGTACCATTGCCTACATCAGCATGTCTCTTTTGTAAGAATTAAAACCTGACCAATCATTCTAAATTGTACGGTGTCTACATTGTCTCTCTCATCAATCTGAACTAAACATTTTAACACTTGATGAAATCAAATATCACCCAGAGACTTTAGCTTTACACTCCAGTACTGTACAGAAGGCAAAGTGTTTCAATAGGGTAGGCTAAAGAGAATAACAGGAAGGAAAAAAAAAAAAATTAAATAAAAATAGAGGGATATAATTATTCAGATCTATTTATTGCAATTGTTTTTATTTTATTGCATTACTTAATTGCATTTTTTTTTAACATATTTGTCAATCAATGTGGTGACATACTTCACGCCCATCAACAGAAAGTCTTTGCTCTTGTCTGTCTTGGAAAAAATTTTAATAAAGTTCCAGAAAATCAAGATGAAGGAAGCCTTTTAGTTCTATCACTTCCTTTTTCTACAGCTGCTCAGAGCTTACAAACTGAGCCCTACTGTAGAAGAAGCACACTCTTGTTTTTTTAGAGCTCACACTCTCTCATGAATTACTGAAATAGAGTTATTTTTAACTAAAAAAAAAAACTATCAGCAACAGCAGGTTTCTTCAGAGAGTGTGGATTTTCAACTCTAGATGTTGCCAAAAAATTACTTAATTAAAATAACTTTACTATTTTCAACTGACTTTTTTCTGCTTCTCTTTCTAATATTTAATTTAACTCTCTCTATAATCATAATCAACCAATACAATTATTATCTTTATCACATTTGACAAGCTGGTATTGACAAGCTTTTACGACCTTTGCCACTCTAGCTCTGTTTCTGGCTTTGAAAGACCAGAAATCATGAGACACTCCAGTTTATGGAGTGTAATAAACATGCCCTGTTTTCGGTCGACTGGTCTGAGAGGGAAGCGGTGCATTAACAGCCCTTGGTTTTGGTGCCACCCTGCTGTCTGCTAATCCTCCTGTGTTTGCTGTGGTCAGTGTGTGTGGGAAAAATTTACTTCACCCTGCATCTCACATCATTGCTCATGAGCCAGTGGACATCAAAGACCTCACCGACCGGGAGCGCTACAGCCCATTACGCAAGCCCAAGCAAAGGGAAAAACCTTTAACCTTTAATGAGAAGCTGCAGTAGATTCGGAATCAGTAACATGAAGGATTCAACACAACAAGGAGAAACATGATGGTTGGTCTATTGTGTAGAGAGGGGTATTAGTGGAGATTTCATGCCAGGAGCAGGCTGTCTCCGCTCCAGCTGCCCAGGAGCCGTGACCTTGGGTGGGCTAAATTGGTTTCCGTTGGCGCGCTTTGTAGCAGAGATTGAAGCCCTCTGAACTCGTGCCAGATCAGTTTGGCACCCTAACCCCTTCAACGACTCTGTTTATGTCCTTTTGCTGCCCCGCGAAGGTCAGGAGGATTAGCACATACCTTTCAACTCCACCGGGGAACAAGTCATGGCTTCAGTGCTATTTACAGCGTCATGTAGAGTCACAAGGACATGTTGGAAAAAGGAAGCATGCAGCAGATTATAACTGAAGAAATGCGTGCTGCTTTAAAAGTATTTCAGCTGAAACATACCATGTGAAAAAAAAGAAAAAAAAAACATGATGGTTCTACTCCACTGACACATTTATAGATCTATAGCTCGAGCCTGACACACATCTGAACTTGTATCAGATCGTATCGACTGACTCATTGTGGAAAAAACATGACCTAGTATTGAACCTGGGACGTGGCTAATGCTGCTCCGCTCATTGCTCTTGTGGCTAAAACTAATTACTTGATATTAATGTTAAAAATAGAAAGTGAGAAGAAGAACTATTTTACTGTTCCACATTGTTACTTACTTAATATATGTCTCAAACTTAGAGCCATATCAACATTAGTCTTTTGTTGGGGCGCAGTGGCTCAGTGGTAGAGTGGTCGTCCTTCAACCGGAAGTTGGCCGATTGGATTCCCGCTCTCCCCACAGTTCATACTGTCGTTGTGTCCTTGGGCAAGACACTTAACCCCCCAGTGGTGTTCCAGCTGTAACACTGGTGAATGGAAGCTTCATGTAAGTTGCTCTGGATAAATGCTAAATGTTTAGTCAATTACTTTCCTGAATGTTTTAATGAGACTGAAAACAATAAAACCAAATTGAAATATGCAGTTTAATGTAAATTCAACCCTACTGCAAGTTAACTACTGAAAATATATCTCAAACACAGTTGAAAGGAAAATGAAGAAACAATAATAAATGCCAAAGTAACAAAAAAGAATAAAAGCAAACTCTTCACATTTTTGCTGACAATAGGGGTGAAGCAAGAATTTAGCTATGAATTTAAAATATTTCAACATGACTGAGGATGCCTGTTATTAATTTCTTAAACATAGCAGAATAATAAAAGACTTCCCAACATTTTATGAGTTTAAACTTTAATTAAAGTTAAAAAAGTAATACAAAAATACAATACAATACATTGCTGCCTCAACAACTGCACAGTCTTAAGTCACTGGCACTGTTAAAAAACAATATGTTTACTTTAATATATCAAATGTCAAGACTTTGTGAGGGCAAAAAATTATAGTACAATGGTTTTAGCCCAACAATATGAAAGGACAATAAAGATCAAAGCTGCCAATGAAAATTTAGAAGAAATAAAGCCAATGACCAATAATAATTTTACTTAAATCTTAGGTCCACCTTATTTCCTGTTTGCTGTCCCCTCCACAATTGCAAATGGTCGAGTTAACATTTTTTATACACGCATGGGTGCTTTGGGAGATAAATGTTTTTTGGATGTAACATCTGGCTCGTCAAACCTCTAAGTCCTTTGTCCAGGACTTTTAAGTAACAGTACCATGTTTTAGGATGCTCAAACCCTTACTGTCTTTAAGTGTGGTTATAAAGGTCAATACATTACACAGTGCTACATGTCATGAATATCTATTGTACTTCCATTTTTTCAATTCC
This sequence comes from Neodontobutis hainanensis, assembly GCA_024349245.1. Lineage (NCBI taxonomy): Eukaryota > Metazoa > Chordata > Actinopteri > Gobiiformes > Odontobutidae > Neodontobutis > Neodontobutis hainanensis. The sequence continues at coordinate 2,200,177 of JALDNG010000004.1, read as the reverse complement.
TTTGTCTATGCCAGCTTTCAAATTCAGCATCGGTTTAATACAGTTTTTATTCTATGGCTTATAGGAACTACTGCAGGAGCTTATAATATTCAGAAGCCCAGCCTCTTGTCTTTAATGTTGTTTTACTCTTAAGTATCCTTGGCACTATGTGACCAGTGCACATGTTGTCCAGAGTTTACGCTGAACGATGGACAACATTGACAACCATGTGTGCGGGAGCTGATATAGTTTATCCTCAATGCACACAAGCCCTTGTCTTTTCCTGTTTTCATCTCAAAGCCACAATAAATGTCTTCTCGTATACATCCTTCCTGTCGACGTAAAGGTCAGATGTCGTCCTAGACCTAGTAAAGCTTTTGGTCCAGATGTTCCGTTGCATATGTCCAAAGGCACAAAGGTGGAGAGACCCAGCGTGTCATTAATCCGAGTCCACCTTGCAGCTGAACTAATAGATCTTTTGCCAGATAGACAGGATGGATCAGTCATTCAGCACTTTCCTTACATATGCAGCTGCAGAAGTATGAGAAACGACTGGACCAAGCACAGAGCGGTAAATGTTTCCTTTTGTCGATATCAAAGAAAGACTTGGATAAAAATCTCAGGAGTATATACAAGACACATCTGCAAATAATTTTTTACTTGTTGCCTCATGTCTCAAGACTCTTGTGTTTTTGAAATTTAATCCGTTACAGGTAAACACATGTTGAGAGAAATGCTTTTGATGAAAAGCATATGTATTATGGCTTGATATGCGTAAAGGTAACACGAGAGGTTGAAACTTTTAGATTTAAAGGTCAATTTAAAGGTGCACAGTGTAACAATTTGTAGGCTACAGCTGAACAAATAAGAGCACACGATTGAAAAACCATGGGTAGTCGAAAATCATCACCAAACATTTTTCAGAATTGACTATCTTAAGAGAACAGATACTTATTACCCACAGATAACCCCAAAGAAAGAAGTCATCCGTCCATCATTTCCAGTTTCTGCTTCCATAAATTCCAGTTCTTACAGCTACAGAGCAGACCAACTGAGACCAAAGTAAGACCTAAGACTAAGACCGGCTGTAGGGACAGGATGCAAAACCATCATTTGACCCATTTCGACGTTCATTCATTAATTTTATTGTACTTAGTCCCGTTAAGGGTCACGAGTGACTGGAGCTTTGGACCTTAAGCGGGGTACACACTGGACTGTGGCCAGGTTCACAAAGTGCTCACAAACTGTTGAAAGGAGGAGAGTGAGGTCTGAAATTGCAATCTAAAATTTTATCACTAGGTGATAAAAAAAAACTACTCTACTACTTTTTGATCTCATGTAGATTTTAAAGCAGAGATTAACTCCTCACAGTGTCACTTTGAATTATGAGATAAAAGTATAAAAAATTACCAGTGATTACTTTAAAACTGTAACAAGCTAACAAACGTAGTGAATATTTAATTGGTATCAAGTTTACAAGAACCTTTTGCCTGTGTCTTTTATGGCTTTGACTCAAATGTAAATCTTGATGGTCGTTTAACACAGCCCATATTTTTTGAAATAAACACATTTAAGGGGAAGAAAAATCCAATCACTTGTAACAATGACAAAATGTCTGTTGAATAAAAGGAATGGTCAGCTCAGACAGACACTGCTTTCCACTGCCCCCATCTGTGGACTGCTCAGGGCGTCTGAAAAGTGCACTGTGCGCTCACTCCAATAAACTGCACGCATGTCAAAATTTGGAGTAGACACCCATGAATTATACATTACAGACTGGCGCTCCCAACAGTGATTGATTGTTTTGCCATCATTAGCGGGGAACACTGCCATGAAAACAGCATGAGACCTACAGCAGTGCAGACCTACATCACTGTGTGTAGAGACCTACTGTACAACAGCGAACCAAAGTGTAGTGGGTTTACAAGCCCTTACCGAGTCCACGTTGACTAGCTTTACTTTGAGCCTTAGCATGTATATTTAAAAAGCTGCCAACGATGGCAACTTTCCCTTTATTGCTAACAAGCTACTCTGACATTTTATTCTGAAATGTTTTTGTTTTTTTCAACTTGGGGCTACAACTGCAGTACATTGTAAGAGCTCTAGTTGTACTGCATTGTTTTAAACATACCTTAATGATCTGATACACTGAGGGTTGTCTTTTAGGCCTTAATCCCCTAGACTCTCTTAAATTTGACTCAAGGAAATTTTAACTCTGGACAAAACCCCTTGACTTTATAGCTTTCCCAGGTGACAAATCTTACTGTTTATACTCTTATGCCTTTGTTTTATTTTTCATGCAATCACATTTTGGTTGTGAGCTTGTTAAATGTTTTTTTTTTATCCAAAGAGCATAAATAACCCTTACATCACACTCTCATGCAATAATCATTGTTGTTAATCAGCACGGTCATTTTAATGGTATTCTAATGGAAATATACTTTTCACAATAAGCCTTGATAATCAAAATTCAATCTTTACATTTTTATTTATTTATTTATTGTGGACGGTAAGGAAAAAGCTGAACCTCAGTATGATTGGTGATTAGCACATGATTCAGTCTGTCCCAGTATGAAGGGACTATGCAGTGAGTGGCAGTGAGTCCTGGGCCCTGATAATAATCTCAGAGGAATCCGAGTGGAGGAGACATTGAGGAGCCAGGTCTCACTAGGCAGGTTTCTGTGTTTCCCTTTTCCCCGACCGGCTGCTCTGACAGATGCTGTCAGTGGACTCGACGCCGCTCTGCTCTCCTCATCCACAACCTACATCCAAGTACATACTCTCCCAGTCTGTCCCTCATCAACCTCTGACTGCCATTGGGACTGATCCCCCAGCAGCAGTTAGTAGGAAAATAATGTGTAAAAAGTATATAATAAGCACTGCATATAATTGCGAAAATCTGCTTCCAAATTTTATACATTCCCTAAAAGACAGGATAAGCTAAATCCAAACATTTTTGAAGTTTTTTTGAAAAGGGTTTTTTTCCTTTTCTGTGGGTTTGTGTTTTTCTTGTGGTTTTATATACTTCTGTGGTGCTGTGTTTGGACTAAATGTTGAGAGGGGTAGGCAAACAAAATAAGTTAATGACTTTAGCCTTTGCCCTTTATTTTATTTTTTTTTACGGTAAAATAAATAAAAAACATGTTTACAGTTATTTAATTTACGATATATACACAAAATACAACAAATGGATTAAGTAAAACAATATGAACAATAGCATAAATACTTATATTTATATTTTATATTTTTTTCTTTTTTACTAAATTTCCCCTCTAATTTTATCACTGTCCATTTTGTCTCATTTCAGGTCTGTAATCTTCCTGCATTTCTTTGTCACCTGACCCTCCCTGATATGTTTGACCTGATAATAATACCCCCACCCTCCTCTTGAGTTAAAGAAGTTTCTTCATTTTACTTTTAGTTCTGTTGACCTCTTTGTGAAGACGTGTAGTGTATTTGAACCTGGATGTTGTTATTAAGCCGTGCCTTGCTTACTGACTCTGATACCTTTGACTGATTTTGTCAATAAACTCTAAGACTGAGCTCCAGAGAGTCGAGCTGAGTCTTTCCTCCTGAGCCTTCCATTACATTGATAAATGTCTCATGTCTTGATTGACACATGGATATTACTGCTGCTTACCCCTGGCTCTTCAGTCTTATGGTATAAGAATACTAAGGCATGAGAAAAGGTTAAAGCAAAGGCATCTGGACTAGGTTTACCAACAAGATGAACTGGATAACTGAGAAACTTCCCAGACATGAATACTAAGGCATAGAAACGTACTGAGTACTCAGTATCTTACAGTTTTAATGTCTGACACCTATTCACCTTAGGTCTGCTGTTTGTTTGCTGTTAAACATATGTTTTTTATATGTTCATTATGTTGATAAAATAATAATATAAGCAGTCTCAAGATCTCCAGACATGCACAAACCATAATCTAACGCAGCTATGGTGGCCTATTTTTCAAAAATCTGAAATATATCAGTTGTACAATATTGGGACTCAAATGTAGGTTTATATCAACTTTTTATTTTTTTCTGCTGCACTTTGACAAAAAACAACCACTGCAAAAGTCAAAGTTATTTTTTTGTGCGGGAAACATTGTGTTTCCTGGGGAGTAATCGAAATAAGTAATACAGGAACAATATTTCGTTACTGGGTTGGCGTTGGCGTACGAGCACAAAAAATAGTGCCAACTCCTTGTGAAAAGGCATTGCGAGCTGGTTGTTTGTGTTTTTTTTTGTTTAATCCGACACTGGTGTGTGTGTTTTCCCACACCCTTGGCTCTGTCCTCTCGCTGCTCTGCGTCTTTTCCTATCAGTGGATTCCTATCGGGTCAGCCAAACATGTCAGAGTACAGTGATCTAAGACATTTCTCTGCTCAGTGAGCCCGGGCTCAGCGGGCCTGGAAAAATGCAGCCTGTCATCTTACTGTCTCCGTTCATTACGCTGAGCCGTGAGAGGGGGTGGACGCTAAGCTACACCTGACACATGTTGTTTGTGTTGAAAGATGAGGAGCTCAATCTGAATAATGTGTGCTTAACAATGGGAATGTATACAATAGCATAAGGTTAGTTTAGTTTGTAAGAAACATTCATAGTTTAAGACTTTATATTAAATTCATATTCTGTGATTTTTAAAACTAATTATGTTTATTATGTTACCTGTTTTAGAAAAGCAGTGCACAGATGGATTCAAGCAGTCTTTAGTGTAGAAAAAGTGCGTTTTAAGGAAATAAATAAAGGCTTTAATTAATGCATTTGTTAGCCTGGTCAGCCATTCTAATTCTTTATCTATTCTACACAAAGTGTCTGATCCCTGTTAGGTCGAGTTTAAATTCCAGGAGACTTGTTAATCTACAGAGTGCAATTTGAAAGATGTACAACCAAACACAAATGAGAGGCAGTAGCAACATACACAGAATAGAGTGCCTTTTGACCTTACACAATTTAGAAACCATACAGCCAATCAGAAAAAAAAAGTATTCATGACAAGGAAGTCAAGTTCACTGAATGGGTTTGGCTGGCCAGGCTCAGTATTGGAATGCTCATGGACAGGTTAACTAATCAACTATGAGAATAATCCACACAGTTTTCTCAGTGAAGTTGCTTCGACCATGTTTAAAGTTCTGGTGCTCAGGTGAAGTCATATATTAATATAATTAAGTCTGTGGTGGCAAATTAGATTACTTAAGCATTATATTTATAAGGCCGACCACTAAACGGTAAACACAGTTGAGAAATAAAGCAGATGTGAAACTAAAAGAAACCAGATTAATGAAAGCAACGAGATAACAACAACCAGACTTACTGGAGACACCAGGATACGCTTTAACACAACAACGATGATGAAATACATAAACATATATATATTAATGAATTAGATATAAATAGGATTTTTCAAGGCTTTCTACAAAGTCCATTATTCAGAGTCACAGTCACAAACGGGTGGTGGAGACAAGGCAGACATTTTTGTGACTACGGCTCTCCAACATCCAAACATACTCTTACAATCATACACCAGTGCCACGAGAGGAAACATCTAAAACAAGCAAGTTTGGAAGAAAAAACATTCTTCTGAAACATTAGGGTCATTTTAGTGATAAAACTCTGCTAGGATCCAGCGTAACGACCTGTTTCTGCTCTGTTTGGGCTGCTGAGGTGTCTCTCAGGAGAGGTCTGCTCGTCACGATGGCAGTTTTATGTCCAGCTGAGGTTACTGTGTCTTTCTGTGGGTACTGTTGACTTTAAAGTTACCTGATGCTACTAGCTAAATGTTATGTAAAGCCTCTTAAATCTTAAAGCAAAGACATAAACCAACCTAAATTAGTAACATAAGCTTTTAGTTAAGTTAATGTGAAAATGCCATTAACTTTGCTTTTCAATATCTTTTACACATTATACACCTTGTAAAAATATTACATGTACATATTTTTCTTTTAACATAAATGTATAACACCTGGTTCAGTGTATAGTGTCTAAAGGCTATATTCAGCTGTGGCTCTATAATTACACTCACCTAAAGGATTATTAGGAACACATGTTCAATTTGTCATTGATGCAAGAATCTAATCAACCAATCACATGGCAGTTGCTTCAGTGCATTTAGGGCTGTGGTCCTGGTCAAGACAATCTCCTGAACTCCAAACTGAATGTCAGCTCAGTTACTGGGATTTTCACGCACAACCAGTTCTAGGGTTTACAAAGAATGGTGTGAAAAGGGAAAAACATCCAGTATGCGGCAGTCCTGTGGGTGAAAATGCTTTGTTGATGCTAGAGAGGAGAATGGGCCGACTGATTAAAGCTGATAGAAGAGCAACTTTGACTGAAATAACCACTCATTAAGCCGAGGTATGCAGCAAAGCATTTGTGAAGCCACAACACGCACAACCATGAGGTGGATGGGCTACAACAGCAGAAGACCCCGCCGGGTACCACTCATCTCCACTACAAATAGAAAAAAGAGGCTACAATTTGCACGAGCTCACCAAAATTGGACAGTTGAAGACTGGAAAAATGTTGCCTGGTCTGATGAGTCTCGATTTAAAGACATATGAGACATTCAGATGGTAGGGTCAGAATTTGGCGTAAACAGAATGAGAACATGGATCCATCATGCCTTGTTTCCACTGTGCAGGCTGGTGTTGGTGGTGTAATGGTGTAAGGGATGTTTTCTTGGCACACTTTAGGCCCCTTAGTGCCAATTAGACATCATTTAAATGCCACAGCCTACCTGAGCATTGTTTCTGACCATGTCCATCCTTTTATGACCTCCATGAACCCATCCTCTGATGCTACTTCCAGCAGGATAATGCACCATGTCACAAAGCTCCAATCATTTCAAATTGGTTTCTTGAACATGACAGTGAGTTCACTGAACTAAAATGGCCCCCACAGTCTCCAGATCTCAACCCAATAGAGCATCTTTGGAATGTGCTGGTACAGGAGCTTCGTGTCCTGGATGTGCAGTTCTGAAGTCGAAAGGGGTTCAAACACATTATTAATAATCCTTTAGTTGAGTGTATTTACCCACATAGATTTAGGTTTCAAACAGATCTTTCCTATTCCTCTTTTTTGTTTAGTTGTATGACATAATCCCACCGGAGTCTGGCGGTGACATGGGGACAGTTCAGGGCGGCGGTTTAGTGGAGCAGTGCAGCCTGGTCCTGCTGCTCTGGGACTCATTTAGCCGCAGTAATTACAGGGTTGTGTGAAGAGCACTTCTACGCTGAGTAATGGGTTGTAATTCTGGTCAGAGTTAATTTCACTCTACTCTCGACAGGACATTAGCCACACACAATGCCACACACACACTCACACACACACTCACACAGACCAGTATGATTACAATGCTCAGGCACAAAAACACACACAGATTGTGGTTGAGGCCACTTCTCGATGTAGCTCCAGTCCATTCTGCTCTGTTCACTTGTAATCATAGAGCTGTCCACTGAAAGGCCACAGTGCTTTTGACCATGACACAAAAGAAAACACATTTAAACTTAAACCTCAATTGTATTTCCTTTCTCCAGAGTGAACCTGTTAGATTAAACAGCCCGAAGGCATTGTGATTGAAACAGTCTCACTCTCACTCAAGTGTTGAACTCAGAACTGGAAATAGCTTTGGGACTGAAGTGAAAGTCTGTACCTTCTCACAATTCTGTCAGAAGCATTGCATTTTCTGGCTTTCTAAAAGTTATAGCACTGATTATAGCAGAAAAATTATTATGTGATTAAATTATTAGTTATGTCATTAAAAATAAAAAAAATCCATTGTCTCAAACCCTATATAGGACAGTGAAAACAATACAGAACATCTTTTAAATAAATACTCTAAAACATTTTTGTTGTATAATAAATTTTGTTGTTGTTTGCCCTAAGGTTTCTTTTCCTGTCACTGTGTAAATACTTATGTGTCACACTAAACCACAAATTAACTGATAATTGACAATGTGTGAGTTTGCCAAAAATAATTCAGTTGTGGATAGATGAGGTGGATCTCGACATGTCATTTTTCCTGATCCAAGTCTGGCACCTTTAATAAGAACTTGGCTTTGTGCACCCTCATCAAATAACCCTCAATGACAAGAGTTTAAACCTGTGTGACACTTCTCAAGAGTTCACCAGGGATCGACATCAACCATTCATGCAGGTCTGTCATCGCGTTAGCATCACTGTTCTAGTGTCAAGAAGCGGAAATTCTGCAACAAAAGAGAGAAAAGAGCACTTCATCCAGACGTGAGAACAAACGAGGGCTTGTGTGAGAGGGAAATGTAGTGCAAACCAAAACAAAAGATCAAGAATAGTGGCATTCCTTCCAGATGAGTCTGATATTGTATTAGAAAGTCGAGGCCAAAGAAAACACTAGGCGCTGACAGATATGTTGACGGTTTAATTACAGGATGACACTGACAGCCATATTACCAACTCAAAATACACAGATACTTAGTTAGTTAGTTTTGTCTTTACTCTAAAATATTTAGGACTAATACAACGTTAGTTTGGTTAATGCTGGTTTTGTAAAAATAAGGTTTAGTTTCCGTTTTTTTTATTAAAACCAGGTCAAACCGAGGTTTAACCTAGGACAAAATCAACAGTAATCCAGGACTGAACTAAAACTACACTAAAACTAAACACAGGACAAAATCAGGACTTTACTGGAATTGAAACCAGGAACCAGGAAGACACTAAGCAATAGTGAGCTCAGATATCATTATCAACAGCAGTAACAAACCCCCCAGCGTCATTTCCTCCAGAATTAGTTTCCACTAAATACAATAAGTTTGCATTGTTTTTTTAAACACAAGTTTCATTGCATTAATATATGTAAAGCACTTTGAGATTCCCAGTGTATGAATTGTACTTTATAAATGAAATTGAATTTTCTGCCTTGCCTTGCCAATAAGTAAACTTGGACTAAACCCAAGGCTGCACCAGGACTAAACTATGGCAAAACTAATGCCTTAACCAGAGTTAAACTAGGTCTAAATCCAAGACTTAACCCAAGATTATTTACCATGTTGTAATGTTACTTCTGACCTGTAGGGGTCCCCAGCTTGACTTTACTTACTTTTCCAAACCGCTTGTGATAGTATAAGTATTTCTGTTAACTTGTTTGGACCAGACTGTTTGGAGAATAGCTGACAAAGGTGAAAATGTTTATTCATAAAGATTCACAAAAGGTCAAATGAAGGTCATAAAAACTAACTAACTCATTAAGGTTAAGAACAGGTTAAGAACTGCATTACAATTCCACTGTACATTAAAGAAAACATTTCCCTCTGATTACACAGTTTAAATTTTTTTTCCGATCAGAGTGACATTTAAAAATAGTCCATTACTGTCCTTATGTCAGGGTCATAGACAGTACAAGAACTTTTAACCTGTTTCCTTCATAGACATTTACAAAGGCACTCTGTCAACATAAATGTGGAATATGTTTGTGTATTTATATGTATTTTTTCAACGGTCCTGGATACATTCTTGCATGGCCTGTCCGTCCTGGGAGTGGATCCCTCCTTCTGTGGTTCTCCCTGAGGTTTCTCTTTTTTCCCGGCTGGGTTTTTTTTGGAGTTTTTCCTCACCCTGTTGGAGGGTCTAAGGAGAGGGGATGTTGTCTAGTGCAGTCTGTTAAGCCCTTTGAGGCGGCTGTTGTTGTGATATTGGGCTATACAAAAATAAATGTCTTGTCTTGTCAATCTTTAGTAAGACCTTGACTGTAACTTGAGCCCATCAGTGTCCACAGTGTTTAGTGGACTATAAATCCAACCAGCTATACATTTATTTAATTTCAATTAAATGTATGGATTTCAATAAAGTAATGCCGAGCTAAATTTAGTCTGTTCCTTTGGCAGACCTTTTATCTCTTTGCGGGACATTCCAGCCGTTCCTGTCAGCATCACCAGAAAAAAAGCAGCCGGCCTCCATCAGTGCTGTCACCGGGTCTGGACAGTGTCTGGAGAGTTGAATACCTCTTTGATCCTGGGGAATAACACAACGGACCCCGAAAGACCAATTACAAGCTTGTTACAGGTATCTGTTCATTTCAGGGTCTGCAACATTGGCACCACACCACCTAATAATACGTCTGAATACTAAACATACCACAGTGTCAATGCTGATTAATGAAGTTCATTTTTAACTTGTCTTTCTTAAAGTGAAAGTTTTTTTGAGACACAAAGATGAAAACGTGAGACTTTTTGCTCTAGCCCTCTAGCTCTAAAAATATCAGTCCAAGTTTTTAATAGTTTTAATCACATAAAAAAAAACATCCTAAAAGAAGTAACCATAATTGGACAAACTAGCGACAAACTACTTCCACATTAGGTATTGTCAGGAGGAAAGAAAGTTACCGTAGGTTTAGAATAGTCAATTGTTATCTTTATAGGTGCGCTCTCAGAAACACAATAGCGTATACTAACCGCTCAATTGACCTATAAATTGTTAAATTTGTCCAATCACTGGTTTCCCTTGAAGCCAGCTTTCAGGACAATTACTGTAGACTAAATCTGTATATGCCAGAGCAATTATCACTTGGTGAAATGGTATTTGTGACCTTCTATCACATATGGAGAGTGAATTACTCTGATGCCTATATGGACTCAGTGGGGGCCGTATGTCGTCAACTGAAAGATTATCTTCAGTGAAAATGAATCTCATCCAAACGGCTGCAGTCTCTGAAGAGATTTATGGAGTGCTGAACTGTAAAAGCGATTGATTACATTTACTGTGACACACATATTTTTTCTAGCAGGCACTAAATCTAGACATGTGGTGGCAAGAGATCCTCAGAAGCATTGTTTCCACCGAGCAGTGCGGTAGGGTTAGTTGACTGTTTGAAACAACAACCTTTGATTATGCTCAAGGCTAGATTTGCAATAATCAGCACTGCCCCACCATCCACAAAATATACAGGGTAAAATTGACACTATTTTACATTTGTGACTATTTGTTATTGTTAATCTATTGATTGCAGTTTTATTTCTATGACGTAAGTGCCACTGAACATAGACTCAAAAAGTGAAAACTGCTGTTGCTGATAGTGTGACATTGCTAAAATTTCATTGTTTAGCACTAAGACAAGAAGAATTTTATTTTATTTTTTTCTAATTACCATTTTCATACAAGTGACTCTTGGCAGTGAACGGACTGCATTGTGCTCCACCCTTTAAGCCCTTTCTACTGTTTAGGTAACCCCCCAAATGGACATTCAGATGCAAAAGAAAAAAACATGACTAAAAAGAAGAAGAGAGTTACACTCCAATCTAAATTACACTGATCTACTGTTTTATGCCTCAAAGCAGTTTTCCATTTTCCATTCTGCAGTCATATTTTTATACAGTTTGATTAAGAAAAAGATAAAAAGAAGACATGTAGAATATTACACATAAGTAGCTTTGTAAGTACTACCTCATTAAGTACAATGTAACACACTGTGTAACAAACTGTAATAACACGTAACTACATTGTACATATATACACATAATTCAATTTTGTATTACTATATGTACACTATGTAGTTACATGCCATTACACTTTGTTACACAAGGAGTAAGACACAATGTAGCAAGGGAAGAGTAAAATAAAGTGTCACTGTAACTTTCTTGGATGCTACAAGCAAAATGTGATTTTAGAATCTTCAGTAAAGTGTGCCTCAACAACTAGTGAGTTTGAAAAGAGGAAAGTGTCTCTGCATCAATGCAGAATTAAAGCATAAACTCTAAATGGACTCCTGAAAAGGTTGATCATCACTTGCCTAAAATGTCCACTTCTTTCGTAATGATGTGATGAGAGCTTTGTCTCTGGTTACCGCAGAGACAGGATTTACACAAAAGCTTAGAGTTTTGTCTATGCAGCAAAAGTTGTGTAAAACAAGACTACTTATAACAGAATAAGGTAATGTTAACACCACATAAAAGACAAAGAACGAGTGTAGTACTATATGGATTTTATAAAGTATAAATATTTCAGTTCTTGCAACTTTGTTCAACTCCCATTTGGAGTTTCCGGCCGTAAAACAATATGCATCAGTTTTCTCTGTGCTGCTACACATCCCTCAAACTGATACTTGTGGATGACTATTTGTCTTCAGGCTTCACACTCCTCCTTCTTTGAGCATGTGTTTGTGCTGTAAAACCATCATTGCCCATGCATCAGGTGAATACAACATCAATACTGCGCAGTGTGGAAGCACACAGCATTAGTAATTCATCACGCCGCTCATGAGCACCTTTGTGTTTTTCCTTATAACTTCAAACATGTCACAGCATCCACAACAAGCTTGGTTTTCTCTGCATTAAGACCTTATCTAGAGAGCCGACTAGTGGAAAAGTTAGGCTCATCAATAAATACATAAAGTTGTTATAAACTAATGCTGCAAGTTGATGGACTGCGGTTTGCCTTATTTTATCAATTATATTTTTTTTATCTAGAATGAGGCTGAATTTCCTAAATTTATTCAAGTGACAAGATTTCAGAAAAAAGCTACTGTTTTACCGCCACAAATATAAAACAAAATGGTGTTGCTCTGATTAGATAAAATTTAGTTTATTCACAGGGGATTTATTCATTCACTGTCCATATATTCTTTTAAACTCTTTGCAAACTTACCATGGAAGCCCATTTGGTTCTGTGTAACAGACCATCTGGCAAAGTAATGATCCTCTCTTTGATTCACACACACCTTATGTTTTCATCTGCTGTCAGAGATATTCAGGTCATAAACTACATAAGTTATATTGCTCTTTGTAGCTCAAGTTTACACCATTAAATTATATCTTCAGCCAAGCATATTAAACTAAACAGTGACTAATTGACAACCACACACACACACACACACACACACACGCACACACACGCACACACACACACACACACACACACACACACACACACACACACACACACAATGTTCTCTCCTCTGAGATGTTATTGCAAGGAATTCACACGACAAATTGGAAAACAAATGCTGTGCCACACTAAGATTGTGAAATAGTGATGTAAACTGTGTGAGCTCAATAAGTCTTTTATTTTACATGACATCATCTGCAAAGTGAAATTTGTATCTAAAAATTAGAGTTGTCAGAGCAGAGTTGTCCTAATTACATGTCTAGTATATTACAAATCTATATATACCATATACTATGGTATAAGGTTTGCATATGTTTACTGGCAATAACACAGTAACACTTAAACCCCACCACTTCAATTTCCTACAACAATATATGAACAGTAGCAGCGATAAAGTCAGGATAAAGCCAGTCTTCAGTGTCATTGTATACTGTTGCATAAAGAAAGGCACACTCAGTTATTATACAGTAATCATAAACTATGTGGGACTGTTAACCATAAGCGCTGCCTTAGCACAAATAACTTTTTTAGACAGCCACATTTCTGACCTTATACTTTAGTGAGCTGTGCTTTTGTTACTGGATCCACAGTGATTTTAGAGAGGACATAAACAACATCAAGTGAAACAAAATGCTGGGCCGAATCTAGGACAAGCCTTTCCCACCGGAGCCTACACTGAATGGTATCATTCACCAAAGTACACACAACACTCCACTGTACACTGCCTTTACTGTAACGGTGAGGACGGAGAGGCTGGAAGGGCTCCTTAAAGCCAGTGGGTTGGGAGCAAGGGATGGTAACTGTAAAACCTGATTGGGTCACTGAAAAATTATTAGAAGAAGCATATTTTAGACATCCCATATATATTTGATAAAAAAATATGTAGCAGCATTAATGTTAAGTCTGTCACACTGTAGGATTTTTTTTTTTGGCAACTGTATAAGATTACTACATTCAACATTTTGCGAGTCAGCTGTGCGCTGATGCCTGTCAATTAGAGAAGTTCACTGTGTCATGGCCTGCCATTCCAACTGTAGACAAAAATACAGAAAAGCACTGAGTGTCAACTTGAGTGGCATTCAAAAGAGCAGAAGAGTTTGGGAAAAAAGTGGATAACTAGAAAATATTAACTTACTTAGTTAAGATATTAGAGCAAAAAAAATCCCAAGAAAAATGTTGATGAGACAGTTGTAACTAATTATTGTGCAAGGCCCAAATGAAATGTACTACAACAAGAGCTAAATAAACAAAGACAGCATGTGCAGAGTGTTAGAAAAACAGGTTTAGGAGCTGGTCTTGATTGATGGACTGGATTGTCTTTGGCTCTCGTTCTGCTTTGACAGGTTGATGGATTGTGGAGTTGTATCGTGGAGTGGAACCCTGGGGGCAAAAAGCACAACAGCACCGGATCACTGTTACCGCTCACACTGTGCCTCAGTTTGGTGAGAAAAGATCAGCTGCAGAGGCTCACATGTAGAAATGCACAGATATGTAATCACACATGTTAACACACACCTACAGAGCAGAGTGTAATTAGAGTGCAATTATCGCAGTGGAAGGCAGTTATCATCGGCCTACAGCTATGAGCTCTTAACTCTACATCCGGCCCGTGAGCTTGATGTGGAGCAGAAAGGGGCCGAGGGACGCTTATGACAGAAAACACTCGGAAATACAAGCCCCCGACTCAAAGTTATGATTTACTTCAAATTTGCGCAACCTTCTAGGAAATAAGAGTGTCAACAAAATATCCCCAAGTCAAGGCCAAAAAGAGTATTACAGATTTTAGCATTTTTAAGTGAAGCATAAAGATGTATGTAGCCGGCTAAATGTTTGTGTTAACTAGATGCAATTGGTTAGTTTACCTGCATTGGCAATGTCAAAAAATGTATATTATCTCATTAAGAAATTGGTAATAAACATTTTTAACAAAAAAGAAATTCTAAATTGCGTCACTGGTCACCAGTTTAATTGTTCAAAAGAACATCTTTAGGATTAAACAGATATATGCTATGCAATGAGAGGTTGTGACCATTGACAAGTCTGATTGTAGGAAAAGTGGGTTGAATATACAGGGCAACAAGTCAAACATCCTATCCCCAAATAATAAATAAATAAATACAAATCTGGAGATGGTTATGTATAACTGTTTTTATTATTTGATGACCTGGGTGATTGAGACTCTCCTCAGACATTTTGACCTTTGTTTCCCCCTTTTTAACCCTTGATGGTTACTGCCTCCTGTGGCAGGATAAAGAAACACTTGGCCACTTGACTTTCCCCATACTGGCCCAGCACCTTTTAGGATGCGGTAAGGTGTAAGACAGAGAAATATTCCATGGTTAAAAAAGAAGCATTAAAAATGGTATTCCATCCAGGACATAAAAGATATGTTGTGATCTGTTAGATTGGTGATGTCCAGACTTTTGTGTATGGTTTGAGACAAAAGGGGAGTACATCGTTTAGAATTGTGTGTATGTAGTTTTGCATGTAATTTTTGTATGCGTTCTGATTATACTTATTTACACAAGATTAATAACATGTTGGAGTAATTTAGAATTAAACAAACCTTACTTGATTACAAAGTCAAGCTAGAGAATCATGCTAATTACAGAGGTCATGCATGGAAGCACAGCCAGAGACAGTCTTAAAATACAGTTGGTTCCCAGCCAAACCCGAACAGGACTGGTGATAGTGACAGGATGACAGATAATCGGAAGCGTCACAGTTTAACCAGAGCCCTGATCAGAGGAAGAAGAGGCGTGAGAACGACTCAGTGAGGCCAGTGTCATCCTGGTTACACCTCTGTACTCATCTCCACAACAGCTGCGACTCGACCGGCCACGCTCTGCGAACCCAACTGGAAGGACTTAACCCTGTCAGCCACCTGTTCTTGCCCTTTTACAAACACCGCTTTTGATCAGCGTTTCCTAAATATGTGCGGCTGGTTGCACATGGCCGACACCGGTAAGGGTCATGGGGTCATTGAGTTTCAAAGTTTCAATAAAGTTTCCCAGATTCCACAAGAGCCACCAAGGTCACAGGTAGAAGATGTGCCAGAAAGCCTGGACAAAACCATATGGGATTATATTTTAAATCTGTGTTGCAGTGTTTCCCACAAAACCTTTTACATGAGCAACATTCTGTGTGCACAAACTTTTTTTATTTTTGCTGGCCCCAGATCAGAGGCAGAAATAAACTACATGTGCGGATCTGTAGGCAGAAGATTTATAGCTCAGGTAAGCTACAACAGAATTTGACACATTTCCTGCATATCACCCTGGACATCTTTGTCTGAGCAGAGCCAAAATCAATGTTAGTAATAAATTAAGACAAGGATTATAACATGAGGCTGTAACCAGCAAAGTGACATTTATGCACAAAGTTTTCAATCTTTTTTCCACAACTGCAAGAAATGTATCTAGCGTAAGTCTAGACAACTAAAAGATTTAATGAAAAAACAGGAATGCAATTTTAACTACAATGAAGTGTAGCGTGACGTGAAATTGAATGGAAAAGGATTTGTTTGCACAGTTGCAGCAGATCTGTCATTTTCTTGTCTTGGAGCATGTTCATGCTGTGTGGTAAACTGGACCGCTATTCATGTCTTCCCACTCATCGGTGATCACTCCGCCCTGTCTCAGTTTTATTTTATTTAAGCGTTTTTCCAGGAAAGTCCCACTGAGATTACAAATGTCTTTTGCAGGGGAGTCCTGGTCACACTATATTTATGTTAGTAGGCTATATTGTTAATCCTGCCTTAAGGTGTCACAAGCCAGTCTACTTTTGTGCCAGTCCCAAGCCCAGATAAATGGAGAGGGTTGCACCAGGAAGAGCATCCAGTGTAAAAATGTCAAAGAAAAGGATACAGTTGGTAAGATATATTATAATCTGAAGAAAATTAAAGAGAAACGTACCAGAGATATTGAATTATGGGCTTTCAAGAGCCTGGCCAGTCATACCCATTCACTTCTGGGTCTGGAATCCCTTCAAAGGAATTTCATTATAAATCATTATAATTATAATTCATTATAATTGTATGTTTATTCAAAATGAGGTGGATTTATGCAATGCTTTATTTCTTTGATTGTATGTTGGCCCAGTAGTGTTAAGAGAGTTTCTTCTGAATTTGTACGTAACACCTCTTAGAAATCCAACTTCAACCAACAAGGAACAGAATAATTCTTTGTCTAGAATAGAAAAAAAGGATGGCTGCCCAGGCTTTGTGAGGCATAACTAAATGCTGCTTTCTACCTTTTCGTTTTGTAGAGAAACTCGCTGGCTTCAGAGGATCATAAATGCTCCAGATGGTATTCAATACCCACAGCTCGGATAGACATAATGAGCTGCTCATAACACAACTGACAGATTTTTAATTTTCACCTCTATGAGGAAATGGTCTGAGTATCAAAAATTTTCAACCATAATTATTAAACTCATGCCTTTATTGTTTATGGTACGGGACTTTCAAGCATGCACTCATACACTTTTTTCCTTACATGATACAACTGTTCGTCTCTACAGTTTCTACACTTCCTTTTCAGCATCTCTGGATGGTTGATGAAACAGTAGCTGGTTGGTAAATTAAGGGTTAAAACTTCTGGGCTGAGAAGACAGAGATGCGCATCAAAGGAGCTGTGCTGTGGCCTTGTTGACCCCTAATCCATCAGTAATTGCGAGTCAAGCGAGCGATTTGTTTGTTGTTGGTGCTGATTGGCCGACTAAATGTGGAGCATGTAGTGTTTGGGTTCCTGTCAAGTGCAATCAGAACTGGGGCTTATACCAACTAGAGGCTATAGTGGTCATTAAAGATGTGAAGATTACTTGATGTTGAGACATATGTAAGGGACTTTACTTTCTAAATTCAAAGCAGAAATTACATGACCTTGGCTAGCTTTTCAAAGGTCAAACAGTGAAGCTATTTTCTGATCATTGTTATTCCTGTTTGTTCAGCGGGAAGATCTCTGTCCTAAAGGGTAGGCTGTAATCTGAGTCTGTCCAGCTGCACTGTGGCCTACAGAGAGGTGAAGGCCGTGAAACTGATCACCGCACAACAGAGACAAAACCAGGAGAACAGTAACCTATAGAATAATCAAATATGTAGAAATAACCGTTTGCATGAAACAGATCAAAGCATATAGTCTGAGCGACATTTAACTGTACGCTCCTACCTGCTACAAGACATAAGCACTCAAATCCTTTAATTTCTACATTTTTGCATTACCAAAATCAAAGAGTGAGTAGTACATGCTGCAACACAGACACAATGCAAACCATAAAAAACGTCATGGCACCATCAAAAGGATTGTCTCGGTTGAAGTGCACTCAAATGGTTTGAGAAGAAGGTATTAGGAGATAGAAAGATTGCAGTGTCGATGCTGACTTCTATTACCAGTGCAGCATGAGCTGGATGAATGAGACTGATTTTGTTCATGGCCAATAACATCATGTGGCTAGGTTTGATTTGACAAACATTCTCCTCAAAATCCTCCACAATATGCTTATTAAATGCTTCTTGATGCTAATGGCAGGGTTTGTTTAACCTCATAAGTAACTTCCCCCAAGACAGCTCACTTCAGCTCAGTTTACGTCCAGTTATTTCACTTTAGTGAGTTTTTTTTTATTAAGCTAAACAGAGATTTGGGTGGAGTTAACAATACTGCACCAGAGGCCCTACAAAGGCTCACACAGGCAAGCACACAAGGAAGCTATCAAGGATAAAATCCTGGTTGTGTGTATTTGCTTAAACTGCTTATTGTATTGTCTCCATTGTCAATAAAGGTCAAACAAAACAAAACAACAAAAAAAAAAAACACTGATACTCCATTGGTAAAACCTCCTAAAACTTAAATCAAAGAAAATACTATTTTGGGAAGAAAGTAAAATCTATATTTAGACCCTCATCCCATCATCATGTTCTATTAAATCCTCTTCACAATGACGTAAACGCCTGCAGCAAAAGTTCATTTGAATAATAGCCCTTCTTCTGCATTATTGTGTTTTGTTGTCTTTGGGGGATGAGTTTGGTGTCTTTTTACAAGAGAGTGACAAGATCAGACAAGACCATGAAAAATATTTATTTTTAGTGCTCACAACAGACACAGCCTTCAGTTAGGTGCCATTAAATCACACAAGCCTTTCACTTAATTAGTCCATTTTACAAGCAACAGTAACGGTTAAAAACGGCTAAAGATAAAAGTAAACACTATATCGCTGTGATTTGCCAACAAACATATCTGATTTCAGCAATGTTTTACAACCATTGTAAACTTTAGTCTAAGCAATGTACTGTGCCTCATCAGGAACAGTTCCCCATAAAACGGCAGTTCCCAATATTTGACAGAAAACAGCACATTGTTGCAGAATACTAAACGTTAACAATAAGGAAAGGCTTTTATGAGTAAAGTACTGTCAGTTGTTCTCATCTGCTGCAAATCACTGGAGTGTAGTGTACTATACGGCGGTAACTGGATCTTCTTTGAACTGTGCAGAGACAGGGGAGCGGGCCGATGGGTGGGAGGGGGGTTCCTGCAGGTATTAAGGCCAGAGAAGGGGAAACTGGAATAAAAGACAGGGCTGGGACAGAGAATATCAGATGACAGGGCTTCCTCTGCAGGAGATGACCTGTCGAAGAAACCGGTCATTTCTGGTGAGGCACGGGGCCTTAGCAGAGCGCTGATAAGAGGCTGACTGACTCCACCACCTGTTCGCCCGCGCTGCATCGTGGAAGACAGACAACAACAGACAAGTCAGGACTAGCAATGGCTGCTGTCAAGCCTCAGTTCCTAATGTAGGGGTGTACAGTGCAGAGGTGGGCACACTCTGTTTAACTATACACTGCTTCCTTTTTGGATGGGGGTTATTTTTTTGTCTGCACAATCAATAATGATAATGTGAAAACAATCCTAGCATGCACTCATGTCTGCAGCACTCCTGGAAAAACAGTGTTTAGGTCCGTACTTACTGAAACATAGAATGGGAATGCCATACTACTATGTAAAAACTACTTTATGTTGTGTTTGAGAAGGAAAAGATTTAGTTTGTATTATTGTTATGTCCAACTGAAATTTTTCTGCACTTGGTTCTTATTCTACTGTTGTCTTCTATAACCTTTTATTTAATGATATAAAGGAAAATCATCCAGCACATATTGGATTTTTTTGAGCACACAACTATAGATAAAACAAGAAAGTTTTTTATACAAAAAACAGCATGAAGAAAAACATTAATAGAGAAAAAGGAAGAAACACAAAACGTGGATGAATTTGCAGTCTATTCAGTTTTTAACAAAGCAGTTTGGATTGGACTGATCTGACTGAACTTGCAGCTAAAGTTCAGTTGGAGTAATGTATTAATATTTTGCAAAAACAGAAAAAATTGGTCCGGCTGATCTTGAGCCAGTTGTGTGGGGGCTTGTCCAGGATAAGCTATGAAATTTTACTGCTTTGTGGTGCCGTAAATGTTGTTTAATGGAAAGAGAGGAAGTCCATTTAAAGGCTTATAAACACTTTAAACACAAACTCTTGCAGAAAGTTGATTTGAAAGTTGACTTCCTTGAGTCTGATGAGTCTTCCTTACAGCTACTTCTCACCGATCCATAGAAAATGAAACTTGCCTAAACCAACCGTCAGTATTTTGAGATTTACTGTCAGACGTGACACAGGTCAGACCTCTGTCGTCCTGGGCCCTCAGTCCCCTGCAGGGCCTAATGACATGCTTCCATTAACCTCTGACAGACACAAACAGAGCTCTGGGCCCAAGAGGATGTTATCAGTTTACAAGGTAAACATGAGGCTAATCCTGGGCTGTCTGTCACAACCAGCTCAAGACAAAAAAAATCCCCTAAATGTCATTTTAAGTACAGATCTTCATATCATAACATTCAGCAACCCCATTCCCACAAGTGAAAGAAGTTTGTGTTTTATGTAAAGATAACATACCTTTTAAAAAATATATAGGTGTTATAATGGTGTGCATTTATATTAAGCTTTTCTGTAACCCTTCTCGGGCACCCAAAACGCTTAACATTATTTACCCCAGGCAGACAAAGAGGGGGCTGCCCAAGGACACAACAATAGTATGAACCGGTTATAAGACCACTCTACCACTGAGCCACTGCGCCCCTGAAAGAGTAACTAACCTACAAATGACGTAACACTACCAATGACTTACGGTTTCTTTCCTTGACCATAGTTGGTAATGTAACATATGTCTTTGTGAGAAACTTAGTACGTGTAAAAACATGTGGCTCTATTATAAAACTATTGATGTGAACAACTTGAACAATAGAAATCCTGATGTCTGACATAAAAATATGCATATATACAAGCATGATTTATGGGCTTCAAAAATAATGTATTATATAGCAAATTTAAAGCAAGTCTCCATGGTTCAAATAAAAGATTTTAACCCATACGTGCATCAGCAACAGCCTGATGAGCAGAATGATCTGAATTCTCTGTGGTTGCCTCTGTGTACTTGTACAGTCGAATTAAATGAGAAGGTTCTGGGATTGAACATTCCCGTGCTATTTCAGCGGATGTGACATAATGCGCATGCTCGTTTACCTGGTTCTCACTTCCTGATTTGCAGTTATAAGTAAACTAAGCAACGCTAATGGCAAGGTCCTGTGAACACAGGGAAGAGACAAGCAGCTCCATTGCACACAAAACCATTAGATTCTTTTTCGATTGTTATTTGTTGCTCATACAAGCGTGCGCACAGTGAACACACACAACACCGGATGCAGTAGCGCTAACGTCAGAAGTCTCACAGGTGGCCCAAAAACTCTGCATCTTCCTTAATGCACCTTTAAGTAGTCCAACTAACAAATGGTTCACATTTTACAACGGTTACCTGGTGAAATCCATTACAGAGCATATATACTTGACCGGTATTGTATTGTGGTTCAAGTTCAACCATTGGCTCTCTGATATGTGCCATTGTATAGTAGCTGTCTTACAAAAAGTAACTATCAAAATAAAATATGTTAATTATATATAGTATATATTATAAGAATTGTGTTTACCTATCTATCCTCTGCATATAATACAGTTTTGTGCCTAATTTAAACATTTTCAAACATCCATTATCCATATTACATTGTTCTAGCTCTGTGGTGTAACACTTACAGCATAAAAAGGCGTTTCCACTTTTGACTCCCCATGGTCCGCCCCTGGATGAATGAGGCATTTAACTGCCCTTTAAACTTTGATGTCATGCTGCTGAACTGTGATTCGTCTGTGGGGAAATCACCAGGATCAAAGCGAGCATAAAATGAAAAATCAGCCTTGATGTTATAAAAGTGTTTACTCTCCAATCTGGTACATTTTCATAGGTAAACACTGATAATGTTGATTCTGACCCAGCTACCTACCAGCCAATACTTAGCGTCTACACACATATAAATATCAGTTAGCTTTGGGGAACTTGTGAGGGATTATCAACATCAAAGTCAATAGAAATGTCAGCCTGGCTATCTTTGGAAATGCCAGCAACCCTTTGCATATCCGTACCACACAACCAAAAGCACACATACACATGACACACACCTGCCCCCAGCAGAGGAGGTGATTAAAGCTGCTCTGGCGAGTGTGGCTTTTGATCTCCAAACATACTGGAAAGCACTTAGAGCCGAGGCCCGCTTAAAAAGCAGAGAAGATGACATCACAGCCAATCAGAGGGTCCCACTGCACCCAAGGGCCCCTCCCCCGCGGCTCTATCAATTAGATTAACAGGATTAAGCAAATAGACCCAGCTCAGGTCGGCACTCGTACGGAATTTATTAGTAACATCCAGGAGATTTAAAGTCTTTTGAATGAAGTGTGTGGGAGCCTGGGTCCAGTCACACTTTGAGGATGAGATTTAACAACTTAGTAACTAAGTATGTGTGACCCTCTGTCTCTAGGTGGAAAATATTCAAATGTTAAATGAAGACAGTTTTCAGATTTGGTGAATCTGTGTTAAATCCAAAGCCACATTAAACAGTTTGTAAAAATTTCAAATTTTATGTAAAGCACATGACAGTTACTGGATAAAATGTGGTCTCAGTTTGAGAGAATATCCAGACCATAATCCTGTATCACCTGAGGCATTATTGTGTTACTCAGAGGGCATCGGCATCAGAGAGAGGCTCTACCAGTTTCTGGAGACGTTTGGTGCAAACTCGAACTAATGGAGCATGAAGAATGACTAGCATTTCAGAAAACAATAAGTCAACTAAAACACAAAAATGAAAAGTTACACTTTCATTAAGCGATGCCTACACCTCACTTTGACTGATCGTATGGATATTTAAATGACTATTTACTGAGTTACAGTGTCCTTGTGTTTCCAGTCCAAAACTATGAGAGCCTTTTTCATTAAACACATTTATGGCGCTTTGATTGTGGCCTATCAATTAAGGCTGTAGCCTATATCAGCTTTTCTATAATTTTTCTTTTTTGCAGGCCCAACATGGGTTACATTTAGTGGCTGGAAGTTAAATGAGAGCAGCTCGTCCCGCTCTGAACACATAAAACAGGCAGACGATGTGTGATGTTGTCTTGTGACTTGCTCAGGTCCAAGTCTAAATCCGATTGATCAGTTCTCAAGTCCGAGTCGAGTCACGAGTCCTTGTGTCTGAAAATAAAGAAGTCTAAGTTTGAATCCAAGCCATTCAAAGGAAACACCCGAGTTTGAGGTTCTGTCTTGGAAATATATAGATTTTTTTAATCAAAACAGCTCTTACTGGTATATTATGCACAGATAATAGTTTTGTGTAAAAAAATAAAAAATCTAATATCAAAGTTATCCCTAATTCAGGAACTATAACATTACCACCAATTTACACCAACTGAGAAATGTTTAAATATTCTGCAACAGACTGCATAAAACTTTATAGTCCTTCATCAGGAGAAAGGTCATAATGAATGATGTAAAACAAAGTAAAAAAGTTGGTGTGAGGAGAACTTCTGCCCCTCGCTTCAGGATGTTTTTGGTGAAGCCCATTAAAAGCAGTGATACTCCTGTGAATGTGTTGTTTTAAGTCTGCTGGAGTCAAGCTTTCATTGGGACAATAACACAGGCAGACGTTTATCATTTCCTGTCTGTTTCTGACCCACAGCTGAGGAAGCTCTGGTGACCCCTGACCCCAGCTCACTCGTCTTCTGTCCCCACAACGGTAACAGGAGCCTGTCCGGGAAGCAGGCCTCGAGCTATAGCCATCGCAACACACCCCATCTCCCATGCCCCTCTGCAGCTGCCCCCCTTGTCCCAGGGCGCAGTTAGGAGCTAGAAGAGTGGACTTTATCTAAGCTTGAGGCCCATCCCCCACAAGCCACACTCTGTCCCACCTCAGGTACCACAACGCACAGAGATCCTCGATCCTCGAACTGTGAGCTCATACACTGACACATAACACACATCCAGTGATACAACAACGAGTTCTTTGTGTAAAGCTTAAACATGAGAAGCTGTTTACAGATACATGCTCATTTATCTGTGTACATTTACAATTAATACTACTTTATCTGTTCTTTAGTATTGCTTTGGTTCTTCCACAGTTATTTCAATTAAATATAATTTCAATTTATAAAAAAAGCTATAGTAAGACAATTAGTTATCAAGTAAGAAGAAGTTATTAGTTAGAATAATTGAGTCTATGTTGGTTGATAAAGATTCAAAATCTTTTGTTTTGAAGAGCGTAATGACTAATTTTGATTTTACAATGCCTTACTTTTGTTTTGGTGTTCCAGCCACAATACACTGTTTTACTGTTTTACTGTGTACTGTCAAAATTTTGAATGTAGAGATATAATGTTTTTACACTACATTTTTAAAATGAAAATGCATTAATCTTAAGATCTAGATTTAGTGTTCTGTTCCATCGAATGCAAACTGATTGTGTCCCAGGAGATCTCATTTGAGGACGCAGTTGGTTGTGGCCTTTGAGACTGTAACAGAGTGTAAGTCTATCAATACAAAAAACATATGGGTAACATATGGACCACATTTAGTTGATCAATAATGGGCAAAAATACTGGCTTTTTAGTACACATTTGATCAATAAGTTACAACTGACTATTTAATTCTTACTTATTTGGTCATGGAAGACCTGTTTAAATCATTTAGAAGGCCACACACATAGTTAGTCTGAGGGCTTCTTAACAATCCAATCTCTTCTACTTTAAAGCTTTAACCAAGGTCACAATTATAATGTATTTTCAACACTTTGCTTAAAAATGCAAGTGCAGACAAGAGTCACCATAGTCATCACACATGCAAAAAAAAATGCTGCCAATTTCCTCTAAAGTCAGTGAGAGTTTCTGGAAAACATAATTGAATCCAGGAAGAAGGGAAACCCAAATCCTGCCAGCGCGGTTTGCAGTTAAAGCAGCTTTGCCATGACACTGCGGAGAGTGGTGGCCAAGCTCTTTGCGTAATTAAAATTGACGATGAGAGATTGTTCTGGTGCTGTGGTCGTGGCAGGTTCAAATATAGTCTAAATCATTACAATTCAGCCTCGGCATGTGTTTGTTATAAGTGCACAGCGGGGAGTCTAGGCAGCGCACGTTTCTGAACAATGCAGCGCTTTAAACTGCACACAATGGAGAAATTATTCTAAGATTAATTTAATGACTCTTTTATGTTCCTTGGAGTGGTTTAGATGTCAGAGATGTTAAAAAGTGAAGTTGCAGAGGGCCAAGTGGCTGGAACTCATGCTTCCAAGATGTTTTTGAAGATGAATTGCTGGCTTGTTTAACAAAATCATCACACTGTGGACTCTCTCCCACGCTGCTATTAAAAAGACCACCTAATATTTTGGCTTTGTCTCTGAAAACTGGATTTAGATTGAATGTTGAATGTCAAAACATGCAAATAGACACTATACATAGCTGTTTACATGGGTAATTCTGGTTGGATGGACTTTACGGGATAAAAAAAAGGTAGAAAACAGAGATTCCACAGTACAGCAGAGGGTCTATCCACATTAATGCACTTTCATTATAAATGCTTGCAATCTCGGCTTTAAAAAAAGTGTATTGTATTATTTGCAATGGAAATGCAGGCTGTTTCCAAAACCACTCCACAGTCCTTGACCCCTCAATCACTATCTAGCTTCTTCTGCTGCTGTTAATCACATTACACTGGTGCATATTTAAAACATTCACTGCACTGAGCTGAGGGTTTACGGTAAGACTTGTGGTAAGTGGTAAGGAAAGTAATAGATAACTGACAATAAGAATAAGTGCTAGATTCAACACATTAATCATAAAACTGTCTCCATTATGTCCCCTTATGAGAAAAGCTAGCATCTATGATACCAAAGGCTTAACAGACATGCCTAACGCCTCTCCAGCAATTTGAAAAGCATTAGTTTTTTTTTTTTTACATTTGAAGTCCACCAGACATTTGGACACCAGTTCAAAATAGCATTGTCACTATTGTGTTAAGTATTTGGTTTGGAGAAGGTCATATAACATAGCTTCAGAAATATGTGACAGCTTTATGATCAGAATATACAATAACTGGCAAAGTACACTTACAGGAAATGTCTGTGAAGGTTCTCAGTCATCCAGGACAGCTTGAAAAAAAAGTTTTCAAGGTGAAGATGTTTTGTCTCTAATTCCAAGAGACTTTTGACAATTGATAAAGTCTCAAATTAGAGACGAAACATCTTCACCTTGAAAACTGAGTCCAGATGCTTTAACTTCAAACCTTTTTTTCCACTTACAAGATATGTCCACACTGATGTACTTGTATTTTTGCTATTCTATTTACGGAAGGGAGGTGTAACATGTCTGCATTATGTCTGGGATAAAACAGCTTCTCAACATCCCTCCTGCATTTGATTAATGAAACACCTACATTTGATTCTGTGCTTACAACATGAAACAGGCAGTGACCTATTCCGAAGGTGCTATATACTAATGTTTGGTCACTGAGTGAGCCCTTTAGCATGCTCTGGAGACACATCAAGTTTACTTTAACCCACCTCTGTTGTGTTTGATCAGACTTCGTAAGTGGTGGTAAGTTTGGACAGTGGCCTTTTAGTAACAAAAAGCAGAACTACAGAAAACAAGAGCATACAGTTGACTGTAGGGGAGTTTTTGGTTCAGTTCAGTTGTTGAAAGGTGTTATTTTGATGTCAAAGAATTAACAAGATTTTGTGTAATTTGTTAACACAGTTCCGTGTGAGTTTGAAGTATAGTTTTTTTACTGAGAGCAAATCCTGAAAAGTTACACTGTCACTTTAAATAATGACATACCATATGTTTGGTTTGTGACTAAACAACACAAGTCTTGACAATAAGAATGCACTCGACAACATACCATTCCTTCAGTGCAGTGTAGTTCACAGAAAGTAAAATGTCTGTTTGAGCCATTGGTTCAAAGAAAATTAAATATTTTGTAGACAAGACAATAATTGCAGTGTATTGCACCATCTTGAACACAGCGGTTGCGGTTTTGATATCCTACTGTTTAAACACTTTGTTAGTTTCAACTTGTTCATTTTGGAAATTGAAATCCAAACCTGGCAGTGGTGTTATTTAGGTCAGGCTCACTAAAATGATATGGTTTTGTGTTATGAGAGCAAATAGTAGTTAAAAACTCATCAAACCAGTGCGGTCTACAGTGAACAGTCGGCAGCCTGTAACACTTACTCAGCCTGGCTAGTACTCCGGAAAATGCGGACAAACGCTTACCCAGTGGGTGTCTCCAAACTAACCAATGGGCATGTTTGAGGTGTTATTGTGGGAGGTATGCAGGTAGTCGATGAAGAAAGCTACACAGTCACAGTTTAGTGGTTTAACTAGAGTTTGGAAGCTTTGAGCCTAAAAGTGGAAAAGTATCACATGGTTAAGATCATTTTGCAAACAGATAATGAGAGGAAACACTGTTGTCAAAGTCCAGTTGAGACGTCCTTCGTTTTATACATGAGCTAATCTAGATATAGAGGTAATTGGCTGGATGAGTGAGTGCTGAAGGATTACGCCAGTGGCCTCTGAGTGTTAGGTTTCATCAGGGAGATGGATGAATGAGTTTCCTGTGATTGTGAGTCTGCAGAGCCTCTGGGCCGAGCTCCAAACAAACACGACACTCATCCGTTCATGAAAGTCCAGCGCCGACAAACAGGGGGCTAATACAGGATACTCAAATACAAGCAAACAAATCTCTCCAGTGAAAGAGATATTATACTACTTCCTCAAAACAATGACTTGGTGATTTTTTTTATCCCCATCTTACCTCAAAGAGACAGCCTCAGTTTCTAACTTCCTCTACTTGATGAGGGTCATTTATCAAACGCTTCGGCTGCTCCAGATTCCAATCTTTCCACTTGTCTTGGTGGAAGCTATTGCAGATGTTTGCAGCAAAATGAGCAAATCAAAAAGCCAAACTCCACATTTAGAAATTTGCACATTTCTTCTATTTATGATCATTTAAAGTAGGACGAATACCATATTAAAGGAAGCTGAAGTACCTTTTAATTAGAGTAATATATTAGTTGATAATATTCTCAAACTTTTTAACTAAACAGAGCATGTACGCCCCTGCTGCCATGATGAGGGGGTAAGTTGGAGCACACATCAACACCTTAAGTTTTTACTCCAAAAAACAGCTGACTGAGAAAAATATGTCTGGCTTGAGAGACCACCATGAAAGTTTGGCAATGTCTTTTTTTAAGGTACTTTGTAATTCTTTATGTAAGAAAAAAAACAGCACATTCATGCTTCTGCAGTTTTTCTAATGTTTTAAAGCAACCCCAAATCCATCTTAAAGGCATAAATGAAGGGCAGAGAATTAACGCCTTTACATTATTCTTTGATGTACATTGACTTTGGGCCAGCACAAAAACTTCCATCAACTTTGAGAAACAGCAGGCCACTTTAAATGACCAGTGACTATCTCTCTATTTTTTTTTAAAGCTTGCCCAGTAATCAGTACAGTAGTTTTTTTTCAGTCGGCCCAGTTTAAATCCAACTCACAATGACAAACAGAAGGACAGTTAAAATGCAGTTAATACTCCTGTTCACACACATCTCTTGTCAATATTTATTTTGTGACAAACATTTCATTTAATTTCTCTAGCTGCACACTTTTCTGAAGGTTTGCTAAATAAATCCTAGCTATCAAAGCTGCCATTGAAAGTCAGACATGTTAGGGAATTTTGATCTGTTTTTAACGCTGAGAGTCGAAGTACAAGCAGGGCAAGAGACTCTACTGTCTTTCCTTCAATATGGGACAATCCCCACAATGTAACAGTATTGACCATTCACGTCTGGCTATGCTTTTGTAAAGAAAAGGTTATAAAGCCTTGTAAATGTCAGTATGGAGCTATAACGCGGTAACAGTTACGAGATAAGAAGATGCAAAAAGTGAGAAAAGCACAAAGTTAAAAAAATCTCTGACTGTTGTGGGTGGGTTTTCTCTGGGTGCTCTGGTTTCCCCCATTAAAAAAAGATGCGCTGTCGTCTCCAGTTAGTAACATTACCAATTACTCACACAGGATCAGGAGAGGAGGCCCGTGTAAACTTCCCCACAGGGATAATAAAAAGAAACTTAAAAAGTGAGGAAACACCTTTATAAGCTGTCTTAATATTTCAGGTAATAAATTCACCATAAAGCCATTAATACATGTTTCCAAGACAAATACTGATAAAGTATGATCACACAGTTGACACTTTATTTAAGGGACAAAATAATTCAAATTAATTTCTTTCTACCTTAAAATCAAGGAAATATATGTACAGTCACGCAGGCCACCTTGCAAGTGAGGAGTGGTATTTTTTTAAGGCACAATATAATACTTTGGGTAAAAAGCACCATTCACCACAATCCACTTCAAATCCATCTCAAATGCTCCAAAAAACACATTGCAGGGTATGAATGAAGGGCAGGTACTTAGCAAAGCCAAAATGTTAGTCTTTGCACATAAGCATCTGGGCTTGCACCAGAACTTTCATCACATTGAGAAACAGCAGACTAGTCCAAACACTTAATCACCCCTTCACGTGTCAGAACGTCTAAAGAGTGACATAAAGTGGCCAATGTAAAAATTCCTAAATAAACTGTGTATTTAGGAAATGTCTGTGTGCAGCCACATAATGACAGAAAATGAACTCAGTGAGAAGATGAAGAGAGTTGAGTCATTAAATACTTGGACAGAAAAGTGACGGGGCATGGAAAATGAAACTCAGGAGGTAGGGTGGTATAAAACGTTCTGCAGGTTTGGCTCCGTCTGTGTTTTTCTCCCCGCTCTGTCTCCAGCCTGCAGCGGGGGTTTCTTCTCACCAGAGGTAGAGATGGCCTCATTTCTGGCCGAGATTTGGAAAGAACAGGAAATTCTATGGCTGTCCTCAGAGAGCTGGTTATATTATTGGGACGCCACTAATAAAGGCTGGTGCCTGGACTGGGATCCCACGTCCTGCACTCTGCCTGCTCTGTGAAGTCCCTCCCTCCCACTGCACTATTTGAGAGCACATCCATCTCCATATAATGCCCAAAATAAATAGCTCTTTGTTTGCTCTAAGTCGGCGGCTGCTACTTGCTATGACTGGACCCCCCCAGACAGCTGTTCTGTATAAATCACTAAAGTCTTGCTGCACATTGTTCCCTTCCCAGGCCCATGATGAGGCTGCCAGCCAGAATCTGGCACAGCACAGGACTCACATGGCGCTAAAACCCACACCATCCATCTTCACCGTCCAAGTTGCTCTTTCTTAACCCGAATATGATACTGGAGATAAAGCTTACTAAAGAAGTCTGCGGCTTCCTCAGACCCATTCTCATTCAAAGGCATAATATAGAAACATAAGGGAGTTTGGTCAATGGCTCATTTGTCTTCTTCTGATGCTTAAATTGCCCTTTAGCGGCACATGCCACACACTGGATTTGCCATGGAACCTGAAGTCCTCAATTGGCTGTTACGTATTAATCAGTAGTTGGTTTTACTGTATTTTTGTAGACCAATATTAAATCATGCCGTATTATTTTTCCTGAATCTAAAACAGATGTGGTTCTGCCTTGACATTCAATTCAAGACTATTTGTTCCCAGATGTATTGAAAAAGAGCTCTTCCTTGATCTAAAACCTAGGTGTAAAGCCCTGTGGCATCCAATACTTACTTTACTTAATACTCCAGGCTTTATGTTGCCATTTATTAACACAAGAAATTGCAAACTTAATTTGTGTCAACATAAAATGCTACAGATTTGTCAGTACTGAGCAAGATGGGCCCAAAAATTATACCTTGAGAATTAAATTAGTTGGTGCTTTGGCTCCTGAAGCTAATGAATCTTTCCATAACAAATGAGATATGCACGCCTGTCAACACCATTTAAGTCTTAGAAAACTTAACATCAGTAAAAGGTACATGACAAAATGCACTTATGTTTAAGCCTACACAGTGCAGCCTCACTCAATCAGGTATGACCAGCAGCTGGCGAATGTTTAGAGTGACACATCAAAGACAAAACATCAGCGGTGATATCAATTCGGCACAGAACTAAAAACAACTCACCCTTGAGACTTTGGCAGTTTGTCACTGATCTGTAATTGCTATTTCGAAGTCTGGATTTTGGTGGCATATCTCGAGCAAATTTGAGCAAATCATGTCATGCTGGAAGAAGAACCCTGACATGGAACTCTATTTTTGGAAATAGATTTCTGGGACGTGCTCCCAATGCAAATGATCAACATCAAATTTCAGGCAATAAAACAAAAGCAAGGTTGAAAATCTGATGACAAGTGTTGTGCTGAGGCTTCTGTTGATTTTTTTTTCACCAATGAACTAAAACTTAAATTAAAACAAAATCTACAATGACATCACATCTGCCGTAGGACTTATTTGGAGCCACACGGTGAGTTCTGGTCAGCATTGGTCACTTTTCATTGTCTAAATGGGTAATGTGTGTAGCTTTTGGTTCAAGGGGTACGGTTACTAAAAACTGGGTCTGCAGTCTGTTGATTAGAGGTAAGAGAATCCTTACTCAGGTGAAAGCAAGAAAAGAATGGAAAAAACACTTTTTCTTTTTTTTTGGTCTTATAAAGAGCCAAACGTTAAGAAAGACTAGTGTGTGACACAGTGAAAACCTATCTCGTAAAAAAACTGGACATTTTTTTTCCAATCACAAGAATAATATGGACCCATAAATCAGTTTAAAATCCCAGGACAATGTTCAAGACCAAGTTGTAAAATGAGTGACCTTAAAAGTGATGCGCACACTAACATAACCTTTTTTTTCAATGTTCACAACTAAGAAGCACTTGAGCAGCTGGGTATATCATCACATCTTTACGTTTTGGGAAAGGAGCATTGTTACAGAATGAGTCATTAAGTACTTTTAACCCCTGGCAACATGGTTCTCATTACCCTCGCTGTAGCCTTGAACATACTACCCCCCCTCGATGCTCCTCCCCCTTTGGCAGCACACTCTCCTAACGGGGAGCGCTCCTGCAGAGTGGATATTTAAAGCCCCGTCTGTGTTTCCCATTAGGACGACTGTCTCTGCCCAACCACACAGCGCTCGGTGGAGGAAATGGAGCCCGTGGTTTTAAACCAGTCACATTAAAAATACAAAAAAAAGACACTGATGAGGAAATCCTTTACAGCATCTACAACCACAGGACATCACTGTGGCAAAAATAGGCTCCTGTTTTTACGTTAGGCTTTTAAATCTGGTAGAAATGTAAACATACACTTTTTTCCACGTAGAGATAAAGATAAAACTAAACTGCAAAATACTGGTAAAATAAAAACAGATCTAGCAGTTGTCTTGTCTTGAAACGTAGAAGTCCAAAATGTTCTTTCACTTCTTTTAGTTGTAAAATGAAATACAGTCTGGAGGGATGTGTACTCAGGATGTAATGTAACACAATTGAAGCTTTTATTGAGTTAAAGGCTAATCAGAAATGTTCTTTTGGAATCACTCTTCTGAGAATATATTATATTTCCATAAACCTGTACTACAAATGTACAGAAAGTAACTGCACTGTCAGGTATTCATTTCTTGTCTGTCCATTTTAAACATCTTTTTGATACAATTCAGTAAGTCGGTGATAGTTTTTTAATCTGTCCATGCATTTAGCGCTTTTTAACCATAAATATGACAAACTGATATGAATTAACATCAAAATCTTTTCAGTTTCAATTGTACTGTCACTTATTGATACACTTAAAACTCCTAATTCCATTCAGGATCTGCACTGGTTTGGAGTTTCATAGCAACTTGAGCCGTCCCCTCCTAAAACCACCCAAACACTTCGGTGCCTAATGTCCAGCAAAGACCCAAGTGAACCTTTCGGGAATGTGGAAATGGAAAAGGAAGTGTCCGTGAGATGAATAGCTCTAGGAAACTTTAGACAAAATAAAAGACGTGTCTGTGCTGTAAACAGCTGTCAAAGCAGTAGGATATCATTTCTTGCTGTGAACCCTGAAATAGGCCACTAACATATGAGCACCAGTTGATGTGAACCAGAAAACCATATGGCTGCATTGGTTTTGAACTTGCCTGAATCCCAGTCCCAGTTTTATATGTCATCAGCTGATATTAAAGCATAAAACTAAAGACTTAGCACACTTTTTATTGCAAAGCTCTTACCTTGTAGCTCTTTGTGAACAGTCAAGGTTGAGAACAGATAACTTGCATTAGGAAAATTTCATGCTTGCATACTTTCATTGAGCTTTGGCTCAGACAGAAACAGCCACTGCACACAAAAATGGGATACAAGCAGTTTTTCTCCTTTTTAAGATTCTTCTCTTATTTCTCCTGGGAGAAGTTATACTGCTGTGACACTCAGCAGGAAAAACTGCAGGGAGGATAAAACCTAAATCATTTTCGTCTTTAAATGTACGATCTGTGTGTACATTTATGGGAAGCATTTACTGTAGCTGCTTTACACTGTACTACTACTGCCGTCAGTATTTCAGAACTCCTCCCATGTGACTATTACAGTTTTTACCTATACTGCGTCCAAATAAACTATAAAATATAAACTTTCAAGACCCTGACCTTTGTTACTGCAGTTTCTCCAGTCTTCTAGTTATTTCTGCCTGATCCTTATCAATGTCAGTCAATGTTTCTTTTTTTCTGCTGTCAAAGTAATGACTGCAATGACAGGTTAATGTGCTCCAAATATATCCAACCCACTGACAGGTGCCATTGTAAGCTAAGAATGTCATTATGTTGTCAGTGTTGAGGATGATCTGTGTAACCTACTCAAGGTCACTCCCAGTATGAGGGCCATTCCACTGTCGCCACTGACTTTAGAAACCAAATTACAAAATATCTAAAATCCTGCGCTTGTGAAAATGAACTGAAAACAAGACTGAGGCTCTAATGTGTGTGTAATGTGTTAATTTTTGTTATCGGTGAATGGGTTGTACTTGTGGCGAGTGGGTGAATATCTTGTTATGAATCATCTTTGTTTATGGTGGGTTACACATGATGCAAAAGTTTTAAAAGTTTTTGATACTTTTGTAAGATTTTGTTGAAAATGACTTGTGTGAAATATCTTTATATTCAAAGTTTCTGTATTTATAGGATATGGCAACCTGTAGATGGCTTACATTCACAAAGTGGATGTCTAGTCAGGCAGATCATCAGAGGGCTGTTGCTGGAAGCAGGTTGAACAAACTCAGAGTTGCAGAGGTGATAAAACTAAACAATTCCAAATGAGGTTACCTTTGGTTCATCTGTTTCATGAACTCAGGGTTAGACCCTTAACCAATGATCACTGGGCGTGTCTGTGAATCTGGAGGGAAAAGGAGGATTTTTCTGCTTTGACTGGTCACAACCTAAAACAGGAGAAAGAGAAAGAAGTTGTTATAAGTTTTAAGACAGTAATATTAATATTAAACTTAAAAATTCATGGCCTAATGACATATTTTTTGATGTTTTACACTACTTGAAAAGTGTTTTGACATTAAAATGTGTAAAACTGAATAAATAAATACCTAGAAATATGAAAATTAATAATAATTCACAAAAAAATCACAAATAATTTACACATTTTGTAATAAAATGAGACCCAAATTCTAAAATACTGCGGCAGCAACTACATTTTAAATACAGAAAAAACTTTCAAAGTGTAACTGATGTCTTCTACTTTGTCATGTGCAGAGGTAAAGTAACCTATATTATGTGAACCAAAATAAAAAAGGCCAAGAATAAAAGTTTTGAAGTTGATGCAGTGTGACTGTGATCTGATTGGTCCACTTTAGTTTTGTGGACTCTGAACCAAAACTAAACCTGCTCCAGAGCAAGTTAGCTACAGCGATGGAACCCACTTAAAACCAAATACTTTCTGGAGATAGAAAACTTAAACTAAACCTGAACTAAGCTGGATCTAAACCTAAATCGTTTTCTAGCAACAGGCCTCTGATCTGTAATGTGTAGTAAACATAATATTCCTCTTTGCCTTTCCATAAATTATGAATAAGTAACATAAGGTACAAGTATTTTTTGTTTTTGTATAATTTTAATCCTTGTGCTTTGAATAAATAGGTTACTGACTTTTGTGTTGACCTACCTCAGTCCACATTTTGTAAAAGAAAACTTGAGAATGCCAGTAGCTTTTATGACAGTTTTGGATGAATACTATACATTTGCAGGGTCACTTGATATCACAGTCAGCAATTTGAAAGTTTGAAAGATCCACATGACAACAGAAAACCTATTTATTGTGTAGACTTAGTCCCATATGGATTAAAGTCTAAAGGATGGGGTAGATTGAACCAATGTAGTGGGATGATTGTCAGGTGGGAGTTCTTAAAGATTATCCTCAAAGACGTAGTGCCCCGGTGATTGACACCACGTTTCTTACCGCGCCTCCTCTTTCCCATGAGAAAAAGTGAACAGTGCGATCTTTGATAACACCGCCACATGCCATCACAGAGCTTCATTATGATTGGTGCAAAAAAGAGTCACAACAACTTTTCTCTGCTCCCACTAAGTGTAATCTCCAAACTGGCATTAGCACAGAAACCAGGTGTATAGGTTTTGAAGTTCTTATCTAAATTGTAATGCAAATGATATGAGAGCACATGCATGTGGCTGTTGCCTCTTGGTGCGTGGAACTATCGGCAGAACGAAGGGAAGGAGATAAAAAGGGAACAAGAGGGAGGCAGTGATCTAACTCGCGGAGCATAGGCAGTGACATTCGTGGGTGTACGTGTGAGAGACAGCCTAAGAAGTCTATAAAACAACACATCAGTCATCCACAGGTGGAGACAGGCAGGTGGAGTTCACAGTGTCAGGCAGCATGGGGCCGCCTCATTTGGCGTGAAGTTACTGTAAAAACTGCGGCTGACAAAAACTAAATAAAAGTCTGACCTTGAGGCGGTGAGACAATTCTACAAAGACGAGCAAAATAGAAATCTCTGGGGAAAAAATGAACACTGGTGGTCCGTCTTTTTGAGGTGTGTAGCTCTTATTTATAGCACATCAGATGGGAGTACACAGAGTAGCAAAAAGAATGTGTAAAGCGATGCAACTACAGAAGTCATTTGTGATTTGAAGCTTTAAACATTTGTATTTTAGTAATAATCAAAACCGGTTTTGGACTTGTATTCACTTTTTATGGACCAGATAGACCACTGTTCATTAACTGTACAACACTATTATTGCAACAAAAACTATAAACACTAAAAACATCAGCTATGCTACCCCAAGTTACCCCAAGTTCCTTAAAAGACCTAGTAGCACTAATTTGAGTCGACAGTATGTTTCTATATATAAGTGAGCCATGCTTTAAACTTGGTGACGTCATTCCCTTTTGTACAAGATAATGCCAGGTGGTGACACTAGAGCAAACTGGGAAATAATCTTTCTTGGCTATTTATTGATGGAGAAACACAGGGCAGTAGCCGTGTGTGTGAGGGCTACTGCTGGAGGCGCTAATGCTTCCCAAGTTGCCCTAATGGAGAAAGAACCTGCCAAACCAGGACATGACCATCCTATGTGGCTATTGGCGGGACAGTGGTGCAGGCAATTAGACTGAGGACTGTACATAAAAGTGTCCCCTGGGGTGATGTTCAGTGGAGCACCACAATGACAAGAGGCAGGATGAAGAGTCGAGGGAGGCCCAGAGCAATAACTGTTGTTCTGGAGACACAGCCAGGGGCTCGTATCACCTGAGGGTCCTGACTGAGTCACCTCGTTACAACCTGCACTACAAACTATACTGCTGGGCTGAGGTTCTTAGTACAAGAGCCATCACCAGTGTTTTCTGAATATGTTTAGCATTTTTACATTTTCACAACCTTCCACCGCAAACCTCAAAACAGTGTTCAGCTGTCTTAAAGTGCTCTCACCATCAGTGTCTAGGTTCTACTCTTCTCTCCTCCTTCAGCAAATCACACAACATCTCTCCCTGACGGGGTCTAAGTGAGTTTTCTATCAGAGACAGTTATTCAAACAGCACATCATTCATTTGTGTGCTCGGTTCTTTGAGTGTCTTCAGGTTGAAATATGTTAGTTGACTGCAGTTGAACTTTGTTTGTTTGTTGTATTCCCGCAACATAAAGGCACACATGCAGGATTTCCACATGAATGTTTTCAATCCTTACTTTTCTTCTGCGCTGAGTGAAATCTATGAAAGACTGGTTTAATGTATTTATTCTAACTCTAGTTTCCTGCCATTTAGTTTTGCCTTCATTTTCTTTTCTTCTTTGAGCTGTGACTGGTGTAACAAAGTGAAAATGAAAAAAAACAGACAGATTGAATTTGGTTCACACGTGCCTTTTCCTCCTCACTATTCTAAGGTTATATAGAATAAGAGTTATTGTATTGCTGTTATTTTTAGTAAAAATCTTGGACATTGTGATTTTACCACTATTAAACGTGAAATAATAAACAAAGCTCTAAAATCTATATATTAGACAGATGTGCCTTCACAGCTTTGCAACCTTATCATAACCAATAAAGCAAATGCATTTTAAAAAAACAGACATAGTGTACTTTTTTAACTTGATGATTTTACTGTTTTTTGATTTTAAAATAAATAATAATAGTGGTTAGCACTCCTGCCTTACAGCAAGAAGGTCGTGAGTTCAAAACCCGGCCGACTCAAATATTCTCGGCCGTCTTCGGTCTTTCTGTGAGGAGTCTGCATGTCCTCCGCGTGTTACCGTGGGTTCTCTCCGGGTACTCCGGCTTCCTCCCACCGTCCAAAGACATGCATGTACAGGTTAATTGGCAACTCTAAAGTGTCCCTAGTGAATGAATGTGAGAGTGAATGGTTGTCTGTCAATGTTTGTCTCTAAATGTTAGCCCTGCGACTAACTGGCCATTGTCCAGGGTGTACCCCGCCTCAGGCCCAAAGCTGCTGGGATAGGCTCCAGTCACCCGTGACCCCTAACGGGACAAAGCGGTAGAAAATGAATGAATGAATGAATGAATAATAAAATAAATAATAAATATCTGTGTTGTTGCAGTTGCTGTTACTGTTACGTATGTTTCCAATAGTCATACTTTGTCAGATGATATGGGTCTGAGATTTTACATTATGAAATTGTAGATGCCACAAATAGAAGACAGAGTTCTTCCAAATGAAACAGAGGGAAAAAAAGAGCAGCAGTAATCTCAACAGGAGTCAGACGCCTGAATCTGTTGCATGATATGATCTTTAGCATCCCTCTGAGCGTGACATATGTAAAACAATATACTGTATGTTCATATCCAGATCGCACAGTGGAACCAGATGTGTGTTTTGAAAGCTACCGAGTTTAAACAGGACTTTGGGCCTCGGGTCCCACCGCAGCTCCAGATAGAGATTATTATAATGAATTCAAGGCAGCAGCAAAGGGACGACTACCAACTTTTCCATTTTGTTAAAGTCCATGTGGGAGGGAAATCACAAGGAGCCCTCTGCAGATGGCACACAATCTGGTTTTACTATACTACAGGCAGACTGCTTCACCATGGGAAACACTGACGATTGAATATGTCTCAAATATGTTCAAAGTCAAGTCTGCACTGCACCAAAATCTATATCTCAACTCAAGAGGGCAATGTTGGATGTATCATGTGTTGTTAATGATAAAAACGGCAGCAGCGGGACGTGTGGCGCAGCCCTGAACAATGGCTTCCAGAGGTGACCCTTGAACACAGCAGCCACACGAGGGTCATTAGTCATTAGTACGAGCACAAACATGGTCTCATAGGGACGAGGCCACATGCCAGGGACGCAGGGGATCAGAAATGTTTGATTCCCACCCACTCAAGAGTTAGAAGGAGATAGTTCATTCTCTTTGCAGTTGGCATTCGGTTGTGGCCTCGAATGTGTTCTGGATAATTAGCTTGGAAAAAATAGTGAGACGTCAGCTCATAGGATTGCTTTTTTTTTTGTGGCTCTGCATCATGGAACTCTGGTTTGATGAAATTTACATTAATAGAGGATGGGTTGGATATAGCTACAACTTCTAAAAAGTCCACAAATTATTTACTGAGCACAGATACTTTTACTTAAACCTTTTTTTCAAGATGATCTGGATGACTGAGAACCTTCACAGACATATTTAAATAATAGGAACTTGTTGAATTTATTTAACATCAGCGGGTTTTGAAAAAAAACATTTAGTTTGTCAAACAAACTAGCCTCGGACCCATTTAAGAAGATGCACAATATATTGTAAAGGTGTCACTGTTGCACTGTTAACATGTCCTTTGCTCATGTTGCAAAGACTTCTTTAATGGCTGTATTGGTATGTGAAAGTACATGAATGACATGTCACAATAATTGGCCCCTTAGAGCTTAAAAAAAAAAACGTTGGCAGAACCAGGTTGGCTTGTGGAAGTATAGGCCCCATGTGGACATTTATATATGGCAGGTTAGAGGCTCATTATAATATTAAAATCATAATTCCCCATTGCATTTTGTCTTGATTTTGAACCCCAAAAAGAAATGGTTTACCAGTTTTAAAAATAAATGACTTTCTGAGTGACGTATACATGTACGGTTACCTCATCTTCTTACTTTGCTTGTTTGTTACATTTACTATGAGCTGATATCAGAAAAACTAAAACTGTGGTAAAATTTCAACCTTTAGACGCTACAGAAATTTAGACTAATGTTAGAAAACCACCTCCAAAATGTAATAAAGATAAGATATGTGGGCATCTTAAACTGGAAAAGCCATTGTAACCAGTTGTAACATAAGTAACAAAGTAAAAAACTATAATTATGTAGTGTCTTATTCATTTACCTATTTTCTCCATGTGATACCTTCACTGTCTCTCCCTGTGTTTCCTGTCTCCTGTGTATGCTGTCTTTGTCTAATAATGTCTGGAACAAACCCGAAAATAACCTGAAAATACCTGTAATTATCAAGATTACTGTAGCAGCGTTCCAACTGCCAACACTTTTTTCATACGTCATCATACGTAAGAGTTAAGAGTTAATACTTAGCACCTGAGATACAGAGCCATCCATTTTAACTCCCCTTTTCACATTTCTAAAGGCTAATCTGGAGGCTAGCTGGTGAAATAACTTGTAATTTTTCTTTTTGCTTGTGGCTGAAAGCAAGACGCAGGGAAAAGTCTACTGCGCTCGACGTGTGCCAAAAAAATCAAACGGGGAAACTGCATCCTTTTTAGCGGCTGTGAAATTCCCTCTTTGTGCTCCTCTTTCTCCACCTGTGCCAAGCGAGGACACATGAGAGGAAGCACAAAAGAGGGAATTGTCTGTGTTGTCCTTTCTATTTCACCATAAGTCTCCTGAAGGAAAAGAAACTCTGCATCTTTTAGCCAATCTGAAATAAGAAGAATAAGAACGTATCCTTATAAAACCTCCCAAAAGCAAGAGAAGACAGAGAACAGACTTTACAAAGACAGTTTGACAGTTGCAATGTTGAGACTGTTTATTCTCATATAGCAATTAATGTATTGTATATATAAGATTTTTCTATAAATATAAAGGTTTCTCTTTAATAGCAAATGAAAAGGGAAAAAAATAAGAGAAATTACTTCAAAGCAATGACTATTGTTGAGCCGTCAACACAATAAAAAGGATTATTATGAAGCGGAAGCACCGAGTGGAAGAGCGTTTGACACAAGTCTGCGTTTTCGACACAAGGCTTCCTTTCTCCTGCAGTGGAAGACACGGAGGCTGCTGTCTGCTGTTCAGTCCACAGTGCAGCAGCTACAGGCTCAGGTTTCTCCCAATAACCCGAGTCTCCTCTTCACATTACCATCTCGCAACAAGTATCGTTGTATCAACATTAATGTATGTGCGTGATCAATCCTCTGTCCACACATGCAGGCGCTTTTAAACACATTGGACTCCTCTGAGTCTTTTGGGTTTTCAGCACACAAGGAAATACTCTTTACAGGTTGAAGACAAACTTATGGGAACGGCATAAACAATGTCATCCACAGTAACCTGTTTTAAATTAAGAGCTACACAAGTTATAGCCAACAGTTTCATCACTTTGTGTTGTGAGCCAGTGCTAAAAATGTTGAACGTCATTGTCTGTCAACACAAATTCATATTGTAAATACTTTGTATCTGGTCTTAAGTACTGGCGTAATATTTATCCTGGTGTAGCCGTCGGACTTGTGAGGAGCTTGTGTAGTTGTAAAAATACTTGTGCACATGTGGACAGAGCTCAGGTTTTGTAAAATGCTAATCATCTCCACAAAAATGTTTGCTGAACAATGAACACCAAAAATAACAACTAATTCAACATTTCACCTTAATTACATTTTTTTTAACTGTCAACCTTAGCTTTGAGACCAAGAATTTGTAAACCACCTTAAAAAAAAATAAGACCTAAAATCATTGTAACTTGTTTAATGGTGTTGATTTAATTAATTGCCCAGCTCATTTAAAATTTAGTTAACATTTAGCTTCTAAAGCACCCTGCTTTCTAGGAATATCTAGAACTAAGTGCATTTCTTATCCAATTCATGCTCCACTGAGACTCCCTCTAATCTGATTCCTGATTTCACTCTTGTTTTCTTTTAAAACGCCTGACCCTGAGTTAATGCTAAGTTCCACAATCTGCTCATGTTTTGCCAAAGGGACCCCACCCTGTTCACAACATACACAGTACAATCCTCTAAGGCTGGGCATAACTTCTGAACAGGATAAAAGTTTTCATTGTCATTTGATCTGCAAATTATTTAAACAACTGTTTCGAATTACTTATAGTTAGAAACTGGTCCAACAAATACAATCAATCCAATTTGCCAGCTTTGAATGCCAAATGTTCACTGT
Source organism: Neodontobutis hainanensis (assembly GCA_024349245.1). Classification (NCBI taxonomy): domain Eukaryota; kingdom Metazoa; phylum Chordata; class Actinopteri; order Gobiiformes; family Odontobutidae; genus Neodontobutis; species Neodontobutis hainanensis. Next base: position 2,158,150 of record JALDNG010000004.1, on the reverse strand, counting down.
GGAAAAGCAAAAACATCATGCTTGCCAATTTTCTGTCTTAAAACCTGTCAGGATTATTGACTACAGGCTATGTGGTTGAATTAAATATGCAAAAGTCAATGTTGTTCTCACCTTGGAACCATTACAAAGACGAACACATTGTATAGGCTTGGATGTTTTCCATGCCACTACATACACAAGTGTTTGAATGAAATGTCTTCTTTAGAATTCGTAACACGCCTTTCTTATCGTCTAATTTAATTAAATGTTAACATTAGCCACTGTTGTATATGGTTACCTTTTTAATTGTTGTGTGTTTTTGTGTGGCAGCATAGATTTAGATGTTAGAGTGACTTCCAAACTCAATTTTAGGAGTCAACATGTAACCAACTGCCTTTTTGTTTTTGAAAACTGCAATTTTAATGAAAAAGCAGCCTTTTTTCAAATCAGTCATCACTTATGTCTCCATTACAACAAAATGATGCAGAGAACAATGCAACTCAAGGTAATATAAAATGTTTTCATGACTACAACCAAAAAAAACACAGGTATGCTCCTTTAAACAGGCAGGATTGTAGTGCTTTATATGGAAAGGAATGTTAAAACCGTCAGGGCCCGAGCTACAGGCCACAACCATCTGTCACAGCGACTCACATTCAAAGTCTGTTTTCTTGTCGCACACTGCTGACATTTCCCTTCTCCACTGTACAACAAACTACAGCTGCTTAATGAGGATAAGAGGGAGCCACGAGGAAGCACTTGGGTTTCACGGGACTCAGCTGAGAATAGACCCGCTGCACACAGGCAGTGACTGATCAAAAGACCCCAGCACTCGATACGGAGCGCCCGGCGGTGTCTTAATGGTCAGCTGGCTCTTTGTGATGGTTAAGTACAATTCCATTATGTCCAGAGTATGAAAAAAAATGTGTTTTTAAAAAGGATTTTAAATACAAATATATACTTACAAAAATCTCACAAAAGGTATATGTACATTAAAATGTGTCTCTTAAAAAGTCCATTAAAAAAGAAAAAAAAAGGTAAAAATCATTCAGTTTGTCAAAAAGTAGTCCGTATGAGGCCCAATTACACAGTGGTCTCTCCCTGTTTACTGTTGGCCAGTCTTGTGTAAAACCTCCTCCACGAGTTGAGGGTTTTCCCAGACCAGATCCAAAATCCGGATGTGATTCCCACAATGAGAGTCATGAGGTACTTTATCATGAAGACGGTAAAGTCCGGGCTCATGTTGGGGTGGTTTTGGACGGGACACGGCACAGCGTACGTCTTGCAGGTCTGGCTGATCCAAGTCCGCTCCCACTGCTCTCTGAAGGCCTGCTCGTAGAAGTAGCAGGCAATAACGATGGTAGCCGGCACAGTGTACAAGACGCTGAAGATGCCTATTCTAACCATCAGCTTCTCTAGTTTCTCCGTCTTGGTGCCGTCGTGCTTCATGATGGTGCGAATTCGGAACAAGGAAACAAATCCAGCCAACAGGAAGGACGTCCCGATGAACAGATAGACGAAAAGTGGCGCAAGGACAAATCCTCGCAGTGCGTCTACGCTGTTTATACCGACAAAACAAACTCCACTTAATGTGTCTCCGTCCACTTGCCCTACAGCCAGGATGGTGATGGTCTTAATGGCGGGTACGGCCCAGGCAGCCAAGTGGAAGTATTGGGAGTTAGCCTCAATGGCCTCGTGGCCCCATTTCATCCCTGCTGCCAAGAACCAGGTGAGAGCCAGGATGACCCACCAGATGGAGCTGGCCATGCTGAAAAAGTACAGCATCATAAACAAGATGGTGCAGCCCTCCTTTTTAGTCCCTTGCACCACAGTCCGAAATTCATTCTCAAAGCTGCCATTGCAAACCACCTTGTCTTCCAAAAGAAATCCAGCAATGTAGGCGATGGAGACCATGGTATAGCAGCCAGACAGGAAAACAATGGGTCTTTCAGGGTAACTAAACCGCTTCATGTCCACCAAGTAAGTCAAGACGGTGAACAAAGTGGACGCACAGCACAAAACAGACCAAATACCAATCCAAATGCGGGCGAATTTGAGCTCTTCTTCAGAAAAGTACATCATACCATTGGAGCGTTTGGGCTCACAGGGCGCCGCACAGTTCTCCTGACCCAGGAAGCGGTAGTTCAGGTAGGGGGGCACCTGGAGGGCGGCTGGGCACCTGAACTGACCAGTGGGGGGTTCCTGGGGCACCCGTTCAGTGGGGTAATGCGGGGGATCGTCCGTACGGTCTGACATGTTCTGTCCCACGCACAGCTCCCCAGCGCCGTGCACAGGGAACGACTCACACGCCAAACTGTCCGGCCACTGGAAACCAAACTTATTCATGAGCGCCTCGCAGCCTTGCCGTGCACGCTCACACAGAGAGCGACACGGGGGTAAAGCCTGCTCCAGCACCGTGCACACAGGCGCGTACATGGAGCACAAGAAGAACTTTAAATCCGGGGAGCACTGCACTTTGACCAAAGGGTAGAACTGGTGCACCTCCAGCCCAGCGTCCTCCTGGTTGGTGTGCCCCAGCAGGTTAGGCATGATAGTCTCGTTGTACGCGATGTCCGTGCACAGAGGAATGGAAATTGGCTGGCAGAAGCCGTGATCCGGTATAGACATTCCTCTGTCACCGTATTGGCCGTTCACGCGGAATATGCCCGCGTTAAGGAGCACAATAAAAAATAACAAAGTCAAAGCGGTGTGAAAGAGTCTGAAGTGAGCCATTGTGCGTAAATTAGCCGCTGTTGTAGTGTCTATGTGTCGCTTATCAAACTTACGCTACCTCGACACTTCCCTGAACGCTCTTTGTTGGCTTTTCCTTTCAATTACTGGCTTAATTCTCCCGTCCTTATCCACAGTCTCCAGTCGTGGTGAAATAATATGAGGGAGTAAAAAGGAAAAATCCACCAGTCCCATCAGGAACTCATGTTCGTCCTGGTAAAATCCACAGAAATAGTGCGTATCCTCCAGGAGAGAGCAGCTCCAGTCCTGAGTGTAGCCCGACACAGCGTCAGTCTGCTGTTCAAACCTGTTCTGCTTCGTCTCACCCTCTGCCTTCTGCCAAGCTCAGCGCAATAACACGTGACATCCGGCACAGGACTGCAAAAATAAAAGCCATCCCTAAAACTTTATTTGTGTAAGAATTTATCTAGACAAATTAGACCAAATTAAATCGTAATTATTTGCATTTACATTAAGATGAATAGCTTATGACAACCAAGATTTTCTTTCTAAATGTAATTAATATTTAATGACAGATTTAAGCACCTGTAAAATATGCATATTGGAAATTAAAGATAAAAACACACTATATAATAGCCTATTATCAAACGTTTTTTTCTGAGCCTATGTAAAACTATGTTTATTATTTTTTTTATGTGTAGCCTGCTTGTTCATTATTAATCATTGATAGTGTTGACATTTTTTATTTGCATTTTTGTTTTTTAAGTAAAATTATTGTAAGTAAATAATGTAAGTAAATTATTGTGTGAACAAAGGTACCGATGGAACAGCACTGGTCTCTTTATCTTGGCACACATTATGAGTAATAGTTATCTTCACAGTATTTTGAAAAGTGTGGATGCTGTTATTCTGACTTAACTTCCTGTTTGCTCTGGCCTCACTTGTGTTCACTTCATTTCTTTCTCTCTCTTTCTGTGGTTGAATGTGAGTGTGTGAACATAGGACCAACAGATTAAGGAGACTACATGGCAGTCACTATTTTCCTCTTAATCCATATGTTTTGGGACATAACCAAGAACGCATACATTTCTATCGAGCTTAAGATGAAGCAAACTCTTCAAATCACATTAAAACCATAATATGGTCCATGTAAACATAGACAGAGCAGAGGCCTAACATTTGATAAAATGGTTTTGGACACAGTGTTGCTGTTGTGATGCAACACAGATTCACATTCAGAAGTAAAGAATAAAAACTGCCTCAACATTCCTGACAGCTTCTTTATTGTTTGTTTCCTGGTTGTGCAAAAGAAAAAATGTTGCCTGCACTTTGTCAGTACAGTTGTTAACAGTTACAAATAGTTTGACTTCTACAAACAGCAACCATGACCCCCTTCAGACCTGGCAATAAATCTGGCCAGAGCTTAAGTGTTCAACCTTAATGTCCCAATTGCCTGCATAAGTCCTGGAATGAGAAATGTGATCTGAGGATGTATGTGGAGGTGGCCTGGGTTGCATGCTATTGGAGGCATCTTGTCATGCGTTTGTGCATTAAACATTAGTTTGTGTTCACATTGTTTCAAATTTCTCAGAGATAAAAGTTCTACGTCAGAAGGTTTCTTCACATGAATTCAATTTATTCTCACGACAGAGCACCGCTTTGTCAAGACTTATGCATTCATTTGCCAGTTTGAGTTGAAATAACTTCCTTTAATCAGCCTGTGCGTGAGGAATCTGTTCATAACAAATCAGCTGAGGGTGGAAAGTACAGTCCTTATGTAGACGAGAGAGTTGGCTCCACTCTCTGTCTGTGAGCAGCAGCAGAGAAGCAACCAGTGTGAAATTCACCCTGACATAGGAATGCTAGGTTCTCTTCCTTTTCTAGGTACAGAGGCGAGTCAGAAGAGCTGCACTATGCAAACAAACCCGCGTTACCACAACAGGCTGAGTGATTTTTGTTTTGGGGCATAATCTGTCGGCTAGAACAGTGGAACGAACGGTGTGTTTGAAATGTCTCTTTGATAGACTTTGACATCTTCTCTGCTATTACGGCTCCATTCATAAGAGCCAAAGTCCTGACATCACCTGAGTCAGTCCAGGATATCATTAGCTGCTTCATGAAGATGGCTTTGGCAGGGATAAAAACTTAGATATATCTTACAGTTGAACTATATACAAAGATCATCTGGAAATTGTTATATTACTATTGGCCCATATACTGTAAACCCAAAGTGTTTGTTAAGTTAATACACTGTCATTTGGATTAAATAAGATGACTGTTCTACATCATTATGATTATTAATGTTAAGGTCCACTCGTTTTTATTGTTTTTCTCTTTCTGTTTGTTTAGACCACACACACACATTTTGTTGTCTAAGACTGAAATTCAAATTTTCACAGAGCCAGAGAACTTTTTTTAAACTAAACTAAACTTTTTTGTTTTGTTTGTGTGTGTGTGTCTGAGTGTGTGTGTGTGTGTGTATGTGTGTGTGTGTGTATGTGTGTGTGCGTGCTTTTGTGTGTGTGTGTGTGTGTGTGTGCGTGCGTGCGTGCTTTTGTGTGTGTGTGTGTGTGTGTGTGTGTGTGTGTGTGCGTGCGTGCTTTCTTTTGTGTGTGTGTGTGTGTGTGTGCGTGCTTTTGTGTGTGTGTGTGTGTGTGTGTGCGTGCGTGCTTTTGTGTGTGTGTGTGTGTGTGTGTGTGTGTGTGCGTGCGTGCTTTCTTTTGTGTGTGTGTGTGTGTGTGTGCGTGCTTTTGTGTGTGTGTGTGTGTGTGTGTGTGCGTGCGTGCGTGCTTTTGTGTGTGTGTGTGTGTGTGTTTGTGTGTGTGCGTGCGTGTGTGCTTTTGTGTGTGTGTGTGTGTGTGTGTGTGTGTGTGTGCGTGTGCGTGTATGCATGTGTATGTGTGTGCGTATGTGTGTGTGTGTGTGTGTGTGTGTGCGTGCGTGTGTGCTTTCGTGTGTGTGTGTGTGTGTGTGTGCGTGTGCGTGTGCGTGTATGCATGTGTATGTGTGTGCGTATGTGTGTGTGTGTGTGTGTGTGTGTGTGTGTGTGTGTGTGTGTGTGTGTGTGCGTGCGTGCGTGCTTTTGTGTGTGTGTGTGTGTGTGTTTGTGTGTGTGCGTGCGTGTGTGCTTTTGTGTGTGTGTGTGTGTGTGTGTGTGTGTGTGCGTGTGCGTGTATGCATGTGTATGTGTGTGCGTATGTGTGTGTGTGTGTGTGTGTGTGTGCGTGCGTGTGTGCTTTCGTGTGTGTGTGTGTGTATGTGTGCGTGTGCGTGTATGCATGTGTGTGTGTGTGTGTGTGTGTGTGTGTGTGTGTGTGTGTGTGTGTGTGTGTGTGTGTGCGTGTATGCATGTGTGTGGCACATATATTGCAATCAGTGCATACCCAAAAATGTATTTATTAAATAATTCAGGTTTTATTTCTTTTTTCCTACTTGTAAATAAGGCCTAATTGGGATACTTAAAACAGTAAAATGTCATGAGGTCTTTTTTGACCTGGGTGGGATAAAGTTGCAGTTGAGTAAGTCTGCTTCACACTGATTTGTTTTTCCTGGTGTTAGGTATGTTAGGCATTTACATTTAGTCATTTAGCAGTGATTTAAGTGAAAAAAACAATGGAAGCAATTTCAACAACACAAGGTAACAAAAATCATAAGTGCACAAAAAACTAGTCAGTTAAAACCTTGCACAGTATACAAAGCTAAGGATATTTTTTTATTTTATTTTTTTAAAGAAAAGGAATCAAGATGAAAGGAAGTAGAATTCAGTGATTATCAGTCAGGTGTTGACGAAAGAGATGTGTTTTCAAGTGTTTTTTAAGATGACTACAGAATCTGCTGATCTTGTAGCAGCAGTAGATCATTCCACCAATGTGGAACAGATCCAGAGAAAGTACGTGAGAGTGATTGTGTTCCTTTTTGGGATGGTACCACCAGATATGAGGATGCAGAACCAGTGCTGGTCTTGTAGGCCAAGAGCATAGCTTTGAACTTAATGCAGGCATCAACTGGGAGCCAGTGTAACCTAGTGAAGAAAGGAGTTACGTGCGCTCTCTTTGGTCTAGGCTTGTCCTTTGGTCTAGGCTTGTCCTTAGATGCCTCAAAGCATTTAGAAATTTACAAAGAAAACTTTAATGCTTAAATTTTTATTTTGCAGTTTTCCCAGAAGTTGTTACTCTGGGTGTTGTGTTGAGGTTTAGAAGGAGTCCTCATCCGCCTCTTCGATGTCGAGCAGTCGCAATGCATCACGAGAAACGGTGTACTCTGCCATGTTAGGAATTCCAGAAATGACGCAGCAACTCAGAGCGCTTCGAAAGATATCCATGAAGCAGACCTCGGTCCATTGGTCGACCACGTGATCATAGGACTCAACTTTGAACGTTGTGTTATAGCCGTTAAAACCTCCAACGGCAAAAATACGATCGTCGACAACCTCAATGCCAAAGTTGCTGCGAGGGGTTATCATTGATGCCACTTGGCGCCAGGTGTTACTTTGGAGGTTGTAGGCCTCGACGCTGCGGAGACGGACATTACCATCAAAACCGCCAACCTGTAGCAAAGACATGGTTGGGTTATCACCAATATTTGATCAACATTATATTGTTGGTTATTAGAAGTGGATAATTCTACACCACAACATTAGCATTAGCATGAGTGCTTACTGCATAGACATGGTTAGCATGTGCAATGACAGCCACTCCACTGCGTCTGGTGGTCATAGGCGCGATCATTGTCCACTGGTTGGTCTCCTTGCTGTAACTCTCAGCTGTTTGAAGGCACTCGGTCCCATTGAAACCGCCACATATGTAAACCTACAGAAAACAGAACGGTTGTAAATGGTTTTAAAGAACAATGTCTCATGCCAATGTCTCACGCCCGATCTGTGTTTAGCTCCAATTACCTTGTCATTAAGTGTTGTGCAACTGGCATCACTCCTCTGTTCGTGCATGGGTGCAATAAGAGACCACTGGTTGGTCTCGGGGTTGTATACCTCGGCAGTTCTGAGTCGAGTTTGTCCGTTGTAGCCGCCCATAGCATAGACGCACCCATTCAACACAGTCACACTCACATAGCAGCGGCGGAAGTACATGGGCGGCATCTCATGCCAAGTGTGAGTGCTCAGGTCCAAGCGGCGCATGCTGTTGAAATGCTCCATGCGGTCAAATCCTCCGACAACGTAGACTGACCCATTGAGAAAAGCAGAGCCATGATAAGCACGAGGCCGCTCAAGATGGTGTGTGATGTTCATCCAGCAGTCGGTGCGATAATCGTATGCCTCGATGCCATTGGTTGGGTCACCGCCGCTCCAGCCTCCGATGGCCAGCAGGATGGCTCCAGGAAGTCGAGGACGGACCAGAGGGTTAGAGAAGTTGGACAGCCTATTAATGCCGAGTTCATCAGTGGCTTGCATAACGTTGGTTACAACTAATTTGCTTTCTGGGTTATTCTGCACCAGTGCATTGTTAAAGACGTGGGTCCTGACAAATTCTGGACTGAGCTGAATAAGACGGACCTAAAAAAGACAAAAGAGTCTAATTTAGGCAACAATATATCAGTAGCAGTGGTTAATTTTCAACCAATCACAATAAAGCCATGTTTTAAAGGATCAAAGTTTACAGCCATAAAACTACAATAATATCACAAAAATATTATTACAAAACTTGCTAAAGAAATTCTCTTATATGGCTGTACCATGAAAAATCCCATGTATGGTTCTCTCATTGCTAAACTGTAATTATAAATAAGGTAATAGCTTACCTTTGACAAAAGCGATGAAAAGCTAGATCTTCTTTTCTCAAGGGCGTGGTTGGTCCAGTGAAGTATTGCTTCATACACAACAGTTTCACTTTTAACAATGAGCTCATCGTTTTCAATGATGCTCCTCAGTTCTTCTGCAGAGAGCTGCTGAAACTCTTCACATACCAAAAACTCCTCAAAGTGATTCAGGATGTAGCAATGGGCTTTTTCCCGCAGTTTGGGACAAAGGATCACATCTGTCAACTGCCAGAGGCCGATACAGTTTTCAGCACAGATTTGTTCTTCGAGGAATTCGGAGCACATCTTTACAATCTCTATTATGTTGAACATGTCGGCCGCAAGCAGCAAGTCCTGGACGTTGTCGGTGCTGAGGTCAACAGAGCCTGTGTATGCCCAGTCAAGGATGAGCTGCATTGTTTCAGGAGACAGGCCTGACACTTTGAAGTCCTTTTTGTCTAAATATGACCAGCGTTCAAATAGAGCTCTGTGCAAACAAAAATTAAACAGGTTTACAAATGAATTACACTTTTATATGTTTACTCAACAAACAAGGTTTATGTCAGAGGAACGTTAAATGCCTGTTGTAGTGGTAATCAAGTTTATTTTCCTTTATTTAGTTCATATTGTGTGTTCTTCTTAACATAATATGACATGTTTTCTGTATCATTTGTGCATCAATAAACAAATACATGAGGTGCTGGGGAGTTTTTGAATAAACTAACCAAAAAGGTAAGTTTAGTCTAAAGTCCCAATATGCATATTAATGTTTCTATGCAGCAATTTAAGAGTTATGACTTTAGTTTTGCCCTTGTAATTTAGTTTTTGCTGTTTCCACAATAAATATTGTTTTTTAGCAACTGACTAGATTGAATTTACAACGATCCTTTAAACAAGCTGTATGAGTTAACTGGACATTAATCTCTGTGATCTTTATTTGTCTCAAAAAAGTCACTTTCTGTCCTATGTTTGCACAGACTATTGTTTAATGGAAACTATTGGATGTAGTATAACTTACCTGAAGTAAGGACTCAATCCGCAAAGAATGACTTTGTGAACTGGAAATTTCACATCCTCAACTTCGACTACCGCGTCACAAAAAACTCCTCCGAGGCGCAGCTCATTGGACACCATTGTTGGTGTTGTAGATGAAGATGGTTGACTCATCTTTAGGTGTGTGTGTTTGAGTGTGTGTATGCGTTCAGTGGTCTGATCAAAATGCTCCTGTTAGAATAGAACTTTTACCTCAGTAACTCGAGTTTCCGGAATAGAATGTTATTACATCATCATTTTTAAATAAATGCAACTGTTTAATAATGTTGCCTGAGCCTTGAATAATATAATTTCACTTTTAAGACACAATAACAAATAGTGTCATTGTTAGTATTTTCACAACACTAGAACCTTTAAACTTTTTTAAAATGTATGGTTTCATGTATGGTTTGGCTTTAGTTTGTAGATAAACTAAAAACACAGTTAAAGAGACTCACATGTTCACCTAAAGACATTTTTTAATTCCACATAATGCAACATTAACTTTTGTCAATTGGATTTTGAAAACACAACACAGATTGGTTTGAGTTTTTCAGTCTGTAATTGTCCAGCGTCCCAGCTCTTTAGAACTCTCTGGTGTGTAATTGCTCGTGGTTCTGTGGTGTTCATAGTAAAGCCCTGGTCTGGGCTGGTGTGCTGTTAATTTTCCAATGTGGTAGTAAAGTGAGTTAAAAAAAATAATAATAATACAAAAAAATGACTTTATTCTTACATTGTGCAAATGAACATTCTTCCTCTACATTTGTAGTTACAGTACATCCTGCAGTTTGGTTTTAGGTTTTTGTTCAAGACTGATTTTCATGAGATGCATTGATACTTTAAAAAGCACAGTCAACATATGTCTACAATTTATTTGAATTGACCAATGTTAAAATTATAATATCTGAATATCTTTTTTATTATTATTCTTTAATTAACTCTAAGTTGCCCAAATGTTGGGTAAGTTTGTATCTCACATTTCCTTGTCTCAATGACCATTTCAGATTAACAAAATATTACATTTGAAATTCACTTTCAGTCTTACCACCAAGGCTTTTGATTCCAGTAGAAGTTAAACATGAAAACCTCGACGTGTGACGTGGTAAACTCCAACTTTCTTCTTCTGAATTTATAAGTCCTACTCTGTACTCCACAATAAAGTCTCCTTTATGGAAGTTATTTTTCTGCAAACACACCTCCTCCTAGCACATATACATATTTTGTATTAACGTACAACTTAATAAAAGCTATATAATACCTAGTCAGGAAGTCAAGCAAAACTACAAACTCAAAGCAAATCTTTTATTACTAGAAATGTACCACTTACCTTTGAAAGAGTTTATGTGTTTTACTTCCAACATGGCTGTCTTGTCAAGCACCTTAACTGCATGCTCTTTAACACTGTCTTTTGGAGGTTTCCTGCATCTCACTGTAGCCCTTGATTATATTTTGTACTCAAATGATATAATTACTGTGGTCCCCACAACACCACACGGTTCTGACAGTTGTGCAACTGGACCCCATAAATCCACACAAACTAGAAAGGGCAAAAGTACGAGACAATTGGACACTATTTCAAAAAATTATTAAATTCTACCAAGGAAACATTCATTAAAATTTCTAAATACAGTTAATCATTTCTGTTTTTTTATTCTCTTTTCCAATTGTGCCTGCTGCAACAGTTATCCTCTCACTAGCATGCAGCACCTCATTAAAGACAATACAATATTAGGTATTTTGCTCTAATTATTAAAACACTGATGTTTAACATATATTTAAAACTTAAATCATTAAACCTATTCTCGACACCTGCTGTCATTAAAATGTGTTATGGAACAAAATAGTAGGAAGGATCACTTTGTCCATCTCTATTTACAGTTTAGAGCTTAACAGAAAGTGAACTATTGATTTAAATCAAATCTGATCTGCCTCTTCAACATACAACCTTTATCCTCAGTAAAAAAATAAATAAAACAAATGACACTTAAATCATTTAACCAACAACTGTCCAGCTGCCAATATTGTCCTTTCGGAGCCCCAAAGGCCAGACAAGAGGTTACTAACTTGTGACAATTCTCTTGGAAGCTATAGACTGAGAGTTTTATTTTTAGATTTTTACAAAAGCAAAAATGAAACATTTTCAATCATTCTATTATCACATCAAGGCAGCTTCTGTTAAACCATCTGTTTCTGAAAGATTAAAACATCAATCCAATCAAATAATTTGTTTCAAGAAATGTCTCAGGTAAAAATGTTTTGATGTGACTATATGGCTGTTTAAAACCATTTCAGTGAAACAAATTATAGTCATTGCTTATAAAATTGGTCAAGCTGCTTCTGGGATTGTTCTTAACTCATTTCCAAAGTGTTTCTAGAAAAAAGCTGTAAGCTAGTCTTTGATCTTGTACAATCATTACACACACATCTGAAGCATCAATAAATTTTATTTCAGGTAAAACAACAATAAACAACATTTACAGAAGGACATTACATCTTCCATAATAACATTACATACAGGTTGTAACAAATAATGCAACTGCTATTCTACTGTATACTATATTGTTTCACTTAAAGTGCCTGACGACACTTTTTTTCCAAACCACATGTGAAAATGATATATATTTTTTCAGTGCAGCGTACAAAATGAAAATAATAAAATGCAGTATATGCAAACACGGACTTCCTTCAGTACAGCGAGGACACACAACCTTGTTTTTCCAACCCTTACCATATCTTTCCATGATAGACCACCAAAAATAGATGTCTGTATATTCATAAAGGATTTCTCTTTGCTAGCATTAAGGGGCACGTGTAACCCTGTATACAAACAGTGGAAGCATCACTATTTCACTTCATATTTCTGGTAAAATATTCTTTCATTTTCCCATCACAGTGCTAAATGTGCAACTTCACCAAACCATTCCTTCACTGAACTCAAATCTAAGAAGAATTGTCAGGTTTGAGCAGAGCGCCTTTGGTGACTGCCCACACAGGACGCAAAAATAAATGTTTGTGTACACAACTGCGGGCTAGCACAGCTCCGCAGCTGTAAGAGAAAGAAACAATATGTGTTGCACAGAAAGTGCGCACAAAGAGAAAACAGACCAAAAATAATAAATCAGCTGCTAATACTGCCTGCAATCCCTTAAAGCCACACGGAGCTGGGGCAATCTTCACACAGCTTGATGGAATTAACCCTCTTCTGTCACGCTGCTTCACAGGCATTACCCGCTGCCTCTCCTCCCCTTTCTACTGTTGCACAGTCACAGCCCGGGGATGACACTGGGAAGCTGCATCAAGACTCCAAATACAGCGTTTTCGGACACTTCCTCAATCAGTGATAAATCCAGAGACACATTTTAGAGATAGGTAGGCTGTTTGACTCAGGCAAAACAGTGGTATATTATATTAATTTTACAATGGGCAAAGCAAGTGCATAAATGACCACACCAGCTGGAATGTAGGGCAAAATGATTTTCTTAAAGTGCTTTTAAAATGCCTTGGGGAGAGTTCAGCCCAATTTTTTTTTCCTTTTGCCTCAAAGGATTCAAGAGGCATGATTGGACACAGTCATCAACCATTTTTTGGGAGATTTTTGTAGCATGTTTACTGGAGACTATGAAAAAAGTCAGGGTACAAAATCTGCAGTGTCATTTTGTGCAAAAGATTGATAAATTTTAATCATGCAAACTCAAATTAGCTCACAATATTTTAAAGCACATGAGCTTTAGCCAGACATTTTTGCACACTGAAAAGCATTATTTAGTAGACTTAGTCCCATAAGACTCAACTCTCAGTCTGGATGGTTTTAAGTGAGTGTCAACCAATCAACAAAATAAGCAAAGTCTGACAATAAAGGGTCACCTAAAAAATAGCATCAAACAGCATCACTTCTGCAGCAGAAAATAATAACAGAAATCATTGTAAAATATTGCAAGACTATTTTTAGTTAGTCAGCTGCTATGCTGATATTTCTGTCTATTGCCAAAAATAGAAAGCAAATGCAGTATACTGTACAAATAGACATAAGAAATAGTGGACCAATGGATCAAATGAGGAAGCTCATGTGGAAGATGATGGTTGGCTTGATTAAAAATGCATTGTTTAATTGTCATTTGATGATTCTTTGTGGTTTATTGCTGTGATACTCTATATTTTGAAATGAATGGTCACTTCCTGACACATAGTGAACAAAGCAGGAGGATATCTAACTGGTCCAAATGGCTGTGAACGGATTACAGATACATTTAACTTACAAGGCCAATTGGTGTAACTGGGCAGTCCAGTCTTTAATACGTTTTTGCTTTACTGTGTGTACTATCACCAGCTGCAACCGATGTAGCTACAAATAATTTGCACTTTTACTTTTTTCCAAATATGGTTCTCCCTCTTCCTTTTTTAGAGTGTTTAAATAACTAGCATCACAGCCAATTGGTCCACTATTCATATTGTATCTCAAACCACACTTCAAACAAAACATGAGCATCACGTGAATGCCTAAAAGGTCTTTGAACTAGCCCAACGTATTGTTCATTTTCCAAACAAACACCAGCTGGGCAGGGCATGAAGAAGCTGCAGGATTAAACTGTACGGTAGCAGACTGGACGAGATAAGTGCAGGGACCTTATCCTAGCAGGCAAGACATCTATAGTATGGATATGGAAGTGTGTTTGTGTGAGTGTATGTAATGCGAGAGAGCCCAGAGCACAGGGCCTGTAGTATTGTTCCAGTCAAATCTAAGCCGATTGATACAAAGGAAGCCATTGTATTGATAGTACTTCACAATGATCACCACAGATCGGTTCAAAAACAGTATAAACCTCTGTCGACCATGTTACTAACTTAACGGGTTTGTAGGATGTTGAAGGGCACACATATAAGAAAGCGTGTGTTAGAGCTAGGTAAGTTATTTCCCACCTACACTAAACATACTACACACTGTAGACAGTAGAAATAGTGCACCATGGGATTGGGGTTGACAAGAAAGCTTAGCTACAAGCCATTGTCTTTCTACTCCATTTGTGGACGAGTGCTATTAAACTAAACTGTGAGACAAAGAACAGGCCAGTAAAGGTGATTCCCCAATACTCCTCAGTGGAGTAGGGTGAGAGATTTTCAAACCTCAAAACTGGGACACTTTAGTTTTAAGTTACAAGCAAAGTGCGCAGCTTTGGGTTTATGATTGGAATTATTGGTAAGAAACAGGACAATAGGGACAGGAAGACTGGGATATTTAAGTGTTTTTGCAGATATCACCGGGAGGCTTAAAAACAGGACTGTCCTGGATAAAACGTGACTTATGGTCACCCTACAATGGAGTGCTATCAATTTCTGCCAGGATGGAAGGATGCACAAAGCTTCTTGACTTCTATAATGCAACTGCAGTTAAACCAGAGCATTTACAAAGTGCTACACTATTGCTTTATAAGTGTATCTTTACTTTAGCTGTAGTTTACCCATTAGCCTCACTATCTACATAGTCTGTAGCTAAAGCTAATATAGTAACTGACAGGCTTTGTGCATCCTTATCTTAAACCTTGTCTTTCATATTGTTATCCCAGCTTTATAAACTTTTGTAGCACTATAGATCCGTTGAACATTTCAATTATTAAGGCCACAGTCCCATGGTCCACCATTTTTGCTGCCTATATTATACACATATGCCAACATTTGTGCATTAGTATTTCAGATAAGAAATCTACAGCTTGGTTTTCATAGTTGATAAACTAACCAAAGAAATTAGCCACATTAATATTGCAGATGTTTCAGTGAAAGACAGGATTGACCTGGGTCAGATCAGACAACAGCCGGCGTAGCCTATTGCAGTGGTGTTCTGACAGGTTTTTGTTCATTAGCTCATTAGCTCATATGGAAGCACCAGTGCTAACCTATTGTTCATAGTTATTACACTCATTCACTCAACATGCACGTCTACAGCTGTCGTCAGTATTGCCTCTGATTGGTTTTAAGCCATGTGTGCACCATCAACATCTCCATAGACAGGCTTTTCAGGTGAAATGAACACAGGTCTGGGTTCAACACTGAGGTCACTTTAAAGACTTATTAGACAAACTCTGTTTAATTTATGGATTACAACTCTTAAGTGCACAAAGGAAATTATGTATTCATGTTTTTTTAAGGTCTGGTGTGTAATGGAAATGAGAATCCAACATAAACGGTTAGCTTCCATGTTGTGAAGCAAATGCACCTCATTACAGGATCAGACAACAATAAATACTATTGTCACACACTGTCTGGTCACCAGCCATCTCTTCAGACGTCACATGGAGGTAATTCCACATGAAAGAATAACATCTGGATATGAATACCTTTATGTTTAAACACATTTCTTTGGATGGTGGGAATGGGAAGGTAGCATGAGAGGCTATGTTTAGTCTTGAAGAGATGACTAAGGACCTCCAAAATGGCTGCCAGACATGTGTTACTCCACCTGAGAAAGCCTCACATTGCTGTTATGACTTTGGATTCAAGTTTTAAAAAAATATGGAAAACCGTTTTCTTTGACTGCAGTATTATTTTTTTCCCCTTGTTTGTTTCTGCTTGTATTGTGTTTGTTGATATGTGTATGTTGAAAGAGCAGTGTGAGAAGATGAAGCAATATTCAAACTGTCCATTATATAGTTTCTAGATGAGTATATCATACAAATATACATTCTTAAATAGGAGGGTAGTTACAAACACAAAACACAATATGTACCAATAGTAAAGTCCTTTTGTTGAGACTGTGACAATGATATAGGAGTTATTGGAACTTTATAAAAAAGTAAACAAAATCTGCAAATGATAGCCTTGAACTCTTAGGTACCATCCGTAATGCTCACATGCACACGTCACAGTCACACACTCACACACACATCGTGAAGGTAATAAATAAAGAGAACTGGGGCGCTTCCATTCGTCTGGGTCCTCTGTATCAGCGAGTGTGTCTTCATGGTTTTACAACAGCCACCTGAAACACAGATCACAACGAGGCCAAATTTAGTCCCATTTCAATGTCATAGGGTAAAAACAACAAAAGCATATTTGAAAGTTCAATTTTACCAGTCTATTCCTTTTGTCATTTGTATTATTTATCACCAGACCATAAAGTCCTATCCGTATTGTTATATCCCTGAGGAGATTTACTTCAATACTGGTGACTCTTGTCTGTATTGACTTAAAAACTAATGCTGACATTGTAGCATAAGCCATTGCTAAAACAGTGCAGTGCCTTCAGAAGATATCACCAGATGCACCCATTCTTTTGCCACATTAAAGATACCTCAATACATTGCAGTGTAGCATTTTAAAGTTATACATGTTTGCAGAATGTTGGAGTTAGTTTTGAAAACCGAGAGTGAAATGCAGTGATTATTTGCAATAATACCAGAAAACAGTGTAGGTTAATGTTGCTGTGGACTTGAAGTGAACTTCCTGCATAGACACACATCAGTCTGTTGTGACTAGGCGAGTCACAGGGAGGGTAATTCGGTGTTCAAATTTCCATAGCTGTATAACTCCTTATGTGTTACTAAATGTTATTTCTCAAGCGCTACGGTGCAGTGTGCGGTACAATACTGTGTCGACTACTTGAATATTTAAACATCAGACAGACAGAAGACAACAGGGAACATTGTAGCTGCTGAGGGAAAAGGAGGAGTAAGCAGAGAAAGAGGAGGAGGAGAAAAAAGATGGAGAAAGCACTGATAAATAATGCATAGCATCTCTATGGTCCGCTCTTTGACTAGCCTCTTTCCCACCTCGGATTTTTCTCTCTCTCACAGTGTTCCCATTGGAAGCAGACTGCATTTGTCAGGAATCAAATTTTGGGATCAGCGTCTCGTTTGTCCACAGCTCCTAGAGACAGCAGTTACTTCCATGCATCATTCAGCATTTCCACTCTTTTCAGCATCAATCTTATGAATCTTATTGTTATAATGACTCCATAAATCACCAAAACATTGTGTAAATGTAAAAGTTGTCAACTGCATAAAGGTTTACCAAAGACAAAAAAGTGTGTATGTGTTTCTGGCAATGTTTGCATTAAATCGGAAAGATCCATTTAAAATCCAGTCATGGGACTATAATTTTCCAAACTGGGGGTGTCTAGAGGCAAAGCCGGATTTACCTGCCAGGAGGCCCGCGGCCAGGAATAAGCCTCAGGCCCCTACTGACTGCACCTTGCCTTCTCACATCACTGCACTCAATAAACCACCTCCATCTTCTCAGTCACACAATGTTCCAATGTGAGAAATGGTAAAGGTAAAAATAAAAATGTTATAGTTTAATTTTGACTAAATAACAATTCATAAAATGCACAATGACGGATTAGATTATTATTAGATTATTATTAAAATTATAAAATATCTATTATTTCATTGGATGATCTTACAAATTTCTCAAATTGAAGACAATAGAGACATATCTTTTTTCTATTCTGGCAAAACTGCATGCAAAGACATAATGTGTTTGAAAAGAGTGTAAGCTAATGAAAACCTAGTAGTCAATCAGTGCAAAAAAGGTTAAGGCTAGAAATTATATATAGAGCTCCTCTTAAATTGTATTTGCTATAAAGCAATAGTATTAGCTCAGCTTTAAATATCAGCAAACAACAGTTAACAGTTCTCAAATAAATGAGTAAGCCCTGTCTTGTGGAAACTCTAGTCTTCTTAAAAAACTGAAATGTAGGAAGTCTTTGCAGCGCATGCACAGTCAGGACAAAAGAGTTGAGACATTTTTGTGAGAACTTTTTTAGGTTTCCAACATCCCTAGATTCCGTTTGGCAGCTCTAACAGTTGCATGGCAGCCTATTATGTGAAAACAGTAAAAAGGCACCACTTGGCTGTGATCGTCAAGGTCAAGTCGTGAGCTAATACTGGAACTGTGGATGAACAACGCAGTGTAAGAATCCGTGTCATCACTTTCAGTGCTCTGTCATATTCGCTCTAGCAGCCAACAAGGGCCGGATTGTTTTTAAAGGAGCTGCTGTAGTAAGAGCAGATGTAGGCTTCCGCTGTCCCGGGATCAAAGGCAGTATAAGGTGTATTGAGGGTGTTTGAGTCGAGGGGAGCCTCTTGGGAAGCAGATGGAGCTGGTGGGACGGTTTTGTGGCGAGGATTTAACAGGCGTGGCCAGCTGCTAACTGTCCCCTTCCCCCAGAAAGACCATCCCTAAAGTGTTGTGTTTGGACAATAGGAAGATAAATGGACGACAGAGAAATAACCACCAAGGCAAACAAAGATTTCTCATCCGTTTGCCTAAAAAATATAATTAACCATTATACGTATGTCTGAAAACCTCCAGAATCGTTAATGCTTTGGTGTTTAAAAAAAAAAAAAAACTTACTTAGCAAATGCCTAATGTAATTCTATTTCCACTGAAGAATAGCAGCTCAATATGAAACATGTTGTAGGTATAAAAAATATGAAAAACAGCAGTGAAATGCTATGAGTATGTTTGGAGAATATTTATTCTTTCTAAAAGGGCATGGTAAATGGTAAAGCCAACATGTGTGTTTTTGTATCTGTCCCTTAGCAGCATCACTAGCTGCCTACCAGACAACTGTGACTATAGGGTTAATGGATACATACATCCTACATTTGAAAGATACTGCACTGGCTCATGACACATTGGCCACTTTTTTTAAACAACTTAACTGATGACAAATGCTTCAGCAACAGGTCTGTCCGAAAGTTTGACGCCTTTATTCAGAGAAAATTGACCATGTCCTGAAAACATTTTGAGTCTTTTAACGTTTCAGTGATGTGTGAAAGCACCTAAAACTCAGCAATAGTAAAAATAAATTCACAAGCAAATGAATGATTGCCTTTTACAATGTACTTTACGGAAAAAACTGAGTTATGAAAATGTAAACTTATGTAAACTATTGCTTGATTGGATTGAGAGATTGGAATTGACTTTGGAATAAAACATTGGTTGTACTATATTCAAACATACATTATCCTTTCATTCCTTTTTGTTTTTCTAACCATGAGCTGATTTTTTCCACACCCCTCTCCCAAACACAACTCTCATCTGAGCTTACTGCTGATCAAAGAACTGTCAGCGCTTGCAACCGGCGCTAATAAACTCCAGATGAGCGTACAGTGTGTTTATGCATCTTTGAACGTAGTCTTTATTAGCAGTAGCCCTTTTCCAGAGGTGGATAGAGTAGGCTTTAGACAGTATTTAAAAAATAGTTTAAGGCAAATGACTCAAGAAGAAAGTTTTAAGTAGAGGTTATCTAAAATAAATTGTGTAAGTCACACAGTATTTTGTAGACTGCTCCAATTACTTTGTTACTCTGTAATTAAGAATAGCAGAATAGTTTGTTATCCTTGATAAGTTATAATTTTGTTGACTAGATTTACTTCTTTATGATTACAATACTTTTCCTTGAGTTCAAAGTTTATTCAGTTTTGCAAATAACCACATGAAAATGGTGAGTCTGACAGTTTAACAAACTCTTGTCATTTACTGAGCAGCGTCAGTGTTTTTCAAACCAACCTGTGTAAATCGGACTGACAGACCAGAACCCCCCAGTGCCCCCGCCCAAAAGCCTGGGGGTCAAGACCTTTCACCCCAGTCCCCCCGAGAGGTCCCACTTTGTCTGATTCTGTTTAATGAACTCAGTCAGAGCGGCCTCAGATGGCACTCAGCAAACAGGCCGAGCCGCGGAGGCGCTAATGGTTTAATAAGCTGTTTTGTGTTTGTGGTAATGTGTCTGAGCATGAGAAGCACTTGAAACAGTGACTGTATGGATTCTAGATTTGGATTAACATAAAGCCATTTTTCCATATTTTGATACAAGCACCTTACAGACTGTAGCTGTGCTGTACTTAAAATGTTTCCAAAGATTATCAGAGGAATGTGGTTGTGGTCCAAGTCCATGAGCTGCCACATCTACAGCAAAAACCGCTGCTACAATTAAGACATGCCAATGTATGGCCCATGGTCCAATCATGGCCTGAGGTTAGATTTTCAACGACCCAAGTGCTAATAAGTGTGCAGCAATAAACTAATAGTGCAAGGGTTTATGAAGTTCCCTACCTTTTGTGTTGCCACGGTGACATAGTCTGCAGGTCTCAAATTTAATTTAACAAAACTCTTTCCTGATGGAGACATGTTGCAAATCCAAGTGCATCTACGATAACATGTGGAGCTTAAAGAAAGCCCCCAGGGATCTAAGCAAGCTTAATTACTCACATTTGCTTTTTTTTCTACTTCAAAAAATGATTAGTGTGTCATAGAGGGAGCATTAATATCAAATACAGGTCAAAAATATTACAAGTAGTTGTATCACATTATTTATAATCTAGACCTTTGTGAAAATATTTGGATGCTTCTGCTGTGAAATGAGCAGAACAGTCCAACACCTGCTGTCTTTGATTTAGTAAATAGTGAGGTCTGAAAGAACATCTTCATCTGTGCACACACCTACACAAACTGCAAACTTTCTCAAATAATCACCACAATTTTCTGCTGCCTGTCTTCACTTCCTGCATTAACCAGGTTGACTCCCACTGACTGTTTGCTCAGCAGAAACCCCTTAAGACACAACCTCCTTTGATTTATTTAATAAGAAAATGAACCAGTTTGCTCTGGTTTTGCAGATAATCCAGTGTGGATTGAGGAAGTAATAGAGTCATCATGCTGCTGTTCGACTGTTGGAGCTGGTGCACAGGAAATCTATAAATCCATGAGACAATTAAAGAAAACCCATAAGGAAGTACTGGCCTTTAGTCAGTCAAACTCTTAAAACAACAGAACATAACTTAAGAATTAGATTAGGCTGTAAATTCCACATAATCTCTTGCCAACAGGACTGGGACTGCACCAGGTTTGTGATATTTGTGGTTTGTGGGTGCACCTTTGGGTGCTGCTGCCACACTAGCTCCAGATTCCACAAAGGCCATGACCTTTGCTCCACTGTGCTGCTGGGAAAGTTGTTTTAACTCCACACTCAGGGCTTACAGCACAAACACGACATGTCTGAGTGGCACCACTGAAACTCCCAGCAAACATTAAACACTGGACTTGTTTATGTTCACATCAGCCTCATGTTTTTATTCTGAATACAATGTTTTAGATGTAATGGACTGGAAGATATTTCATTAGTGTTAAAAAGAGTTACTTGATTATATTGTAGCTTTGACTATTCAACTTTAACTATTTCCCCAGCTTTACTTTGGCACCTGGCATTGTCCAGCTGCTGATACTACCAAGTATACTTTAATAAGCACTTTACATTTATGTTCCCCTGTTTTTTTCTATGTAATACTACAAATGTGTTAGTGTAAATGATCATAAAAGTACAGTAAACTCAGGATAATGCTTTCAAAACAGGTCAAATATTGAATGAATGAATGGTTCATAAATATCTATACACTATCTGCTAACCAGAGTAATCATTCAGGTTGTATTTAGTTCACCACAACATTTACAAATCTTCACTATTTGTCACGTTGCATTTTCATGAAAAAGTTACAAAAATAGTGGCTATGTATGCTTTTTATGCTGTATTTTCAGATTCCCCCAATTTCTACAAATATTAGAAAAGTGAGAAAGAACTTTGAGAGTCACAACTAAACCTTTGGCCCACCAAACAGTCTCTTCTTACCACTCTCTATATTTTAAAAGTCACAGCTTTTTTACAACTGTGGACCATTTTCTGTGTGCATTGTTACTCGGTAATGTGGTTGTTAGTGGTGGAATAAAAAGAATTGCATTCGGTAGGAAAAAGGAAAAAGGAACACTCGTCTCCACAGCTTGCAGACCTGGCAGCTCTTTCTCCTCTAACACAAACACTCTGCTTTGTTTTTCCTGCCTCAGTTGTCTGGGCCAGGCACACTGAATACAAGTCTTTAAAGAATGCATAGAGACAATCTCACAAACACACTGCGGTATCCTCCACGTTCATGTGTTTCCTATTAGCTATGGCCTTTTTTTTCTTCTCCAGAATCAGCAATTATTGGATCAGATCACACAGTTCACATTTTACAGATAAAGGTAGCCATGGCCTTTTCTGACGGTACATCCTGTTCTCATTCCAAGTCATAACATCGCAATGTTTGGCCACTGGCTCATCTCATCTTTCAATAACACAACTGCATAAAGGTATGTCACGTTTTTTAGATTTTAAACATCTTCTCAAGTGACAGGCTGGTTGGGGAGGGGGATGGGATGAAAACCCTTGTCATCAAAAAGGGCAATAAAGATAATCAAATCTTAATAATGGGACGTGTGTTTAGGCAGTCCTACAGCCAGGAAAACATGGCTAACAACACATATGCTAAAGTAGAAATGGACTGTTCCTTCTGATGGATTGAATGAGGGACTTTAATGAAACATATGGTGTTGTGTATCTAATCCAATAATGAGCACATGCATTTGTATTTTACTTCAATACCTTCAAAGAATGTCCCCTTAAGTATCAATACGTATTTTAGATTTGACTTCACAGAGGATGAGATAGGCCATTGACAAAATGTTACACTATGCACACATGGGATGAATATTTGACAAACACAAATGTTGAACAGTAGTTGTGCAGTAAGAAAACAAGGCTGCCCTCTTCAAGATGTGGCCCTTATTATTAAGTATAAGTTATTAGGCACACATTCTTGCTTGCATCAAGGTCTTGTGGTTCATACGGTGGCTCATCAGCTCACCAGTGACCCCTTTAAACCCCATCTACACTATCATTGTCCGCTGCACACAACACTGTTCAGAGAGGCCCAAGTTAAAGGAGAACATGGGTTTATTTGATATAAGATCACTGTATTTTCTTCTGCAGTGCCTTAATGTCAGAAATATTGAACATCACACTCAACTTTTTAAATGATTTTAGACCAAACGAGATCAATAGGTTATATGAAAGCATAGATACAGCATCAAGTCATGTGTGTTTGTGATATTAAGAGAAGAAAGTTCATACAAGTGGCAATAAAATGCTAGGAATGCAAACTGTATGCCCTTATGACAAATAGCCTACAATTTGTATTTAGGGGTCTGTGTAAGAGTGGGAAATAACAAAATAGGACTTTAAATGGGGCAGGTTGGTTACTTGCACATCATTTTATCATAAAACATAATTAAAACAGCAAGACTTTCTACCTTATAGCCTATTTTTGGGATTGTAACTTGTAACTTAAGTATCCATTTCCAAACTTTTGTGATGCAAAGAGTCTTGAAAAATAGAAGTCCAACTAACACTTGCAAACCTTTCACTGGTTTGTAGTGACACTATGACCTATAGCTAACATTATGGTGCGTCTAAAGTGCAGTAAAATCTAAATCATGAGCTTGTGGTGAGAAGTAATGATGGTCTGAAAATGCACAATTCAAAAACTCACACCCACTCAATGAGCTTCTCTGGTTCCCAGTCCCATAAATTCTTATCTGGGGGTATGTTTTTCTTGTCTGGAGCCTGGCTGACTTGAATCTACGGTACAATGAGTTTAAGTAAGGTCAAATTATTTCCAGTAATCCAGTCAGTTGCAACATCCTCAGACCAAAATTATGTAGAATGTGCATAACCAAAAATACAGTACATTATACCTTCTTTTGACAGACCTGCTGATTTAAGTTTTTACTAAAATCCCAACACTATAAGTTCACAGCCTTGTCCAAACCTAATCGTGATGTAATTCTCTCTTGAATTTAAGTCAATTTATTTAGTTAAACCGTTGTGTCCACAATCAAACAATAATTCCAGACACAAAGGAAGGTAGAGGTAACAAAAGAAAAGAATTTAAATGCAAAATGCAAATTGCAATAGTACGGTAGCATGGTCGAGATAGAAGCACACAACAATCGTTTTAATTAAGAGAGATGCTTTAGTTCCTTTGAGTTTGCTGTTAACATGCAAGTCTTAATGAGCTGGACCCCTGCAGAGACCACCACAAAGCCCACCATCAGCCTCCATTAGCCATTGGAGACACCTTCATTAATCTACATTGCCACTGTGTCCCAGCTTGCTTCAAGGCTTCTAACGCCACATCTCAGTTCTGTTATCTCAACCTACTCTTTCAGGAAAAATGGATAATTATTTTAGCTGTTTCTTGAGAGACTATTGTGAGTATGGCTTTATTTGTGTACTTTTAAAATGTGTGTAAATTGAAATTTGAAATACTGATGCTATTGCCAGGCCTCTAGGGATAATATTAAAGTTCATTTCACCGTCACTTTCATTTTCGCTTCAGCTCGAACAGTTATGTACTTTGTTTAAAGATCTTACAAGTGTATTTCATAATAAAAGCGCAAACACAAAAGTTATTGCCATTTTGTCAAAAAGGTGTAATAAACATGAACTCAAAGAAACTGTTTTAATATAATGAAATTCAATTATACTAAAATAGTGCATCTCCTTAAATGTTATCCCTGTTGATCTTGAAATATTATGCTAAAGCCGGTGTTGGTCAGAATGAGTTGGATAATTAGCTTCTCCATCTGGTTAATCATTTGCACCAACATAATACAGTCTGTAGGCCTATTCATGTTTTTTCTTCTGAGGCAGATCAAAAGTGGCAAAACTAAAAATGATGATATTGTTTGCAAAGATCTTAAGTCTCAAAGCTACAGTCAGATGGGACAGATTTGTTTAAAAGATTACATTATCAGTGTAAAAAAGCTTTTTGTTACATAGTGAGGCCAATAACAGGGTAAACCCTTATGGTGGACATGAGGTTTAATACAAGAAGATACAATCTTTGTAACTCAATGGGGACTCAGTGGGTACAGCAGTCGTCCTTCAACCTGAAGGTAGGCGGTTCGATTCCCACTCTCCCCACAGTTCATGCTGTTGTTGTGTCCTTGGGCAAGACACTTAACCCACCTTGCCTCCAGTGGCTGTAACACTGGTAATTACTGTAGAACAATGTAAGCTTTGGATAAAAGCGTCAGCTAAATTTATAAATGTAAATGTAAATTTAGAAGGGAGTTAAAGACACATTTAAAGTTTATCCATTTATTTTGTAGTATTAAAACTATTGTCAAAAACCTGTCTGTTGACTTTTTATTGATTTTTTTAATTGGGCCAAACAAGTGTCTTCTTTAATACCAAATAAAAAGTTTATCAAAGTAAAACTCTACCTTCAAAGAATAATAGATCCGATATGGCACACCATTTACTGCAACCTATTAGACCAAACATTTCTTCAAGAAACTGCAATAAAAAAAGTTACTAGAAGACTAAAGCGGCCAGACTGTGTTGTATAAGCCCCAGTAGGTGGATCTAAGAAGAACAGTAAAACCTAAAGTAAAGAAATTGAGATGGGTATTTACAGGTGGGAAAATGCAGTGTGTAGTGAGACTGAAACTTTTTACTGTGGGCTTAATGCGGTGAACAAATACGTCGTTTATCTGGGAGCTTTTGAAGTGGGAGAAAAAGCTCTGGTACGGCGCTCAGCATGGGAACGCTTGTCACTGCGGGATAGGTATTTTTACCAGAGTGTAAATCAGCTCCCATACAATGCCGCTTTAATGAAAGGTATGGGCTTATGTTTCAGGCCTAAGTCCAAACAGGCTGCTGGCATCTGTTATTTGAGCAGAAGAGACAGAACGGTGTAACTGTAAAAAAACGGCACCTCCCCTCATTCTTAATCTTTCCACACCTAGGGGTTTCTCAGTGCACCGTAGCGGACTAATCACCAGCACAAAGTCTTTTGACAGGGATACATTAATGCTACACTCACAGTGTAGGCCCTCTCCGGATGAATGGCCTCAAATTACAGGAAAGGTGTAGATTTGGATCCAGGTAACACTTAAGGAAAGGAAAAGTAAGTACAATAAAAAATAAAAAAAGAGTGCCCCAATGAAGCATCTTGTCACATATTGCCTTAAATGGGCATTGTGTGGAGTTTTGTATTAAAGACATGAACAAAGTGGAACATGTCAGTCAAACCTATTATTTCAGTGGTGTGTAATTGCCTCAGAAATGCTACTGCATTTGGTTATCTTAAAAAATAGATATTTAGGGCATTATATTTAATTTTAAAGAGCCAGTAGTTTCATTACTTCCTGTTCCTGGTCAAGTGCCAAGATAGACAAACTGAGCCCAGAATGGACACACTGGAGAAGAAGCACTTTCCCACAATTCCTCGCTTGCATAAAGACTTACAACATTCAGATCTTATGGTTCAGGTAGTTCTTCATCTGAACAATTTCAATTTAGATCTCGATAGATAACATTGTGTACATGCAAGGATACCGTAGACGCCACCAAAAACTACACACCACCTTTAAACAGAGCGTGATGGAAGCCTACTGTCATGTCATGTTAAGTTTACAAAACAAGAAGTTACCATGATTGGTAAAAAGGAAAAACTGTAAATAAAAGTAGCAAAAGATGTTAAAAGAAATATATCATCTAACATAGTATAGACAAAATGCATGGCTGTAATCCTTATGCTGTACACAGTCACTGCCAAAATGTATGCTTCTTTTTACTTTCTCTTAAACAGAAGTCCTACAGTTTCCTCGGAATATAAAAAGCACATTCTAAAAAGCACATGTCATATTTGTCGACTTCCTTGTGCCATAAGTTGGGCCTGGTTGCATGCCTCTGAAACGCAGTTTGGGGAAAGAACATTTCGGGAACTTGGCCTGATTACAAACTGGGGTGTTTCATTTAAAGGGAAGTTTGCCAAAGTCAGAGTAAAAAGCTTGATTACACTCATCATTGTCATTCCCACGACAGCTTCTCTTCTGCTGTTTCAGGGCTTGAGCAAAAAAAATCTTTGAGTTACACGTCAAGCATATGTGCCAAGAAAACATTTAGGACACCTACAGTAGATAAACAAACAGAGGATGCTTATTTTCACATTAAGGTTTAAATGAATGAATAGTATCTGTTTGTGGTTTTGTTTTCTGTTTATGATTAAGACATTCATTTCATAGCTTTCTTTATTTTTTAATTTATGTAGTGCTGTGCATTAAAGTTTATGGCATAGAAGCAATGCCTTAAGGCTTATTAAAAACAAATGGGTTTATTCTCTTGGGAAAAAAGGGGCTGAGAGAACTTCATGGAAAATCTGCCTTTATGTTTTCATATGTGCCTATTTGTGCACTAAAAATAAAACATATGCAAAATTGTGTGTATCCTCTGAGGCATGTGCTTAAAGTAAATGTTCTCAATATAGAAAGAGGGAATATTAAGTGTTAGTAGCATTATTGAATTCACCAAACTGTAACGACTGTGCTGTACTGTACATTAGGTAGCACTGGTTTGCAAAGTAGATAAAATATGGAAACTTTGTGTTAATGTATTCATGTGTATCTTTTTTGTAAACTAATAGGACACATAAAGATATAGATAGGGAAAATAGTGTACCTTCAAAATGAATGTCTTTTCTCATTTATTGTCTCAATTGTCTTTAAAGCAATCATGTCCAACTTTTCTTTTGAGTTTACAAGTATTTCATTATAGTGGCATATTTTGTTTTAGCAATACAGTATTTAATAAATACACTCAAATATAACAAATTCTAAATGTAACAAATATTTTTATTTTAAACAATAATAATTCAATGTCAGGAATAATATCTGTTTTTTCTATTATTTGAGAATTTTTGTGGTTGTTTTGTGTTTTTTCTGTTAAGTTTTCTTTTGTTGTATTATATGCAGTTTTTTTTTCTTAAAGGAAAGAAAGAAAAAAGAAACATCCCATAAACATCGCCTAAAACTGGTTTACATTCATTTGACGAGTCAGTCATTCATTGACAAAAGTAAAAGTATAAATAGGCTTGTCATGAAGAGGTTTTGGTGTCTTCTGATTACAAATTAAAAGCCACAAACTACAGTTAAAGTGACATTTAGTTAGTTTTTTCAAAAGTAGGGTCATATACAGTATTTGTGGAAAAGGGGTAGGGGAAATAAGTCTTCAGCCTACACCCTTTCAGTCAAAATAAGTTTTGTTTAAAAGAAAATAATGCATTCTTTCTTTTAGAATAAATAAATAAATAAATAAAAGAAAAGTATACAAATATTCTTGATAGCAAACTTGCCTGAGCTTGGTTCTTTCTTACAGAGGTTTCCTTTTTTTAACATTAAGGTTAGATCCTCTTTATGTTAGTTCAAAGAGAGTGCTGGATTTTAAGACCCTTCAGATAAGTTTTCTTGTGTTGTAACATACGTAGAATAGCATTTTCTGTCCTCACTTTGGATGCCACCTATCCATTACAGTTGAATAGGTTGCACTGCTGTCTGCATTTTTCTGCTGAAGCTCTGCACAGTTGGAGATAAAAGCACCTGCTGGATCAACGTTATTGTTGGACTCCATAAAGACATGACACCTGATTGTTTATTCATCAGCGGTGAGAGCAAAGAGGAGACATGATCACACCATCTATCCATCAAAGACGAACCGCTGAGGGAGGGGCTCATGAATGTCTTTGCACGTATGACTTTTGACTGGATATTCCCATGGCTATGTATTTATGGATTAGCAATTCAACTGTATCCCCTCCCCCACTGACCTATAGTGTACACTATCTCTTAGATCCACCCTCTATGTTTGTATTAGCAATTGGCACTGTTTAAAAAAAATAAGGTGGAATAGTTTTATTGGATTGCATTTTTTTTCTTGTTGTCTAAACCAGAACCATTTATTTTTTCAAGCAGCCAAATGAGAACATGATCCTTGTTATGGAGGGCTGGGTCTATGTTGTCTTTATTCTGCAAAATGTGACTCATATCTATAAAAAACAGTTTTAGTGACCATTCAAATGTGTAACTATTGCTACTAGAGTTCTCAAGCATTAAAATACATAAAATTACATGAAAATTGAGGCATCTCTTGTTTTCCTGATACAATGAACAGGTTAAAATAAATTCAAATTCTGCCTAAACATGCAAATGGATTCACTTGAATGATTTGGTATGCATCTTTGAGGGATAGCATGTTTCCTAATTGTGTATATTGGTCACAGTTCTGCCATGGGTCATAAAATGGTGAGGTTTGGACCAAACCATAAAATTGACTATAAAAAGGACAATACAACGCAATGTTTGAAAATTTTATTTAGAACACTGATTTCACTTAACTTTAGTAAATTTACTATGCTCCATAAAATATTCTGGGAAGATTGTGTTCCCTTTCTGTGACCAGTTAAAACATTAAAGCCTGAACACAGACGCAGACATAGAGCACAGTTTGATCTCTTTGACATGCTATTTATGTAGCAAAGCCTAAACCCTCATCCAATGAAGACATCAACGCACAGCAGCTAGCCTAATCTCTCTCAAGATACATCTGTCACCGGAGTGATAGTGGGAAAAAAAAAAGCCTGTTTTTACTTTATCTCTCCAATGTCACCAACTATTCCCTACATCGTGCAGATTAAATTCTTACATTCAACAACGACTGGTCTTAAATTAGCCACAGAAGACATGTGACATCGTATTAAAAAGGCAGGAAGATTGGATAAAAATGTCAGAAGAGGTAGAAACAGAGCTCCTCTTTATTTGTGATCATAAAAGTAGGTATTCATATCTAATACTGCAAATTAAATAAACAATTTCCAGCTAAATTGGAATGGTTCTATAAGCAGCTTGCAAAGTACTGTATAAAGATTAAGCTTCTTATAAAACCATTCAGTCAGTGTAGAAGACTTATGTAAGAAATTTGTGTTTTTCGAAGAATAATACTAGAGGGTATTTGTTCTGTTTTTGGAATAAATATTTGAGATGCCAAGAGGCTAAAAAATCTACCATCTTCTCAGCTTCCTTCTTTCATCAGCCTCAAGTTAATTTTGTTCTCAGGAAATACCAAAGTGTATTATATACCATATTACTGAAAGTAAGTTCCCTAGATGACAGCGCCTTGTGATTTCAATGATTGTATGACCTTTGGTGGTCCTGGGTTTAATTCCCATCCAGGGCAGGGCCTTTCTATGTGGACTGTGCATGTCCTCTCTGAGCCTGTGTAGGTTTCCTTTGGGTACTCCACTTTCCCTACCACTAAAGACATGTACAATGTAGGACTACAGATGGAAATGAGCTGTTATGCTAAAGTCTGGTACAAGGATCTGTGCTTTGGCTTAATGCACGCTGTCCTAAAGAAATAAACTAATCTAAAACAACTAAATATTACATTTTTTTTGTATTGTGGGGTTTATTGGACTCACTAAATGAAAAGTGCTTTTTGTATTGGTATAAGTTAAGTTCCCCTTTATTGTCTTCGTAGGAAGTTTCATTTTCTGCATTTAACCCAACCATCATCTTGTGCCATTGGGATAAACTGTTGAGGGCAAAGTGCAACAACTGAGCATCTACTGATCTTAAGACACTACTTTGCTCATGGGCATTGACCAGAGGATATTAGCTGCGTTCATGTGGTCCTTAGAAACTCGAGTTAACATGGAAGCAATATAGTTATTTGTGTATTTGACACTGGCGCCTTACCTAAACAAAATATGGGATTACTTTGAGTCACATGGACTCTGGCAATTGATAAACAGTTAGGATGGCCCTTCACAGTCAGGTATGTTATTTAAAGCAATAAGAAAAATTATTAGCATTCAGCTTTAACTTTCACAGAGATATGGCCCTGCCTTGTCCAAGGATCCATCTCAGGACATATAACAGTAAGGAGCCTGTGCTAACTGCTTTGCCACCATGACAGAGTGGTGCTAAAGTCTGACCATAAAGTGGGCAAATGGACTCCAGCAAATGAAACACCTAAACAAAAGTTAAGTTAGGCAAATATTGTGGTCATAGTTTAAAGAAACCAATGTTGAC
Source organism: Neodontobutis hainanensis (assembly GCA_024349245.1). Classification (NCBI taxonomy): domain Eukaryota; kingdom Metazoa; phylum Chordata; class Actinopteri; order Gobiiformes; family Odontobutidae; genus Neodontobutis; species Neodontobutis hainanensis. The sequence goes on along the minus strand of JALDNG010000004.1, from coordinate 2,126,959 downwards.
TTTTTGGTAAAAGACAGGGAAGTATGTGGACTCTGGTGTCAAAGTCAGACACTCAGCAATTTATCTTAACGGCCTTTGAAAGAGGTCAGGATTTTCTACTTTGTGACTCAGACCCACAACTTATTTGTACTTGGGGCTATGTTTCTATGGTTAGCAATGCAAAGGGGATGTGTTCTTATTTGGTAAAGCTTGTAAATGAAAGTGCAGCGCAGTCTCGCACTGCAGCCAACTGTGCAGGGGTTGTATAAGTGATGAGCCAACAGGGCGGGGGGTTAAATTTAGCTGTTTGTGGTGTGACTGGGAGACGGCTGCCACTGCTGTGTTTTGGAAACCAGCTCGGCTTCAGCATTCACTCTCTGCCTACATTTCACACATCACTGTCTTCCCAGTTTCTGGAAAAAATGTAATAGCCGGTTGGTCTTGAGAGGACAACTGGGAGATCAGATACTTGTGGTGGTGTTCTGGCAGCTGTGGTATCATTTTCCTGTGAATTACAGGTTGTGCTAAAAGACTGGGTGTTGCCCGCACTGGGACAGTATCCGGTTCCAGAGGGCATTTGTTTGGAAAACCAACCTGACATTATGAATTGTTTGACTGGAGATAGTATCGACAGCTATTGTGGACACCCGGTATAGAAACTTGTATCACTTTTCCCAGTTTTCTATTTGTACTTTTATGTTGCTAATACCTTAAAATGCTCCTGAGGGAACCTTTTTTTTTTTTTTTAAAAGGTCCCAAACAAGTAGTCTTTACTTGTCGTTTACTAGTATGAGTTCCTTCCATTTTAACAAATTGTATTTTGTACCCTGCTTTTATCATACTGTTAAATTGTGTTGTTCTGTCTGAGTAAACTGTAAAACACTTCAGGTTTTTGTTGTTTTTACACCACTTAAAACCAATAAAAATTAAACCAGTTAAAACCTGCCCATGTCCAGTTTTAAAACTAAGTTAAATGCACCTATAACCAGTTAGTGTCCAAGTTGAACTACTTAAAACACATCCAATTTTATTTAAACTTATAAATGGCTTTCTTTTAGTGAAACAATTCAATTATTCAATTTTCAGTTTGGGGAAATGATTTACAGTAATGTGTGGGAACTCTGATACTTCTTTAGAAAGATCTCATCTCACAATATGCAACAATAAGTCAGGTACATTGTCATTATTGCCCTTCTTGGAACAGATGTTTTGTCCAAAGCTGAAGAGGCCATCAAGCGTGTTAGTCTTCCTTCATCACAGCAGAGGGGCTGCTGTTGGTGGCTGTGAAAGCTGCTTTTATTGAGGCCTAAACGGCTGCATTTAGTGAGGAAATCAGCTTGAACACACCATTCTATTTCTGTACATTCTCCTCTCTCCTCTTAATGGGATTATTGGCAAATAGAGACAGAGAGGGCATGGCACTTAGAGCAAATTTAGGTGTTTGGGATTGGGGGAGAAGAGGAGGGAGAGTAATGGCATATCCATGTGTAGGATTGGTAGAGTTTACAACAAAACTGGCTCTTCTCATTGGATAAAAATGTGTCGGCGGCAATTAGAACTGCAGCCCAGCAGTTGCGACCGGTCCAGATAAATAAACCTTACAGGTGAGATATGATACTCTCCTAATAATAATCTATGTTTTTACACATTTGTCACTCACACAATTGCATCAGCTACAGGCCCAAACATGGTCAGACACTATAAGCTATTTTTGGCCTCATGTTAACATCAGTATTTCAATAACCCTATTAAAAGCCAATGCACAAAGCATTCATTGTCCCATTGGTGCAGTCTTTATAATGGACAACATTATGTGAGTTAAACAAGCATTCTGGCCTTTGCTAGCCTCTGAAGGAGATAAGGCATTATTTTGTTACTTAAAAAGGTTAAAATAAAAGCTGTATCTATATCTGTATCTACCATTTGACTGAATATAGAAGTGTTAACAAGTCTTTTTATTGATTACACACAATACAAAAATATATAAAGATCTTCAAGCTGGTCAGTTTGTAATGTTTTGTAGGCACTGGTTAGTTGATAAAGTATGTAAAGAGGTATGTGTCAATACAGAAATACAGAGCTGGGATTATCAATAAAAGTATTGGCAGCTGCCTTCACTAATATGTGTAATTGATTTTACATTGCAATAGATAAAAAAAAGATCCTTAATTGCTTGATATGTGATGCTTTTTAAGGTGTAGTTTTTAAAATCCTAAAGAAAATGAGATACTATACATCTGTCAGTACAGAACAAGAAAATAACAGTAATTCAGTGTAGTTTCAATAGTTTGATGTGTAATGTATATTTCCTTAAACTGGTGAATGGTCTTGAACCTTGTCTACTTCATTCATACTCTTCTGCTTACCCTTGTTAGGGTTTCCGAGTGACTGGAGCCTATCCCTGCAGCTTTAGACCTTAGGCGGGGGACAGTTAGTCGCAGGGCTAACACTTAGAGACAGACACTGACAGACAACCATTGACTCTCACATTCATTCACTAGGGACACTTTAGATTTTCCATTTGACCTATACATGCATGTGTTTGGACGGTGGAGAAGCTGGACAGAACCCACGGTAACTCATGGAGGACATGCAGACCGGATTTGGCCGGGGTTTGAACTCATGACCATCTTGCTTTGAGGCAGGAGCACTAACCCCTCTGGCACTGTGCAATGTTGATATATTATATATGCTGTAAAAGTTATCTTAATATTTTAAATATCAACAAGTATCCCTTACCATCCAAATCCAAAAAGCCTGAGCTATCACTTCAAGTTTTTACTTGTTTACATTTTGTGTTAAGTTAAAACTCGAGAAAAACATCCAAGTGACTGTAAATTGTTTTTTTCAGCCTCTGAGGACATCCATAGTCATGTTCAATTAGTTTATTTATCCTGTACTGTGTATATACCATAAACTCATGCTGGATTAGCTCCGGATCTGTTTACATTGCGTTTGTGTGATAATGGATTAGCTGACATAATATTTCAAACAGTGGGTCAATGCATTTCATTGTTAACACTTTCCAGAGTTCACATTAAGTTCTGATGCTGAAGTCGGCTTCAGACTAAACAATAACAAATAAAAACACACGAGGGCTGCTAGGAGCTGAAATGTCCGCTCATATAAACAGCATTCTGTTACGCTGCTCTGCCTGGTGCTGTGTTTACTTTGGCTTCTCTACTTTCTCCCACCGGGGAAATAATTAAAGGCTTCTATGTATAGGGGGACATGACAAACTGAAATATAGAGAGAGTGCAAATAAAAGGGAAAAAATACAGTATCTAATCATGCAATCATGGCTCTACTTTGTGTTTTCCCCACAGAAAACCAGAGCAGCTTCAGAGATGGTGCATTTACATTAGATCCATGCATGGTCCTCATTAGAGTTCCTCAAGGAAAGTAGAAAGTGCATTGGGAAAGGGATGGTCATTATAAGATGGTGCGTAATTAAGCAGTCTATCCCTACTTCCCACAGGCTGAACATACCATAATACACATTCAGATGCTGACACAGAAACAATGTTGTGCAGACCGAAAGACGAGCAGTTTTGCAGTTTCGGGGCTCGTCGCTGATCTTTGGGATGTAACTGAGGTTTATGGGAGTTTTGAATAAAGAGCTGCATGTTTCTCTCTTTTACACATGGCAAACAGACAAACGAGCGAATGAAAAGCCTGCAGAGCTGTTCCCGATTTGAATGTGCCCTTTTCTGGCTTCTACAAAACTCTACACAGATTAAGTAAGAACATTTTTTTTAAGGCACGATACGCTTTTGTCTTGACACAGCGGACCAGGGAAACACACTCCACATGCGGCTGTTTGGCCTCCGGTTTACAATTCTGTGTGATGAAGATTTAGTTCAGCATCGCCCCCTCTGGAGAACGAATTATCAAGTGTATTAATTAGCCTATTTTGTGTAAGTATAACGATCTGCATAGTTTAGTTAATTTACGGGGCATGCATAAGAATGATGGAGGATTGCAGAGGAGGAAATCTGCTTGGGAAATTTGTTTCATATTTACATAATTATTTAGAAGCTCATGCAGAAACTGAAATTTAAAGGTTTAATTTATTCTAAAAAAAGGCTTCTGTTTGCTCAGGGAATGTGCACTGGGACTCAGCTGGTTAATCAAGCATATGTATAATTCATCCACCAAGCATGGGGTCTGGCACAGAGGCTGCGAAGAGGAGCACTGCAAATGTGAGATTCATACTTTCTCCAGAAGAATCCAAAGCCTATACCCAGAAGATTTGCGCTATATTAACTGTAGTCAACCTAAACATGCAGTAATAGGACCATTCTTTTTGTAGGATTACTCCCTCTATCCTCATTTCTTCCTCTACCTCCAGCCTCCAAACCCCTGCTGAGACCCCCACAAGTCAGTCTGCGGCTTCTTACACAAACAATTAAAAGATATTTTTGCTTGAACTTGCAAAAATATCTGCCAGTAATTGTGGCTTCTGTCAGAGCAGCCACTTTGTTGAAGGCCTGCAGCGGTGGAATATGCACACACATACGTACGTACAGTGGAGATGAGCTTGGATTGAAGAGTGACTAATCATATAAACCTCACAGTTCACGGCAAACCACCAGAGATCCCATTTACACTTTAAAAGACTAATTACCCGGCCGCAGTGCAGCGAGCAGCCTTATACTGTACACTACAGGCTTCCACTGATAATGCTCTGTGAAGGCCAGCACTGAGCCAATGAGCAGCTCCACCTCAGCTTCTACTCAAACATATTAAAGGTTATGCACTGAATTTATTAGCTAAATTCTGCTTATTGGACTTATGCTATACCTCCAGCACTCAGCAGGACATGTCTGTGACCTACAAAAATGAGCATAATTTGGTGGAAAACCTACAGTGTCTCTTTTCCAGTAAAGAAACAGTGTAATGCTTGGTGTGTTAAGCTTTGTCTAACAGTCCTGTGCATGTTAAGTCAGCGTCAGTTGTCAGAAGCGATGGTTAGTAAACAGTAGAACTTAACATTGTCTGATGATTAAAAGATAGAAAAACTTTATTCCTAAATGAGAACCAGTAATTTACCAAAATGTGGTTCTAGTGGCATACCCAATATTGGGAGAACGTTGAACGTTGAAGATCCAAACTGGGGCTGAGGATGAATGAACATGGTTCCCCAAAGAGAAGTGGACAAGCGTGTTTGGCTCAAGATGTGACTCTCTACTACTGGCCAGTGCCAATGATACTTTCAATTATTGTGGTTTGTTGCCAGGAAATAAGTGGAGAATAACAAACTCACAGCATTAATTTATAAATATGAAGCAGAGTTAAGGAGTATATTCCTAATGGGACCAGTTTAGAAAATGCGAGCATGGATTTAAAGACTGTGCTTTGTGAAATCAATCAAATTGAATTACATCAATCATAACATAAAGAGGTCATGCCAATCCAATCATCTGACAAGATTTTTAAAAATACAGTCAAATAACTACTAGCATGGTGAGACGTTTCTCAGGGTTAATACTTTTACGTTTTTTTTTGCCTTACATAATCCTCAAGCTGCACCTGCAAAGAATAATAACAAGGTGAAGGTTGGCGCATTGATTTTAAGTAAGGTGTGAAAGTATTGAAGCCATAAACTGCTCTGAATAAAAAGAAGTTGAGGAAAGCATGTGAAAAATCCAAAATTTTCCATGTTTGGATCAGGACACCAGCTAAACAAATAAACAGAATAATAACATTATAACATAATCAGATTACTGTCAACACCAAAAAAGTGGTTTTGTGGAGTTAATTGGCGGCTGGGATTTCCCTGGTTTTAAGAGAAATGGGACGTCCTACAGGGAAGGAACATATGGATGTGGATATGGATGCCAAACTGGGGCCTGGGCAGTGCTGGGATGGAGATCATAGCTGAAGGAGGGTGGGGGAGGGAGACTGGACCCCCATGTGTCCTGATGGGAAAAAATGGGATCCGCCCCATCTTCTTCTTCCTTTCACTCTGGTTCCCATCTCTCACACAGTTAAGGCTTTAGGTCTGTCACCGTGGCAACACATACAGATCTGCTGAGGGATGTATACTGTTACCTACAGAAAATTATCCTAACATCTTTGTAGTTGTACTTCTATATGAAGAAACCTTCCCTATCAAACGTTTTATGCAAAAGTAAACGTTGGTCATTTATTTCCATTTGTTTGAAAACAACTTGTTTCACTGAGATTCTGTTGCATTTACAAACTTTTTTATTTTATGTTGCGTCCCTCAGCGCTCTCATGTTGCTAATACAGTCTCCGTAGTAAAAACAAGGACTTCGCTGCCAGGATTGCTGGCGACTCATAAAGAGTAAAACAACAATGGCAGAATACTGTGTTGCTGTTCTTCAAAAAGCTCCAGAAAAGACCATTACAGCTGAAAGTATTTGTGTGAAAGCAGATCTTTACTGGCTAGAATGTTCTGATGAGGAAATCTCTAAAACAAATTTTGGCTTTTAATTAAAGGTGTTATAATTTTTCCAGATGCATTCAGTACATAGTAACTACCTAGACATTGTTTAAGCCCTTAATTTAGAGCAAGAGTTGTTTGCATTTTAGGCATGTTTTTATGTAATGTTTAGAGCATATTATAATATATAGATCATGAAAGGGCATCCTATCATGACCAAAGAGCAAATGTTTGCAAAATCTTTTCCTCTTCAAGAGCATTCACTTCTCATATGAATCATCTAACATGAACACTTCCACTAATTATAAATCTCATTCACAAATCCCTGACACTATGGTCAAGTGTAATCTAAACTGCTTTTTGTTTTGAGATGTAGGACCGGGTCAAATGTCCTCATATGTATTTAGAAATACAAAAATGTGTCCACAAAGCTCCACAAAGACATCCACAGACATAATAACAGGCCCTGCAGTGCAGAGCGCGCTGGGCCCTGTTAGCCAACAACCAGGCGTGAAATCACTGCGCCGTACTCCCACCACGATGAGTCAATCCATACCTCCTGTTTCGCTTTGTTCGAGGCGGTGTGTGTGGAATAGAAGTGTGTTCGTTGGGTTTCCTCCGGGCCTCGTACAGCTCTGGCTTTGACTGAGTTGGCAGCCTTTTGTTTCGACTCCTCTATAGCTCGCTTCTAACACACACCTCATGCTGTGCATCCTAACACAATATCAGAGGATTAAGCTAACTTTCCTGACTTTAAATGAGAAGGTCTTTACTCAGAACATTTCCATACACCTGTCCTTCTAGAGCTTATGGGTTGACAATTCTAAAAAGCTAATTTAAAATTCACTTTGCCTTGATAAACAATGGTATTCCACTGTTGGCCAATATAAACCGTAATGACTGTTGAGAATTTAGCTGCTGTTTAGTTTTTTATTCTGTCAGTACAGCTGCTGTTTAGACAAAAACTGCTTTATTATTCATTTTTATACACTTTAATGCACAGACAACCTTTACAAAATGCTTAAAATTCTGTTCATGGGTTACAATAACAGTCAGATTAACCTATATAGTACAAAATTAATTGGTATGATTAATGGCAAGATTTAGATGTATTTTCAAACTTCTCTTTTGCACAGATAACAGTACTGCTGTGGTTGGCATCACTTGCTATGGTAACTCTGTGAGGGTTTGTCGTTCAGCAAAATGGACACGTTTCTAGATGCATAGTCACAAACAGTACATTATAGAAAGAACTTTTTCCCACAAACTATTCAGTTCAAACTCTGCTAATGGGTGCTAATAATCTGTATTTACCCTCACAGTTTTTGCGCTAATAAGACATGAAAGCAATATTCTTGTGCTAAGAAAGCATAAATAGACTAATTTAAACTGAAAGATAAAAGGCCTCCTAAATATCCTAATCACAGTATGAAGTATTAGGAGATTGCCACACTTTTCTGCAGTGTAAAAAACCTGTCAGATGCTCTTTGGTGGCAAATAGTATCACTTTTAGATGCAAACCGATTCAAAAGGAGGGTAAACCCACTCTGCATCTTCCTAATAACACTTCCTTCAAGTTGAGTGCTGTGTGCCATTGGAAGTCTTTGCAGAGCCGAGTAAGTCTTGGAAGTGCCTGCATTGAAGCTGCACGCCGCTCCTTCTCTCCCAGTAATCACAAGGATTGGGCTGCGGCATTATGCTAACCTACACTGGCAAAGGGGAGGGGCAACGGGGCAGCTTTGATAAGTCGAGCATGGCGAACGTGAATGAGGCAGCGACAGGCGAGGCAAAACACACATTCAGTCCTCTCACAATGCCAAGCAGCACTTTTAATTAAACCTTATCCAACATGATGAATAATGCAACAGCTTCCTTGCAATCCACCGTCTCTTTTCTGTAGCTCACCACGCTGTGTTCAACCATCTCACCCAGCCGCGCGCATACATTAAGCTGAGGAATGGCAAAGAGAAAAAAGCTCTTTTCCCTGCATCACTTAATATACAAAACGCTGTATAGTTTTTCCAAAAATGTAAAACAAGTGGCATAAATGAGCATGGTTGGTTAAAGTTTACAGGTTGTCTAGCATGCCTAACATTTCTAAAAGCTGGTTTGTTGTTAGTTTCTGTTTCCTGTCACAAGGCAACCACAAAACACTGTGGCACATTGTGTAAAATGTTAAGAATAAAGGTAAACAAAATGGAAAATGTCAAAATTTTTATCTGAGTGTACAATTAGGTAAAAAAACTCTTTCCATTTGATTTAGAGAAAAAAATAAAAGCTCAGCAGAACTTAGTGGGAGAACATAGTTTAGTTTATGTACTTCTTGCTCCTACAACTGTTCAAAGAGGAGAGACCGAGCACTGCCACCAGATGACACGCAAAAAACAAAATCTTGCAGGATTTTGTGAGAGCTTATAACGCAAAGGATCAACCAAGCTTCCTTCAGCAATCAAAATTACACGACTAAAGTTTTCCCATGTGAGTATTTCACACTTAATAGACTGTGTGGTAAAGTAACATCCTGTTTGAGCCAAAAAAAAGGCAAGTGAACAGCTTCATCTAGAGCACAGATGTCAAACATGCGGCCCGGGGGCAAAAACCATCCCGCCTGAAGGTACAATCCGGCCCAAGGAATGAATTTGGAAAGTAAGAAAATTACATAAAAGACATTAACTACTGTTTTTAAATTAAAGGATCTGCTTTTCTTTTTTTTTTCCACTGGGGGTTGCACAAATTTTAGTGAGAGTAGCAGATTTAACACAACACTTTTGCTGTCATAAAAACTGTCGTTACACAAAATAGCATTAGCATCAAAGGCATATTGTGAGAAAACATTCACGCTGAAGGGATTTGCCAACAATATAATACTGTATATATTTTTATGCTTTAACACTGAGGGGAAAAATGAAGTTGTTGTTATTTACTGGTTTGGCACACTATGTATGTGGACCTTAAGCTAAAATGAGTTTGACACCACTGAGCTAGAGGCACAAAGGGATTTACAAAGACCCCTGTGATGGCACTTTCTGAGTCTATAATACAACGCACTAATGTTTTAGCAGTCAAAAAAACCCAAAAAACTATTATTTACATCACACACTGTAATGATATATTATTTAAGACATTAATGAATGCTTGCATTGCTTAATCTTGTGATCAACTTTTGATTTTGAATAAATATATATTTACATTTATTCATTTAGCTGACGCTTTTATCCAAAGCGACTTACATTGTTCTACAGTAATTACAGCCACTGGAGGCAAGGTGGGTTAAGTGTCTTGCCCAAGGACACAACGACAGTATGAACTGTGGGGAGAGCGGGAATCAAACCACCTACCTTCCGGCTGAAAGACGACTGCTCTACCCACTGAGCTACTGCCCCCTTCATGTTTATTGCTTCGTAATCTTTTTAATGAATTGCTTTGAAAGAATCAAGTGTTTGACATTATGCATGTTTCCTGGAGAGTAATAGACAAGCTGGTTGCCTATTCCTAAAAAAATTAAATAAAAGTTTATATAATTATAATAAGAGTGATGACTGTAACAAGTTATATCTGTAAGTTTAACAACTTACAGGTAAAAAAAATTAGAACGTTATTGAACCAAGGGCAAAAGGGCTCAGTGTGAAACTCCCAGAGACAAAGTCCAACATGTCATGATCCCGATGGGAGAGGGACGACCCACACTGCCTCAGACAAGAACAGCCGCTGAGAAACACATCAGTCCTCCTTTTTCTAAAACCCACGGACACACTCCTAAAGGGATAGAGAGAGGGATGGAGGAGATGGGGGGGTGGGTGTCCGAGAGAAAAGGGACCAAAAGGGATATTCAGAGCATTGAGCAGTGAAAGGATTGTATGGGAGAGTGAACCCATTAGAGTGGAGTCTGGCGGGGGCATGGGAAGACACGTAGAGGGCTGCAGGGAGGTGCCGGTTTCTGTTGAGCCCATTGAGATTCAGCCCAAGGAAGGCTTTGCCAAGAAACCTCTGGCCCCAGAGACTCTACAGACAGACCACAGTTAACCAGGAGCAGGGCTGATGGAGAAGATTGGAAACGAGTGAACGGCCTGTCTGAGATCAATGTGATGAAAAAGGAGAAGTTGTGTGTCTGAGACTCCGTGTGTGTTCCCCCCACACTGCAATTTTTCCTAATTAAAGTGTTTACTATAGTGGCACAAAATTCTCTCATGCTGAGGTGTGGTTTTAAAGTTAAAGTTAAAGTTGTCTCTAAAACGTATGTTAAAGTTAGACTGAGAAACTGTATTCCAACTATTTGTAGAGATTAAAGATATACCAAAAGCAGATGTGCATTTATTTTTCCAGTACCTTGTCTTGAGCAAGTTTTTAGGAAGAACAATGTACATTACTTTGACTCATATACAATTTAACAGTCCTTTAAATTCCAACCTTTTTTTTACTTGATAGATGTTCGGTATTAATTAAAGAAACGCTAAACCATTCATTCAGCAAATACTTCACAATATTATTATCAACACCATTTTATGACAGCTCAAATCAACAAAGCAGGATCGAGCAAGAGTCCAAAGATAGATCCAATCCCGTGTTAACAGTCTTTAAAAAAAATAATTAAGAAAAAAATCACACATAATTAATATTAAGAAGCTCAAATTTAAAGTGAGACCGAACAGTACTAGGTTGCTGCAGCATGGATTATTTACAGTGTATGTGCTGCTTGGGAAAAAAAATGAATTAACAATAGAGCTGTGAGGGTTTGTCAATGTTCTCTTATAACATTTTCTCCATTTTTCCTCCATTTGCATTTAAAAAAAGCAGACGCAAGGCACAGGTTCTGTGGTGGGTGGAGGGAGGGATGAACTGGAGGGAAGTGGAGGGTTGTTTTTTGGAGAGAAATTGGTTTGTGCAACAGAGCCAAGCAGCTCCAGCAGTGGGTCTGTGTTGTTGCAGCCAGTAGCAGAGTCCTGCACAGCCACGATAAAGCCCTGCTCCTGCACTGGTCCTGGTGTAGATGTAGGAGCCGTGCTGGGAGCAGGAGCTGGTGGTGTTGGTAGGTGAAGTCATGGGGATCCAAACAGGCAACACAAGGCCATGGCTGAGTTTTACATTTTAACATTGACTTGCTGAACAACATTTTTACTTTAACACTTTTAGCAATTGAATGCCCACAGGAAACCAAGTAATTGGTGTAATTCAATGAATAATAGTCTTTAACACTCAAAATCTGTGCCTGTGTTAAGGTAGCTTTTGCAGTTGTCAGTAGAAAACAATCTGAATTTCAGAGGTTTTTGCGTTCCAATTGTTTTGGGGAAAGCACGTGTGTTGCAAATGGCTTGCATCCAGTATCTGAGCCGCAAAATGTTTAAAGAAAACATGCTAAAAATTAAACCTGCACATTGTTAAAAAAAATAACACTGTATAAAAACATTCTATTAGTGCATTTTAAGTGGCTTTAGATCCAGCATGACACTGGGCTGCTTAATGCTTTCATTAGAATCTGCTATTTAGTGAGCCAAACTGAACTGTAACAATCCAACTAAACATACGTAATCCAACTCAAGATAAAAATCTAGATGTGGTCAACACACAATAACCAAGACAGCCACAAACTGTATCAGTGTGAATATAGATAATAAAAAGGTTGGCTTTAAAATTGGAACTTTTCTTTTGCAAAGAACTTCCTGCAGTAAGAATTTATTGACATAACATTATTGACTAGACCTGAGTAGTGTTAAACTGCTTGGTTAAGGTCATAGCAGAAAACACATTTAGAGAGCTGACATTTCATATTCATTGACATGAAGGAAGTGGAGGCAGCCCCAGGAAAACTACACTTATCTCACTGCAGGGAGAGGTCAACTCAACACAACTTCAAAAGGCTTTAATAATCAGAATATTTCCTTGCAGTTTTTCTAAACAGGCTGAATGGCAGGGAGGCTTTCCCTCGGCTTTGCTTTTAACACTCGTCTCTTTCATGCAGTGACATTCATGTCTCGCCGCTCTCTTCCCCTGCCGTGTGGGCTCGTGGATACTGGGCCCTGTGTTTCAGGCCACGCAGATACAGGGCTGTGCGCTGTTAACACGTAGACTCCCTGGTGAGTGTATAATTTGTGAGACGTGTCCATTTGGGCTCGAGTCAGTCTCTTGCTGACTTCCTGTGTCGGCGCGCTGCTGAACGCTGGGAAAACACATCTAATGCAGTGGTCACAAGACGCTCATGCTTCATCCTCTGACCAGGATTATAAAGTTCAAGGATGTTATTTTGGAGTTTGGCTAAAAGCTGTATCGTAAAAAAAAATGTGGTCCTCTCCCACTAAACCATTTATCTGAATTTGTCTTAGCTGATTCATATCACAGTGGAAAACACTGTAAAACTGAATGTAAGCTTCAGGGGAAAGTCCCACAGACCAAACAAGGATAGTAGACAAACAAAGTAAGCCTTAAAAATATGCTCTGATTACGGGTGAACAGGGTGAATGATGCTGTGTTTCATATAAATAGCAAAAGAGAAAACAAAAGAGATGGTTTTACATTGCTAGGAATTCATGCCAGAAATGACTTCCATGGCCATTTGCATCGGGATACTTTTACTTCAAAATCAACAGTTACGTGATATTGTGCATGTTACGTGATGAACAATTCGCCGGACAGACTTTCATTATGTTACTTCATCCTATTGCAGCATGAGCTCATACTGTGAGAACAGTTCTAAGGCTTTCCTAAAACTAAACTGAACATTGTACAAGACCCTTAGACATTATTATAAATCTTTGGTTAATATAAATAGAGTGTTTTTTGAACAGTGCTATATTTAAATTGTGCATTGTCAAACCAGTTCAGCAAAATTCTACAGATGCAGCTTTGCCTTTCTTGCACCACTGTTGGTAAGTAAAGACCTTGGCAAAAAAAGAACAACAAACAAGAATTTTAGTTCAAGAGAGGCTCAATCCAGTTATCTTTAGCCATACCAGTGTAGCTCTTATCAAAGCTGTTCAAATTCCAACACACAGTGACAAAATGTTGACTCTAGCTCCTCGTAAAAAGGTGTCATGCTGAACAAATGTCGTAATACAGACAATACAATTTCAAAATGGACCTCTGCCTTATGGTTTGCTGTTGCCATCATTATGAACACAACATTACTGACCACAACGACCGCCATGTCAAATCTTTCACCTGTTTGCATTACCACGAAACCCAAGCAAACACCTCAATGCTCCCCAGAGTACCAACCCTTTCTGCTTTGGAGCCCATTAGCCCCATTCCCGCTCCGCCCTTGGGCCAAATGTCAACGTCGTGATGCTAATGAGTAGAGAACCATGAAATTCTCTGATTAGACTCGAGCTCCCAAATGAATAAAGCCTTTGATTGATGATGACCTTGTGACCTTTTCGGCACTCCCCTTAGGACTAAGTTTATATCTTCATCCAACAAAAGTACAACCCTGAGAACACAGAAATCATAAATATTGTATATAATAAGCCCTGGAATGCAACAGGACTATAGTGTATATCAATAGTATAGATGCGGACTAAAGGACACTCTGCTGTGTAATATGATTTTCTTTTTAAAGCAATCAGACCCAAATGCACTTCCTTCTTTTCACAAATGCTCCTTAGTTTGTGTGATTCCCCTCAGCTGCTGCATCCATCACCACCGGACAAAAGCTGCTCTGTGTTCTTACCAGAGTTTTCAAAGTGGCTTCTCAACGTGATTTGTAGAGCGATATGTACGACACTCAGAGTACAAGAAAGTCTGACACACTAAATGCATGTAGTATCTAGTAGCCCTTCAAGGTCAGGGACGAATATTAGGATGGTGTGTTTGAATATCAGTATTGTATTCATTTTTCCTGTCAAAAGTCAAGATAGTTTCCATATACATGTATTAGAATCGCTTAATTTTCAGAAGAATTTTCTTTCACTGTCCATTTTTGTTTTTCTGTGTTTCCTTGAGGCCCTCCCTTCAAGTCCTGTTTGCTCTGAGTAGTCAGCTGGCCTACTATGATGCAATTAAAAACTATAGGATAAATCCTAAACAGCGATACATTTTATTTTGGACTTGGACTCACTTGAGCCTTGTCTTTGTCCCAGTGACATGGCTGGGATTGGGACATATTCTGTCCCTGTTTCATGGAGATGTTCAGCAAAGTACAAAACCCCTATTGAATAGATGACTAAAAGAAACACACACACAGTAGTAAATGTTGGTTGTGCTCATCTAGAAATAGCTTATTTAAAAATGCCAAGAAGGATGCAGTTGTTCTAAACCCCGTCTTTGCTGCTGCTGCTGGGTCGGGTCAGTTCCATTACACTTCTTAGAGGGTCATTGTTTTACCACTTTACCGTACAAAACACCATAAGCCACCATGTATAACCGGTTGAAAATATCTAAAGTTTAAAAGAGAAACAAAAAGAAACTTGTTCATCTGACAGTGGCCATTACAACTTTGCAGACATTTTGCACAAACAGGGTTACGACTCACTAAGGATCACCGGGAATTGAAGAATTAAGATAAAACTCTCACCATAGTGTTTGTTGTCTTACCTGAACTCTTATGTCCTGATTAGATTATCTACAACCTTGTCTGTCTGAGTACATCAAAGGTTAGGCAAACAGGCCTACTTTTTGGAAAGACTAAAGGCAGAACATTAGTTTGTTACTGTTAAAATATCACATGACATCTAAGATAAATATGAAACATTTTGGAAATCTCTTTCTCTTTTTGGCTCTGAGGAAGAAACTGCTCGAACAGTTTTGGCCTAAACAGAATAACCTTCTTATAATTACATTTTCAGATAAAGAAATTAAACTGATTGCATTTATCTACGAGGTCAATACAGGGCGATTTGGGGTTGATTAATTCAATTCACATGTTGGGTACAAACATTGAGAATCTACTATCTAATCTGGCCCATTTACAGATGAGCCTTAACTAATCCCTCAAGGTTTTTATTTCTTTCACATAAAATGATAATTGAATTAACGTTCAACCATCTCTGTAACCATTTCTCAGACAAAACAGTGACAAACAGGAAATAGGGCAAATTTTTTAAATGTTTTTACCAGCTGAGATTATTGCATCTTTTCCCGGACACAAATGCCAAACCGCTTCGTCCTAAACCAAGAATTTCTGACAAAAATCCGACAGAGACTGTGAAAAAGCACTCCACTCATTATCTCACAATGTTTCTAATGGCAGGCTGATAAAGTTAAAGTCATTAGCATACTTCATTTGACACTAATTCACCGAGCGGGGACGAGAGAGAGGGGCTGTTGGCTGCTACTCATAAGAAGGAACCACTTTTCTTTTTCCTTTTTTTGGAGGAGCAAAAAAGGAAGGAGGTACATGTGCGAGGCTCATTAGGGAGAGCCATATGGTGGAGCGAAAACGGATGGAGCTCGGAAGTTACAGCCCATTATCTGAGAGCAGTCACTGATGTTAAGATTTGTTTACAGCTTTTCATAGACATCCACCAAACTGTCACAGCATTTAACCATCACTACAATCTGTCTGGAGAGTGTCATTTTATTTATTTACACAAATTAAAACTAAAAGTATTTAGATTTTTTTTTGAAGCAGAAAGATTGCAAATACAAGAGCACATATTTAATTATACTTTACTGTCCCTTTAAGGAATTTTATTCTCTAAAACAGTGCTGCGTGTGCTACCTATTAGCCTTATGTACTTCCTTTTAAATGGCATCTGGTGTCTAAAATATTGAAAATTCATCTTATATGAGCTCATGCATGTCCAGCAAAGACCCAAAGTGCAGGCATACAGGTCCAAATACAAAAAGCTAGCTACATGATAACTTAAAGACAAATTGAATTTAAAGGTCTGAAAGGTGCAACAGTGACTAGTGCCATGCAAGTACGCAGTGGTCATCATGCTTCTTCATTTTTTACATATCAAACAATACAAGTGAGTTAAAATGACCTTTATAAGCATGGATTTTGAATGAAGGAGTGGTGCCTTTTATAACGAGACAAGAAACTTAGTGAAACAATGGCAAATTATAAAAAAAAAATTTAAACAATGCTACTCAGAGATTCATTAAATAAAAAAACTACCACTGACTTTTAAATTCATATAATAGATCCACCACTGCCTTGTAAATATCACCATCTCTTAAGCAGAATGAATAGGCTGAAACAGAAACCACATGAACAAAATTACCTTCTTAAATGAAATTTTCAAATTGAGAAATTCAACGGACTGATTTTTGAAGAGGTTACATGAGGGTGTCGTTTTCATTTGAACACATACATAATCAAGTACGATACAGAAGTTTGTCAGATTATAGTGACAGCACACTGGGGCTGGAGGGAGTTTGGTTGGTGTTGGCAAATGACACAGGCGCTGCACGAGCAGTGAGGAGGGAAGGATAAGAAGTCAAGATGAAAAGCGTGGAGCCCTGTAGCGCATTTTAATTTCAACTCCATGCAGCCTACTCCTAGTTAATATTGAAAGACGCGGATGCAATATAAACATACACTTATCACCAGCATTTGCATTCACTTTCTATTCATTTTATGAATATAATAATAAAAAAATAATATAGGATACAGGATGTAAACAGGAAATAAGCTAAACATGAAAAATACTACATATTTTTGAACATATTCTGAAGAAGTTAACATCTAGTCCCTCCTTTTCAATGCTTTTCCACAAGGATAAGATAAATCGTGAGCCCACATTACTGGCAGGCGCTGAAGCCTTGTGCTTATAAAAGGCAGTGGGAGAGTAATACCAGCTGATTTGACTGAAGGCTCTCCATTTCTCAAGGCTATGCCTGCGGTTATCCTTCCTTTACCCCATTCTCCTCATATTCCCCCCTAAGGCTCGCAGCAGGAATATGCTTTAAATCACTTTGTCCTCTACCTAGAAAAACTTTCTGACAGGTCGTTTTGTGGACCGCACAAATCTATTTCTTTCTGCTATTGAGCCCAAAATATTCCTTTCTCTCTTATTGACTTTGGAAGTTTTGGACAACGGTTAAAGCCTAAGGGACACAGGCTTCTTTCAAGAGAAATTCTTAGATTTGATGGTTAGCTCCATGAGAAAAGGTTGGCATGTGTGTATAGAGTCAGATAAATGGCTGGTGTCTCTACATCGAGGACACTACCGTCTAGCTTTGCCTCGAGCCGTTATCTTCAAAGTGACACAGGGAGGCTTTAGGACCAGAGTGTCCTGACGCTGACCTGTGATGGCTGTGTGCTCAAAACAACTGCTGCTTTCTGTGAAGCCCGGCCAGGTAAGCCTCACAACATCAGCTGAACCAGACTGCTTCCAACTCTGGAAAACTCTTCAAGGAATAACATTTTGGGGAAAGTTGACAAATGTACTGATCAATAAAGGTCATCTATTTGAAACCATGATTGTAGTTGGTAGTTACTGTCAAGTCATTGGTCTCAAAATTAAACAATTATTACATCGCCAATTGCACACTCATTGGTTTGCACACACAAATTGTTGGATGTGTTCACATAGATCAGTTAATGTGCACAGATTTGTCACATGACAGTTTAAATGTTTTTGATTTTTGCGTTGTCGCAGAGATTGGGTGTGGAATAGTCGGATGTACAGTATCTCCCTGTCAGGTGCCTTTTTGCCTAGAAATCTTAGAATACACATACCAATCATTTAAAACACATTTGCAAATAGTTTTGAGGCCATTTTTATAGTTTTGAGTCCATTTTTATTTCCCAGTTTAAATTCAGCATATTGCATTACTTCTTACCCTCTCGCCGCAGACTGACAAAAAACTGCTTTGTCTGAGAAAAATAAAATGATCTTTTACTGCTTATTCCCATTAGGTGTCACGTGGAGATGGAGCCTCTTTGAGCTGCTAAGAGTTTGAGGCAGGACACACTCTGGACAATGGTCAGTTTCAGTCACAGGACATAGATATACCATTCACTCATTCATTCACTAGGGACAATTTAGGTTCACCATTTTACCTACACATGCATTTCTTTGGAGTTATTTGCAGTTATGTGCATATGTATAAAGGATCTATAAAAAACAAGAACAAGGAGTCTTGATATTAGCATCAGTGCAGTAGCTGTAACTCCAACCTCTGAGGATTTTACATTTGAAAAACTGAAACAAAGAGCTAAAGCAAACTGTAATGCTTCTTTAAGCTCCAACAAACCTCAGATGTAATTCGGATTCTGTTCTTTTTATTGTATTACCATTGAAAAAAGTTTTTTTTTCAGTGGCTATTCAAATTCTTTGTGCAACAATGCTTTCAATCTCTAAAGACTGTCTGAAGAAACACTACCGTTTCTTCTTGTTTGCACTGAGGCACACACTGTTGGTTTTTACATCTTTCATGTTGCTTTTGCTCCCTGATTGAATCAATGTTTTATGGTTTGTTATGTATTCTGACTGTGAGCACAGTGCATCCAGATCAACAGTCTTCGGCTGCAGACAGAACATACGTGAAGCTGCAGAGGGCACTTGTTGTGGAATGCCCAGTGAGATCGTCAGAACCACACCGACCAACCGAGTCATGCCCGGGATCAAGTAAAAAACAAGACTTTGACTGATTATTAGTGTGGTGCACTTCAAAATTCACCACCAATGACAAAGTAGATGTTGGTGGAAAGAGGATAGGAGTGTTATTCCACTAGAAATGTCTGGTTCCAAATAAAATTGCGTTTCATACAATCACAATGATGGTTTTGAGTGAATCAGTTGTGGTCTTGTTAGATCTTGGATATAAATCCTGAGTATTCAGTAGCCATTGAATATATCTGTGGTATATACAGTCTGGTGCAGGTAATACTACAGGTGTAACAAGGGCTGCTGTTTCACTTCACTGAGTGCTATATAGCAACATACGATAACACAGATTCCATCCAAGTTGTTATTCTGTCAAAATAGGTTGTAAAGATCCATTTCCATTACTCCTAGAATAAAGAAGCACAAAAGTCCTTGTGTGTACTGGAAACAAAGTCCAGGGGAAACCAAAGCATGTAAAATGCTTATTTAGGATGCTATATTTACCAATGCATCAAAAAGCATATCCTAAGAAACTGCTCCACTCAAAATGTCCCTTCGGTCTAATAAGATCAGGAACTGTAAACAGTGGTCTAAAGATTGGGTTCAAGACCAACACCAGTTTGAAGTAGCACAACACGACTGGTTGGATTGACAGGGGGGAGTAGTTGCCTGTGTGAACCCTGGCGTTGCGTCAGCTAATCTTGTGAATAATGCAGAATCATGAATAAACATAGGCCAATGCAGAGCAGCACAGTAAAAGAGACCTGTATTTCCCCCCTTCCTCTCTAGTTCCATTTTATTTTCTTCCCGCCTTTCTCTTTTCCACAAAAAACACTTTCCTTCCCAGGCCGACTTAAACACTCCCACCATTTCCCAGTCCTCTGTCACTCTTTCTCTCAGCTTTTCTTTGGCTCTGTGGCCGCAGCGCTGACAGACATTGTAGTGCTGTAGTGTTCGAGCAGACGAGTCAGGGCCGGCCTTCACTCTGAGCTCAATAGCTGCCTGGGTTTTTCCTCAAAGGCAGTCATCCAGCCAGCACAAAGCCTGCCCACTGGGAATAGGCCCACAAAAGAGAAAGGGGCTGCTCGCCTTCTTTTGCTCTGCTCCGTCTGAAGCGGCCTGCCTGCACCACCTCCTATAAATAATACAACGCTGCCTCAACAAAAAGAGGGGAAAAAAAACAAAAAAAAAAACTGCCCTGCTCCTGCAAGCCCCTGCTTCTAACTTTCCTTTATGTCCCCCTCCCATCACCTCTTTTATAAACCAAAGGTGCTCGTAGCATAGGGCCATATGCAGGTAAGAATTACATGAATTATTAAACAGTTGTAGTAATGCAAGGCTTTTTCATGGATAAAAGACGCCAGAATTGGTCACTGGTTAATTTGAATAGGTCCATATGAAAATACATCTTTATTAAATGTTCTGCTAACAAAACAAGGCTGTTAAGTTTAGTTGGTTTTAACACAAAAACAGTGTCTGACTGAAAGAGGACTGTTCAGTAGTATAGTATAGTGTAGTATTATTATTATTGACTTTTCAATTCACACGATCTTGTAAGAATGTTATTTCTCCCAATTTATTTGGCAAATTTGTATATAGATAGCTTTTTGTTTTTGTTTACTATATCCTTCATATTTTATTCAATTTAAAATGCTGCTGAGATTGTATTTACTTTTTCCACTTTACTTGTTTCTAAGAGCTGCTGTAACAAGTGGATTTCCCCGTCTGTGGAATCATTCAACTCCTGAATAATCTTATCTTACTAACTTTTGCTCTGTGGCTCTGGTTCACCTGTACATATAGTGTATGTTAAGAGCAAAGAAATAAAAAAATTTGAAGGGTTAAGTTGAAATTAGGAAAAATAAGGTAGCTCTCATAAATGTAAGGGCTTTTAATGTCTAACTGTTGTAGAAAGGCAGGTTACACCATTAAAGATTATAGAACATTTAACTTAAGGCCAGGTCATGAGGGCTCAATTAAATATGGAAACTAACCTGACAAAAACACAGGACGCTGGGTTTTCTGTCAAAGCGTTGCAAAAAAATCTTGTTGGTGTATGAGATGTTGGAACATTTAAAGCCTAAGCCTCTGTGTGCTGATGTAATTTGTCAGTGTGTTAAAGTGAATGTGTGTGCGGGGATTAAGCTCCTATCAGTGGCGCTCCCCCAGCCTGTCAGCCTCTGGGCCGGTCCCGGACAAAGGGACTGATTTCATTGTAAATGCAGCAGCTGAGAGGACACAGCTCTCTCAGTGGGGTGACTTCCACAGGCCACGGACTCTCACAGACACGATAAAGCCTTGGATCAGCGTGCACACACTTCAAAATATTTAGTGGAACAGCAAACACAGAGCTATCAGGGAAAGAAAAGTAACGATGAGGACAAAATGTGCTGGGTTCTTTGGTAAAGGTGGAGATTTGCAGTGGAAAATGTTACTGCACCTGTCCCTAATCATGAAATAATCTTCTTCACAGCGCAGTGTTGTGTTGTGGTGCGGAGCATTGTAGTCCTGAGTCCATCATTAGACCCACCATTATCCCCACGTCTGGCCTCTGCACCTCTTATTACATGCAAATAGCGCAGCTTTATGTGGATGCTGAATAAGACCCCCGTTTTTTAAAGAAAGGGACACCCTATTCGCCCACTCTAAGCCATTCCTCCATCTATTACCCGTTCTGTGTCTCAATGCAAACTGGGCTGATCTCATGGTGTCAGTCTTCAAAGGAAAACTGTGGTGGAGGCTCGGATGCACATAATTAAGAGAATTCTACAAATAAAATGTATTAAATGAAGCAGGGCTTTTATCTTGAATGGACTTTTAGTAGTGAGTGTAGGTTTGACTAAATTAGGACAAAGACCGCCTCTGCAGTTCAAAATGAGTTGTGTTGGACTAAACTGTGGAGTTTATAATGAATGTAAAAACAAATGTAGCTATTGTTATTGCTGTGTAAGTATCACCACATCAATCCCAACACAACAATTTACTACTGTTTTTTAAACTCTCTGTGAAACTCTTAGAATTAAGTAAAGACATTTGTAGAAAATTCTTATTGCCAAAACTCAAAACAAAATCAAAAGATTGACGATTTTGTGTTTATTTGTTCTAGTTTAGATAGTTTCTTTTTAGATAAAAGTTAGCTAGTGTCTTTTCTTCTCAAACTGACCAAATGAATTAAGTCTACGACCTAAACCTGCTTGGAAAGTGCCATGAGACGTACTTGCTATGATTTTAGGCTGTATAAATTAATTGAACTGAACTAGAACTACTTTCCTCATTTTATTGTATTTTAAAAAATGCTAAGATTTACAGTATCCTTTTGAATGATTACCTGCACATTGTTGAGGCTATACACATCTCCCTAGAAGATAAGGCATAGACAATTATTCCGCTAATAAATAAAATTGATTGATTTTAAGTGTTTAAGCAGAAAGATCTGAAAACGTTGCAGTATAACAGACTCATCAGCATATATAGTTGCTCAAGCCTCAGTCCTTCATTAAAAAAAAAAACATGTTTCTGTTCAAGTTTTATTAAAGTTCAAAGGTCAATATCCTTAGAATCTAAAGACTATAAATAGTAATGTCCTGTTAATTGTAATTCAGATATTCTTGTAAAATAGTCTAGTTTTGAAGTTGCACCAACAAAACAAACAAAGCTGTTGCCAAAGTTCCAGACATTTCCAAAAATAAGTGGTTTCTCTCAAGTCTTTTGAGTTCTGTTTTGAGTTTTTTTTTTTTTTTTTTTTTTACCCCTGCATTCAGCTCATGTCTCTTCTGTGCTTGTGCCTGATTTTGTGCTTGTGTAACTCCACGCTGCTGCCGCTGTTGTGTGCGCGTTTGGCATGGTAATGAGCGCGTACCTGTCAGGCAGTCGGTGCAGGATGCCGCCTCAGGTCAATGTTTGCTGCCAGAGGATGCCTTGCCGTGACTGTTCCTCCGTGCGCACACCTGTATGCTGTCCCCACTCTCTGTCTGCAGCTTGACATTTGGTACGGTGAAGATAGAAGACACTGCGGGGCGAGAAGACACAGGCGGATTACAGCTGAGTCGACTGATGAAACAGAAAACATTTCCAAGTGAGTTGTTAAAGATAGAAATGGCTATTAAACGAGCAGTGTTTGGATAGCCTACTTGTTTGCTGCTGGGAAGATATTGGGACATATTGCATCATTACCATTAAACTGACTTACTACAGGCAGCACATACAGACAAATCTTTAATAATATGACTGCATACTAAAACATTTGCTCCTAAATATCACTGTAGTTTGACCTCAGTATGGTCTTTTTATTGTAAATTAAAATACATCATCCAGCAAATCAATTTAACAGGTAAGTGAACAACATGTGACATGGTTATATATATATAAAAAAATATAGTTATAAAATTAGTTGAAATCCCACAAACTGAGATACTCGAGTACATGTAAATAAAGCCCCTGACTGAAATATGCTATATATATTATATTCTGAACGTTGACAGTCTAATTTTACTAATGTTGTCTAACTTTTTGCAAATTATACCACTTTTATAATATCAACAATAAACAGTGAGCTTCTGTCCCCTTTAAGGCTCATCCCTTTCCTCCATTGGGCAACTCAAATCCAAACACTGCTCATTGTCTCTTTCTAAACTCACTCTGTTTTCTCTAAATCCAAAGAGAGAACTTCATTTTGCCCGAGACCTTTCCATTTTACTCCACTCACTGTCAGACGCTCACATACTGACTCAAATCAAATTAAAAATGTCACAATCCGATCGACGCAGTAACAGCGACCTCAGGAGCCACATTGTCTTCGGTAATTCTGTCATTGTTCCCAGTAATCTGGCCCGCTATTGTCTGCATAAATCCATAACACACAGGAGAATAGCGAGCACAGTTGGCCGTACAAAACATACTGTTAATCTTGACAGGAATTGGGACTCTGCCTTGAAGGGCTCCACAATGACTTCATCAGTGGTGACATTTTTCGTCTTGATTTCAAACCGGCCAACATAGGTGGACAGTACCTTAGGTCTTGAATCAGGCTTTTTCACTTTTAATACCAACAACTCCATAGTGAAAGTATGCCTTACACCATTATTTATGTTCTTTCAACTCTTTAGATACTGAACAGTTGTGCATAGTTAAATAAAAGTGGCAAGACAACATGTCTAAACGTAAACTCTGAACAGTGGGCAGGACAAAAAAGGACTAGAAAACTGGAAGAATTCGGTATAAATTTTTGTCTCGTTGTGCCGAGAATCATTCTCAAAATCAGTCATATTTCTAACTAAAGAGACATTTTCTGCACAGGCTCATGACCAAGGCAAGCAATGTATATCCAGTGACAAATGTTTAAGATCCAGGACAAGCTGCTAAGTTTTTCCTTGGTCCTATTCCTACATGTCTATTGAATCCTGTTCTGTGATTGGCAGTCGCTTTGGCAATGCCGCTCCTCATTAGCATAGAGTTGAGCTCTGTTCAACTTCAAATCTATGCTCTGATTACTGGACTTGTGTAGCTCCCTCACACAAGTGTGTTGCTCTTTTTCAGAACGTAGTCATTTAAGAATAGTAATCATACAGTAATAGGAATCCAGGATAGAGAGCATATTCGGGTTCTCATAAACAGTAAAGATCTTTAAAGAATGGTACAGGGTGTTTCTAAAATGTGTATGGCTCAAACTCAGCATGGGGCTATTTGCATAAATCGTAGCCAAATGTTCACCAACAGTAATTAGCTACATCTTTATCTAGCGTCCGATTCTCATCTGCATAATTTTGACACAGCTTTCCTCACAGTGCTGCAAATCCACATACACACACTGAAAGTCCCAATTACTAGGTGTTTATCCATTCCTGTCCTCATTTTGTGCAACTATTTTAATTCCACTCAGCTGCTTTGAGTTTGCCTGTGCATGCCCAAAAGAGGGAGTCAGATAAAGGCAGCTGGAGAAGAAAGAGCGACAGACAGAGTGCGAGCATGACAAAAATCAAAATGAGCCATTGCCGTCTCTGTTAGTGACCGCTTTCTGATTCTTTTCACATGTGACAACCTGCTGGGAGCTGATAACAGGATTAATAAAACAGAAAATTTCTAATTGGCAGGAATTAAAAATGGAATTCTACTTTTAAAATTACCACAGTGTCAGTGGCAGGTCTGCTGAGCGAGCTTTACGCACCGCTGATGAATACAGGCTTAAAGGATTGGTGATGTATGGATGTGTAACCTGTCGGGTAATATGGATATGTGCTCATCGCTGGCACACGTTCATGCCGTAAACCTCATTCTGTAAGATTAATTGAAATGTTGCCTGGGAAGCTTTAGCTCAGGTTTTTGAGATCACTCAAACTTGAGTTTGAACGTTAGTGGATTAGCTTTTTGTATTCAGAAAGTGATAACCTGGTAGTTTAAGTCAGAAAAAACAATCTCATACAAAAAAACCTACATGCTAAAAATAAATAGCCATTTAAATCTGTGTGTTAGAACATTAATTCCTTACAAATACCCTTTAGATTGGGTACTACAGAATAAATTATATCCACAATATTGACAGCAAAAAGTGATAGATCTCAAGCAGACAGAGTTCATTAAAGTCTTTACTTCTTAATTCAGAAGATCTTGCGCTATATGTCACATGACTTGAATCAAACCCTTATCATGTAACAAACATATGTTTATTAAAAGAGCCAGGACCTTTCACATAAACCTACAGCATGAATGCATTAATTATTACGTCAAACACTTTATCTTCTAGCTGCTACATTCCAGCGTGACTTTCTTAAGATATGATTTATATAAATTTTGCTTTGGTGGACTGGATAATGTCTATCTACAGTTACCTCTATGTAACTAGAAGGTGTGAGGAAATGGGCTCAATGCTGTTACTGATATTTTTTTACTTTAACAGATCTATGTACAGATGAGGCGCTTCGCAGCCAAGATGGCGGAAACAGTTCATTTCAGGGTTGTTCTAATGCTCTACTTCTGTTTGTTGGACTCATTTGCTAATGTATTTCTCCACTCTTCAGCTATGAAATAGTATTAGCAGAGGAAATGTGTTATTTCAGCTTCATATAGAAGTTCAAACAGAAGCAAATTAATGATCGATGACGTAGATTTACACCAGGACCTGTACAATTAAGATGTTAAAGCTGGTCTGTGGTCTGCTGTCAGCTGGCCCTTATTCAAAGAGCAGCTTGGTGCTGTTGCTCTGGGCTAATAACAAGTGAATCTGATAGAAAATCAAACTGAGCATGTTGCATTGGCCAGAAGAGGTCCAGCTGGGCTTTCTGTCCCAACGGCGTCATATAATAACAGGCTTTCTCTGCATGAACAAAAACAACCCCAGGTCGCTGTTTTGCTGAGACAGAGGAGAGGCTAGTGTATGATGCGGTGGAGCTGAGGGAACTGATGAAGAGACAAAGAGAAAATAAAACAAGAGGAAGAGGCCATGTTTCTGACTATAAAGCTAACTGCAGGGATTTAAGAAAGCAAAACAGAACCTTTGGTCTCCTCGTGAGACGCTTTATGAATTATAATTTGGTGTTTATTTGTTATTATCTTCTGTGACTTTATTAACAGCACAAACATGGTTTGCATAATGACTAAAAGGCTGAATAATATTGAGTCACATGTGATATTATATCAGCTGGTCCAGTCACATAGTATATTATACCCCTTTGTTGTCAGATTTTTACAACAAACTATGAAACACAAAAGTGGCCATTAATTAAGTATTTTCCAAACCACACAAAAAACAAGACAAATATAAAGACAATACATTTTCATATATTTCAGTAATAACATGAGCTTATTCACAATTTGCAGTCCTTGTGTTTTGGAAAGTATTTATTTGTAGACATTGCATTCACAAATAGCTCAACAAATTTAGAGACATGATAGTGAACCAGAAACATGTATTTTTTCCTGTTCATTATGTATTACTAATGCCTTCTATAAGAAGATTTCTCTCCAACGGCTGCTTTTGTGAATAATGACATTTAATATTAATTTTAATGTTAAGGTTCTCAGTCATCCAGGTCATCTTGAAGAAAAAGGTTAAAAAAAAAGCACCTGGACTCAGTTTTCAAGGTGTAGACATTTTGTCTCTAGTTCCAAGAGAATTAATCAATACATTTCAGTGAAGGAAGCCATTTTTGTTAAATTGGAAAAGCCCGTTCTGAACAGAATAGATGGCCTCAGATTCATGTTGCCTAGTATTTATAACAGTGTTTCGAAAGCTAAATCATAGAACAACCACAACACCTGAATGGAACAGTGTGACTAACAGGAGTCACACTGTCCTCTCATGGCTAACAACTGTGAGACCAGATCAGCCTGCTTCATCAGATTTGGTTTCAGGGGAAGCTCTTCCCTCTAGAGACGTAAGCTCCGCTCTCTTACCAGTTACAAACTGAAGCAGATTTTACTTCAACACTTTTCTATAAATTTTAATGTTAATGTTTAATATATATCTCTGAAGGCCAACAAATGAAAATTTTACTACAAATCATCTTTTGCATGTATTTTTGACTCGGTTTTGGTTCAAACATGTGCTTATAACTAAAGACATCATTTTTAAACTTACAATACCCATGCCTAATCAGGAGCAAATGTTTGGTTACGTACTGTCTTGGAGCTCCCAAAGCCGTGGAGGAAGGTTGCTGAAGTACTCGTGGTTGAGCGCTGCCTGGGCCGACAAGCGGTTCTTTGGGAAGCACTGGAGGAACCTGGAGGCCAACTCCTCAGCATGGTCCACGTAGCCCAACCTAAGAACAAACCACAGATAGCCAGCATAAGTATAGCATTTACATCAATCACATGCACCCTTTCTGATCTAAAATAAACTCATTTCCAATTTACTGGTCCATATTAACGCTTCTCCATCCCACAAAGATGCTGCCAAACAAAAAAACCCTGCCTTTTCAATTAAGCTCTAGGTTTGCTTACTCGAGAGGAAAGCATGTCTCACATCCACATGAGGTGCACGGTGCCCGTGAAACAAAAAGTGTTCATCAAAACAAGACAGAAACTAGTGAATGAATGTGATTTGTGTAGTCTAAATAGCTCAGTGTGATTGAAAGTTTACTGAGAGTGGCTGAACTCCTGAACCACCCTTACATTACCTAGCAGCGCCGCGGGGAAAAGACACTGAAAATAAATGACGAGCAACAGATTCACTCAGTAATTAGGCATCTAGTGCATTAAATAAACATGATGTTATTCAGCACAGCTCGTCGGCCCGACATTAGCAGCCATCTGAGTGTCTCTTATGTTCTGTGGGCTTCTCGTAGCTGGATCCCTATAGTCTCGCACTTTTGACAGCCACTCCCATGGCTCTCAATGGGGAGCTCAACCCGACTTATCAGCACGGAGACAGAGGGAGGATAAATCTCTGTACAACTCCTCAACACCACTCAGTGAGGAGGCACAGACCCGGGCTGGGATAGAGTTAATGAAGTCCATCAGGGCCTCGACTTGTCTCTGTCTCACACGGATCCCACATTCAGGGAAACTGCTCTGCTAAAATACTGATACTGTGGGTCAAAGTGTGCTCAGAGATTACCATTTCAATAGAGCGGATTAGGACAGGGGGCCACTGTGGGTGGGACCTTTGAGGTTGTAGCAACAAATGAGGCTATTCAGTTTAGTCGTACAATTGGTTTAATAATTAGTTCTTATTTATTTAATTTTTTTGTCAATCAGATAAACGTTACAAGTCACAGTCTTTGTTGATTTATAGACACCAGTTATTGCCTGGACAGAAATTATTTAGTTTAGTTAGTTTATCCCAAAACATAAAAGCCAATAAAATATTTATCTTTCTTTGGCTACTTCTACCTTTTACTGTAGATCTCCATTCAATTAATTTATTTTAGCTCAAGCCATTTTTATTATTATTATTATTATTTATACAGTGTTTTACCTGCCATCTGTCATGTGTCTAAGAAACATGGTTCACGTAAGAATGATTGACAGACTCTATGACTAATAACGCATCATTGTCTGAGAAAAGAACAGCAAAGGTAAATACAACCACACAATGCAATTTTTTTAGTGTTTGTTAAGCTCCCTGCAGCTTTTCCACTGCAAATGGGAAATAAACTGAGCGGAAAACTGTGCTAAACGGTTTTACCTTTACCTTTAGTCCTTACGATGGTTAATTGAGTTGTAGTGGTGTGTCCTTGGAGATATAGCTACTGTTATGTGTTATTTATTTAGCTTAGGGCTCACAGAGATGTTACTACACAGTCAGTGTTTCATTTACAAGCTTTATGTGAGACAACGGCAGTTCAAACTGTAGTTTCAATATTATACTAAATGTCCTGAATATTGTTTACATAGCGTCAGCAACTGGCTTCACTTTTAGACCCAATGCCACATTTCACAAGGCCACTCAACTGCTATGACAATAAAAAATTACAAAATAAAAAAGTAAGAAAAAAATGATATTTCAGAAGTGATTTTTTTTACATATAAAGTTTTGATTGACAGTGAATAAAACAATGTATATATTATGCTTTTATAAGATGTGCGGCTGATGAGCGTTGTTGTCCAGTGCCGCCCTGGGAGTATTTACTACTTCTTTCTTAGTTCTGCGTTAAAGTGTACATACTGTATAAGTTTTGTGTTAAAGTAGACTTTTTGCAGGATGTATGTCCAGACAGGTGGACTGTTGGCATCAGTATCTCTGTATAAACCTCCCACAGCAGTAGCAGTGTCTGTCGGTAACATTAGCCTTCCTGGAGTTGTGCGTTGTACTTCCACGCAGGCCTTTATGTGCTGGTTTGAAAATCACCTGCATATGAGCCCACTGACCTTTTGAAAGCTGTTGATGTAGATTAAGTCTACATTCCTTCCTGCTATCGCTGTCAACCCAATCCAGTGAATAAGTGCACATCTGGCACAATCGATAGCTATCTACAAAGGGTACCATACGGCTGCAGGTGATGACACATTTACAGTGAAGAAAGAGCATTCCTTCTGCACTGGTGCGTGGCCAGTTGAGTGCTTTTTTCACAGATGTACAACCAGGCACTACACTGGTCTACATGGAGGTAGTTTGAAGCCCTAAGTGTAGATTGGGGTTGTAAGTTTTGCACTAAAAACCTCCTTTGAAAAGCTTTCAACACAACTGACTCAACTAATGACAAAAAGAAATGTGAACAAGGACAAACAGGTCTTTGCATGCAACTGCTGAGCTGTCACACCAATTGGCTTTGGACAAGTGATGCTGACATGTTTAGATCATTTGTACTGACGGTAAACTTACAAAAATGCAAAAACTTCAACGTTAGGTAGGCCTCTAGCTCTTCACATTTATATTTATCTGCAGTGTTTCAGCAAAATGAGGTTCTATGTTTTGTTTTTTCTTTTTTAATAAAATGTTTTTTTTTATAGGACATATTTGGCAAAGCTAATCTTAGATGCATTCCCCTAAATTAGCTTTTACAAAACAATACAGCAAAATCACCTGAAAACTAAAACTGTGGACACTAATTGTGAAGAGAAAAGACTTCCTTTGCCATAACACGCAGTATGGATGCTACCTACATACAGCACAATTCAAAAAGCCTGTTTCAAAAACAGATGTCTCAACATGGATTACTCTACGAGACACGACTTATTTCATGAAGTGATTTACCTATTACCCATTATAAAGCAATCCACTAGGAATGCAGGGCCAAAATGTTTTGTCAGGTAACATTAAAGTGATTTTCATCAGATGTTAAACCAGGTTTTGGGCTTTGAACTTGTAGTGCAGGTCTGCATGGGGCTGCCCTCTGCATTTTGATTGATATTGATTACAGAGCTGTTTTCTAAATCCACCCTCTTTTGCCAAAACCCTTCCAAATCCAGCATTACTGGGTAATCAGTGACTCACAAGAAAGTGTACGCTGAAAAAAGTGTTGTAACACAGTGCGGTGATGAAACAGAGCCTGATGGATGAGTCTTGGATTGGTAGGTGTTTACATCACAGGGGAAATATGCGCCGATAATGCCGTTGTTGAACCATCATTACTGGGCTGCAATATGTGATTTTGTTCAACTTTTGCCTCTTTTTAATGATATCTGTTGAAATTCTTGGGTTAAAGGTGCACAATGTATAGGTAGGATATAATGTTGGGGCAGTGGATGGGACCTAAAGTTCAGAACTAAACTAAAAAGATCTTTGAGAAGTAGTTTTGTCAGCTGGCAACAGTCATGGGTTGCATTTTGTGGTTTGGTTAAGGTCTTTTTGGCTATTTTATTCATTTTAGCAGCAGTATA
This sequence comes from Neodontobutis hainanensis, assembly GCA_024349245.1. NCBI lineage: Eukaryota > Metazoa > Chordata > Actinopteri > Gobiiformes > Odontobutidae > Neodontobutis > Neodontobutis hainanensis. Next base: position 2,095,828 of record JALDNG010000004.1, on the reverse strand, counting down.
AACTGTAACTGTATAAGTGATACCCGTAATTCGAGTTACTGGAGTAACAGTTGATTATGATGGTTAAAGCAGTAAGAAGAAGAAATAGGTGTTGTTTAAAAGTATTCAGGTGTAGGGAAAGATAATATGGGCCATTTGTTTCACTGAGGTTGACAAAAACTCTTGTGCTGCTTTAACAATGACACGGATTCAAATAAAGTTCAGGTTTTATTTTTAATGCTACATTCTCATTTACTATACATCAACCATGCTCACTTTCTCAGATGGAGAAAAGAAAAACACAGTGGGGGAAAATGGCTGACTGAGAGCAGAAACAATAGAGTCAGGGCGAGTTTGAGCCAACTCCCAGGGCAGAGACAAAGTGAGTGTATATGTTCAAATCAAATTCACCGTCCCCTGGCCTCTGATAAAAGGCAGCGGAAAGGAAGTGCCGGTCATTAACATTCCACCTCACTTTCTTTCTGCACATTTTTATTTCCTCCTGCAGCAGAGGCCAAGCTGGGACAGGCAGGGAGTGGATGGAAAATAAAAGTCAAGCATTTGTTATCAGGAATTTGTGGGTAGACTATCTTCATGCATTTGCACTATTTCTAAAAATGTGAAACACCAAAAATAACATTTGTAAAGTAGGTTTAAGCAATCTTTGGCTTATTACTTTAATGCTGAAATAGCTTAGCTCCTACTTAACGTGGGAACTGGGAACATTGTTGAAAATAAAAGCCAGGGAAATGTTGTTATAGAGTTGTACAAGAGTTGTTAAATGCATATTCTGGGGTCAAACAGTTCACTTTCGTCTATTACCTATTTATTATTATTTCTTACAACAATAGGTTTTAACAGGCATATAAAAGTTTACTATTCTGTAACAATCCCGTCATAAGTGAAAATACAAGAATGCAAAGTTGTTCCACTTACAAATGATACTAACTGCAAGTTTTTTTTTAAACGCACATTGGATAAACATTTGTAGATATTTTTCTTTGTTTTATTTTTGCCCCTCTGCAACTGTATTAGGATTTGATCATTTTGAAAACTAAGCGCCACAACCCAGTAAAAGGAATTAGTTCAACTACTTTCTGTTCTTGCAGCTGCCATTAAAGTACAAACTGAGTACTGCTGAAGGAGATAATGTTTTCTTTTATTTTACAGACAGTCCTAAAACTAGGCTTTGTTTTGCAGGGCTACAGCAGGGGCTCACTGGCTGTAGAAAGAAGCAGTGTAACTTGTATTAATGCAATCTGCAAAGTTAGAGATGCTATTCTATACAAACAATAATTAGAGTTATATATACCACTAACTACCTCACAGAAACATAGTGCTACAGGTTTGAAAAAACACTGATGACCTCCATAATTGTGCTAAATCTCGGAAGGAACCGGTGTATTAAACATCCTGGGCAGATTTTGAACGTGATGATGCCCGATGAAACAGCTGGAGTTTAACATAAATCATTGGCCTAGCGCTGCCATAAAGTCCCCTGTGGAACAGAAACAAACTTCCTGTCGCCCAGTGAGCGTGCCCCTCCAGATGTACGCCTGGAGCAAACTGTGGCACACATGTGGGAGGCGGACCCCCAGCTGCGCCATATGCATATGACGTCCCAGAGTAGAAGCACACATTCAGAGGGTGAGCATGTAAGCCATAGATACAGTGTTTCAAACGTGGGGATGAGTCTGTGAGCTGCTGGAAGACTGTGCTTAGGGCCCAGGGACAAGGCACTGTGGGAATCTGCTTCAGAAGATAAGAAGACTGTGTCCGTCAACCACTGCAGCCCTCGATACAACATTATACTTCATAAGCAAAGAGATAGAGAACTCTTATAGGAAGTGTACTTACTTATTCCACGCTTGTCTCAGTTTCTTAGCGCTGTAAACTGTGAAACGATCTGCAACAGAGAAACAAGAGGAGAGGTCGGAGATCTATGTCCAGAGACATTTCATTTTGAAGCATCACAAACCAGCAGAAAAGAGACAGAACTAACAATTTGTGACTATATTTTAGTTTTGAAAGATCACATTCAGAATTTGGCACCGACATCCATGACCATAAAAATATACATAACTTGGCATCTGTTTTCTGCAAGTCATTATCCACTTCTTTTTGACCTTTTTATTTGTCATTTCGTGTTTTAGATTTGATTTCAGAATACATATTTTTATGCATTTAAGCTTGAACAGATCCGAGATGAGAGGCTGTGGATATGTAACAGATAAAAAGAAGTTATTACACATTATACATTTCAGTAAACACACAAATTGAACTCCACTGAACTACATTTGAACTGGTACATTTCTAATATATGTTGTGCATTTTGGGCACAATCTAATGCAGTTGCCATCCATTGGTTAAAATGTTAAATGTCTTTATCTACTTTAAGTACGACAAACTTCAAATATATTGAGGTCTGTAGTATTATTTGTATTATTGGGACACTTAAGACATGGACCATTCAAACTGGGTCTTATTAGTGTTTTAACAGATATTTGTAGAAACATGGGAAAAGGTGATACAGTCACCATAAAATAGGGACTGAGCAAATAACTCAGGCTAGAAAATTATGATGTAAACATCCTAAGGCTTTGCTTTGGACAGTGTTATGGCAACTGTTTTATGTCTAGAAAATAACATAATAAATAGTGGAGGCACAGCTTTACTTCAGTTTGCACTGGAACTGATTAGAGAACAGGTTTTTGTTGGAACAAATCAGATCAGTGGCAAAGACAATTCAATTTGGTCTGTAGACTGAACTGAATGCCTCCAGCAGATAAAACACTACGCTGTTGTTGGAGAGAGACCACAGGTGCTTCCTATTACATTACTATAGCTGTGTTTTGAGATCCGTCTGTGCATTACGTCACTTTAATGGAATGCAGCTCTTATTAATGTAATGGCATTCACCTGTGTTGTCTGTTGTGTTAACATAACACCGTCTGGCATCTGATAAGGCCCTGCTCAATGTGTTTTGGCTCTGTCTGCAGGCGTTTTATACAGAAGTGTGAGTCAAGGAAACCATCGCAAATAGTTGTATTAGCCTGCCAAATTAAGGAGTGTCAGTATCAGCTTAGAAATGCACTTGAGTAATTCTTGATGAGCTATGTGGCTCAGACCGCATTAAAAAGTCATATTTCTGAAAGCGGTGTGCTGAGATGTGCTCATTAAGCTCGGAGTGCTCTGTTCTCAAACACTCGGCCAAAACCTGCCATGTGGACACACTGTCGAGACGACGGCTGCCAACTGACCGGCTACTGTCCAAACGAGTCAGCCACCCAGCGAGCCCCCCCCCCCGCACTGCCAGAATAATCCCACTGTCCACCAGCCACCGAACTGTCACTCAAATGCACTCGGGCTGCCAGGGGCCCGGGTCAGTGCCAAGACTGGACAGAGCAAGATACAACCCCGAGTGAAGCCATAAATAGAGACGGACTGAGGAATGGAGGGGAAATTATGACACATTTTTGACCAAAAAAAAAAAAAAGCTATATTTGATGTTGTTGACAAAATATAAGCAATAGCTCCAGTAGTAAAAAGCTGCAAAAAGATGACAAGAAAAAGTATGTCACTGGTGTATATTGTCTATACAAGAAGAAATATTCAAAACCACACAAAACAGAAAAAAGCTGTAAGTACTCTGAGGTAAAACCAAAAGGCCAAGTCATAAACTGAGAATTAGGAGCTTTATTGCAAAGAAATGATTTGTTAAACGTATTCAGCATAGTGTTTAGAGCTTTGGTCGGTTTGTGCAGAAGCCACCTCAGAACATATTTGTCTTTCCATGTTTTATTTCTAAAACTGATGTGTTTTTTGTCATATTTTTTGCCTGTTCTGTGATCAAGTGACTGTATTCTCTAATATTTTGTGACCTCAGCTTTTTGAGAGTCCAAAGTATAACAGAGTATTGTATAATGTATATGGTGTGTGTATGGTTTAAACTCATTAATCTATCCTTCAAGAAGAAGTAATGCATAAAGAGTTTCATAAACAGGTGCAACACTGCCATCTGCTGACACATCAGCCAGAAACAGTTACTACAAGAGCTCAGGTGAAAATAATTATCACCATTTGGCAAATATTTTTTTACCATTAAACTTGTAAATAGTGTATAATAATTTCACATTTCAGTTTATTTACACCTTGACAACAACACATCTTATTGAGTTGATCACTTTGCATACACATTTGAATAAGCTCATTTATGTTATGAGTGTTTACTGCATTGAATTTTTACTCAATGTTTCCTGGTCTAATTCCTTCATATTTCTTGGTTTCACATATTTGTATCTCTTCTCAGACAAAGAAACTATTAGGACTTCAACAATCTTTAGTCTTTACCCCAACATGTACTTGACATTGTCCAGCATTACCTTAAAGTAATGTGTGTGTGTTGTTAAAAAATGGTTTTCTTTTCTATGTCACTGTTTTTTGTCTGTAGCTTAAACAATAGTAGACAATTAGAGTTTAGATAAAGTGAACAGAGCACTGTAATAATAAAGTAGACTGTGTTGATGTAGACTGCACTTTAGATACAACTGCTGTGAATGTGCTAATAAATAATAACTAACCTCAAGGGCTCAGGGAAAACATAGACACTGCTTACTGTCAATAAAATCCTTTGAGTTTGTGTAGAAAGAAGTTCAGTTCAGTCTGTAACTATTAATATAAGTACTTCTGACTCTAAGGCCAAGGATTCTTTGCACTTCTTGAGTAGTTGCCAGTACACATTATCTGGTTTGAGGTGGAGCAGCAGCAAAATAAAAAAAAAGCAACATTCATTCATTTAAATCCCACCACTTATTCCAATTGGGGGGGCACGGGTGACCAGAGCCTATCCCAGCAGCTTTGGGCCTGAGGCGGTGTACACCCTGTACAGTGGCCTGTCAGTCGCAGGGCTAACATTTAGAGACAGACAGTGACAGACAGCCATTCACTCTCACATTCATTCACTAGGGACACTTTAGAGTTGCCCTTTGACCTATACATGCTTGTGTTTGGGCGGTGGGAGGAAGCACCCGGAGAGAACCCACATTCACAGGGGACATGCAGACTCCTCACAGAAAAAACAATTGGCCGATGTTCAAACAACATTATTTTCTGTAATCTTTTATCCATTGAGAGTTCACAGTCTAAAGTATTCTGTTCATTTATCCAATATGTGAAAATGTTATTTATGCCATCATTTATAAGCTTACATTAGAGCCTTATTACCACCCCACACATGCCCCCGTCCCCTGAACAGATGTGGTCCCCAGAGTCCAGAGCAGGCCGTGTGAGGGTTAGACAGCTGTTCAACTGAGGCTAACAAGAGCCAAGTGTCACCCTGGTCACGGGACGGGACATTAGTATGTGTTGTGTGTGAACGCAGCGCCGGACGTTCCTAATTGGCCACTGGAGATGGGATGGCGAGGCCGTAGCCGTGTGATGCTGTGAGTGTCCCGCGCCATCACTCGGGCCCTCTTTATGTCCCCTCTGTCAGCTAACACTCATCCACACTCCCTCTGTTCACGGAGCGTCTAAAAAGCCCTAATGAGCTCCCAGAGGGCACCGCGTGCTCCTCTGCCAGGGCTCACAACACACACTCCACCTCGTCGCCCGTCGCCTGCGTCTGATTTAATGTGAGCTGGAGTCGGTCCCACCGCCTCTCTTTGACCGTCACTGCTGTGACTGTGAACAAAGATGTCTTCTGAAAGTTGAATCAGTTAGACTTGGACTCAGGATGTTGACCAGTATTATAAAAGACAGTAAGTTCTTGGGTCTAACTTCAGATGGCAAAATGAAAATACTACATGTTTCTTTAATGTTGTCACATCCACAAATATTGTACGCTGCTTTAAGCCGCACAGAAACTCTGCATCCAACAAACTTAGGTCTGTCTCTGGAGTTTTTTAAACAAATTATACATTTTTAGTACTTTAAATGTTTCTTTTTTTCTTGAGCTACTGATGGTTGTAAAATAATGTGTGAAAAAGAACTATATGTTGTGGTTGTCCATTAAAAACAGCAGAAAATAATATCATCATAAGGGTATTTACTTGTCATAACACTTTCTACCACTAGTTGGAGTTGTGCGCTACTGCAACTATTAGGCCCAGCGGCTGCTTCCCTTGGCATTGATGATAAAAGTTGGATTTCTAAGGTGAAATGCTTTGATGATATGCATTCTTGCAAAATGACAAAGTGTAAAGTTGTCAAAACCAGAAATATATCCCAACGTCAGATCTTAGTTGTTTGTTACCTGGCTTGAAGTGAGGCAATGAGTTAACACCAGGCCAGGTTTCTTCAGACGGCGTTCCCAGGACCTGAAAGTAGAAATGAGACACAGCAGATTAAAATAGAGCAGGCCAGTGTGCAAATTTATGATAATGTATCACAGAAGGCTTTATGATTATTATTTGTTGCATAAGTAGACTATTACATAAACAGGACAAAGACTTAAAAGGCTTAAAATACACAAAATGCAAAAGAAAATGCTATGTAGCCCAATATGAACTGTCTGAAAATGGTAATTCCTGATATTCCTGATAGTGAATTGTAGACAACTTTATGATTATTTTGTTGCCAAAGTTTTACATAAACAAGGACAAAGAGACTTTTAAGGACATGACAACCTCTGCATTCTTTAGGAGGCGTCCTGCTGCTTGTGCAACAGTCAGAATGAAGTGCCTGCTGGGTTCTCATGCACTCGGCTGGGGTTTATGATGACAAAAAGCAGAACAGCGGACATGCCTTCCACATGATCCATCTCGGTTCAGCAGCGTAATAGTTTCCAGATCGGACGGTTGTCTCCGGGCTGCTTAAGGAACTGTTGGGTTTATACGGGCCAGCTGGGTGCTATGCATGTGAATTATGGGTGGAGGTGTGCTGTGACGTCACCGCTGTAAATCTATTTCACATGGATGTCTTGGCATTACAAGGAGAACTCAAAGAATGTCTAAAAAACTAAAAAGAGCATATTTTATAAGTTTGCACTGTGCGTAAGTGGAACTAGAGTGCAATTATGTGTTCAATTATCCATAACATGCATGACTTGAGCTTTTCTTAATGAATGTTGAACAAGAATTTTGAAAAGGTTGAAGCTGTTTTGCTACATTTAGGCTTGAGCCTCAAATAAACCTTATTGTAATACTACATAATCCCCAGCAGAGGGCAGTAAGACACTACAAAGCTGAGCTGAGATCCAACGCAATGGCAGTTCCGACTTTGTCCTAGAAGAAAATTTAATTTAAAAGGTTTCTTATCATGGTTCATGTTGAAAAGCTTTTCCTCTTTTGTTCAAATAAAAAGTGAAGGCCTCAAAAGTATTTTTTGTTTATTTGAGTTGATTTAAATGCCATCTGTTTTTATTTATGAGAGCTATTTGACAGGTCACAGGGGTTAACAGCAGTAAAGATGATATGTGTTAACATAATTTATCATGAGCTCAACAAAAAGACATTGCTTTGATACTGTGAATTCATTTTAGACATAAATGAAGCAACATCTCTTTCATTTTGCAGTTATTTTAAGTACTACCCAAAGTCATTTTTGCTTGTGACTTCTTGCTGTGTCACAGTAAACTCTACAGTCTCAGGTCACTTGATGTGAATTTTAATAAGTTATACGCCACATTAGTGTGTTACATCTCACTACAAAAGAATGATCCACTCGCATCCTGATGCATTAGTCATTTAAATTGGTGTCAGGCATGTCCTGAAAAAGAAGTGTTAGAGCTGTTCATAAAAGAGGCATAGCATCCTTGTTACAACACTTAAAGCATCTATGTGTAGATTTGCAGAGTTGGTTTTATGTGTTCCAAAAAGGAGACAAAGGGGAAATTTTTGATGGATAAAAATGTTGACATGCCGGTAAACCCAACAAGTGAGCTCTTTGCACACACGGGTGCTCAGGATGAGTTATGACACTGGTGGGAGTGTCACAAGGTGATGGGGTTGAGGTCACTTGTATTATTAATGAAGCTGTGGAGTGGCCTTATTTATTGCCTTACTAGGGACTAGATGTTTGTGAGGGGAGTGCTGGAAGAGGTGAAATTTCGGTCTACTCAGTGCACCTTTATTTAATCAGGAATGTCCCGTTAAGATTACAAATTATTTTTTCAAAGGGCCCTGAAGCCGACTATGCAACAGTGCAACAGGGAGTAACTCAAGGCCTTTTTAAACAAACAATAAAAATACTATTACAAAAAAATTAAGGTTTAAAAAGTTAATTACTTTTAGCCACAAAATAGTTAAAGATGAGTTGTGCAGTTTTTGACTTTTTTGGCGACATCTGGTGGCACAGGTGCAGCATGTGGACAGATATGGGGCCCTGCAGGAAAACCCAATGGGTCTCAAATCAAAATAAAAGTAATAAGAAATAAGAAAAGTACATACAATACAGAGAAATGTAAACATGAGTGTGTTTCTTCTCTAGCAGTTCTCAGTTTGCCTGGGCTGAGCTTTAAATATCTATATTTCCAAGAAAGATAAATATACAGTGTGTTATTATGAGATTGATGTTTTGTTCAAGATATACATAATGAACTGGGCCTAGCGAGTCATCAGAGACAGAGTGGGCTTAAAGGCGCGGGGAGAGTCGAAAAAAAACCCCCAAAAAACATAAAAACAAACAAACCATTGAGCTGTCACATTCTGAGATTTCACATTTATTTATTGCCAGAGTTATGCTAGCTCTTTATTTATTTTTATTTATTTATAATTCCATTTGAAGCGAAGGTTATTGTGTAATTCAATGGTCAAGTCTTGATTTGTGATTCTATATAATGTCAGGTTATGGTTAAACAGTAAATATTATTTGATATAACATACACTTAAATTTATTGTAAATAGTATGGTCCGCTAAATGGCTCCTAAAGACTCTTAATATTCTTGTCACTGTCAGAGTCACTTTGACTAAGTAGAGTATCTGCTACATAAAAGACATCATACTCATGGCTATGATTAAGTCGTCTGTAAGTGTTTCATTAAATCACAGTGTTCACAGTGTTTGAAATAACTAAAGCACTGTAACACTGATGACGACTGTGAAAGATGCAGAGAATTATTGTATCTAAGATAGTCTTACGTTGGAGAACTTAAAGCGTTCCTCCTCGTGCAGACGGACGGAGGAATGGACACATGAAAGGGTTTGTTGAAAGGCGGGACGTGATGCATGACTCAGGGTCGGCCCCGGTTCATCTCTCGGAGTGAGTGAGTGTACGTAGACAGTGACAGATCAGAGAGAGTGAGGCAACAGAGAAATTCCTCTGAGGTGAAAGTTCACGGCCCTGAACTCCAAGCACAAATTCTGCTGTATGTACATCATCCCACCCCCCGTCGGCTCAGTTACCGACCACCCACCCGCTAAGACACACAGTACGCCTGACCTTAACAGCAACGCCGATGGGACTGTTTTTACACAAGCACCAAAGACAGACACATGCTCAAGGTTTATTTAATAAGCATATACTTTACAAACAATAATTAGGAATTCATTTAATCCCAGAATGCACTGCTTTACAAGCAATTTCTGAACAATGCTATTGACTGTGACCTGTAAGGGATTGTTTTAGGTTTGTTAAGATAAATCCAACTGGTAAATGTGATTCTATGGGAATCCCGATAAATGTAATAGAATACTACAAAAGTCTGTTTTTTTGCCACATTCTGTCAAATATAGGAGGACGTTATGGCCACAGTTAAATAAGATGATAAATAAATACACAAATTCTAATATTGTTAAAACATGAGTAAAAAGAGGAGAAAGAATTTACCGCTACATTTGCCAGAAAACTGCAGCAGTGCTTTCTTTGAGACGCACTTCTAACAGAGCTCATGAAAAGCCACATAAGTTGCAGAGGATTTACAGCAGGCTCTGTAAATCTATGCAGCATCTTAGAAGAAGTTTGGAAAGCTGCAAATAATGTTCAATGTCAAGCATCCAGAATGTTTTACAATTTTTTTTTGAGAGGACTAAAGTTGTAAAAGTGTTTAATTCTGCTTCTACAGTCACTACATGAAGCACCTGCCTTGAAAAACTCACTGACAGGGAACTGTTTTAAGTAAATATTACAATATATTACTTTCTCGGGACAGAACCAGCTTCAGTGAGAGGGTCATATTTTATTTTATAAAGCAGTTTGACATTTAAACTGACCAAATTTTTCAACAAAAGTAACAAATTGTTCACACATGTGGAGGCTTTAGACTGTTCTTGTTCTTTTAGATAGTTTAACTTGTTCACACTGACAAAAAATTCGATTTTACCTGGACCACATTTGAGTTTAGTATGAAGTTGATAAATAATACATCAACAGAAATGAAACTCATGTCATAACAAAATAAACTTAAAAATATAAAAATATGTGACATTCATTACCTGAGGGATGAAATAAGTCTGTAGTGTTCTAATTAGGATGTGAGAAAATCCGATAACATCATCATTAAGACTGAGTGAATGTCTTTAAAGGGAGTCTTTAAAGTAATGCTGCATAAAACTTCAACATCAAAGATTTTCATCCTCCTACTGAAGACGTTTGATGGATTAGCTCTCGAAACTCCAGCTGTGAAAATCAAGGCTAATTTGATTCACTCCTACTGTACATCACTCAAGTTTCCAAAGACACTAAAACACTTCAAATTGAGCTGGACTGTGTAAAGTAAAGCGGAGTGTGTTAGAATCCCTTTTGTACAAACAGTTCCAGGCTACGGTTGGATAGATTCAAACTTTTGAGTGGTTGAACATGAATTAAGAGTGGTTTTGAGTTGATGACTTGTCAGTGAGTCAATAAGTATTTGAACAGTGTTTAAACCTCATAAACATTTCAAATTAAAAGCACAAGGACACTGACATCAGAGGAATACATTTCTAACTTTTAGATGGTTTAAACTATTCGCTTTTCGGTCCTCAGAAACGTATAAATGTGTTCAGAAAAATGCACATGCACTCCTGCTCAAGAAAGAAAAAAAAGACATCCTTTACATGACAGCATGGAGGCGTTTTATTAATGAGAATTGTAAATTAACTTTTCTTTGCATAAATAGTTTATTATAGAGGATTGCCATTAGCTTTTGTTTATGGGAGTAACACTGGCTTGTTAAAAACACTATTGATTACTATATCATCACAGTCAGGTAGTATATTAATATTATTTTTTAGCATCTTTATTAGCGTTAATGTTTTAATAAATAAAGAAAAGTCATTTTAAATCTGCTTTGCTTTGATAGATAACTGTGACCCACAACATTTATTGGAAACATGTGCATGAAACCTTGCTGTAAGTGAAAGAGAAAAAAAAACAAATGTCAGCTCTTATTATAAAATACAAACTTAAGGCAATAGGCATATCTGAATACCAAATAGCATGACAGGTTTGCTCCCACATAAGAATTCAGAATTTTAAATACTTTTTAAGACTCGACTTGAGTTGGATTTAAATTCATTTGGGACTTGACTTGGACTCAAACCTGAAATGACTCAGAGTAGACTCTTCAAATGAGGACTTAACCACAACTTTCACTCAAAAAGAGGACTCAAGAGTCACTATTACGAGAAATTAGAGTTATGTCCTATGATCTGGATGATTGGAAATCTTCACAGACTCAGAAACATGTAACAACTGAGGACCACCTGAATGCGGCATTAGACTTCTTTTCTTATCTTTTTCTCTCTTCTACCTCTGTTCTTTGTCCTAACTTTGACCCCTGGCCCGCTCCGTATTGGCTCCTGAAAGCTCTCGTTCGAGCGGATTGCGGTCGCCTGAAGGCTGGGGTCATACGGCTCAGAACCAGGGGAGGTGGATCAGCTGTTTCCCTGTGCGGCCCGGGACAGGAATGCGCTCGTAAGCCCTGTCTGTCCCGTCTGGGTCGGAGCAGATGGACGTTCATGTCAGTGGCACGGCGGCTGTTCGGTGAAATGGCATTATTCATCTCCGCAGAGAGGAGATCAGCTGACAGAGGCCGGGGATTATGCCTCATAGCAGGAATACACTCTAATTAAAAAAGCCTCCTGACAGGACAGGGGAAGGACTCTATACAATATGACTGGACCAACGTGCTTTAAAGCACCTGTGGGTTTAAAATCATGAACTACAATCAAAGGCTATAAGAATATGTTACGAGATATTTAATTTATTAAACTGTGATTTTTTTTCTGGCAGTACAGTGTCATATCTAGAAATAAACTGCCCTCCTAAATACCCCTATGTTGCCACTATGCTCTTTCTCCGAGAGCTTCATGGGGTGGAAATAAAACATCGAGCCACTGTGTTAATGGATTTTGGAGTGTTCAGTATTTAGTGCACAATGGGAGTTGAAAGTGGTTTTGATAATCCATTTAAAGTGTGAAAGGGGAAACATTTGACAATTATAACACACTGTCTTGGGGTTAAAAGTAGTCATCTAACTTTTTCACCTTCAATTTCCTGAGGAGCAAAGTGTAGGGTTTTCTTTCAAGCTTTGCTCTGAGCTTGTTTTTTAGTGAGGTTTCTTCTAAAGTGGTTCTAAATCTACTGAGACTTTCTTAATGGTCAAAGTAAAAGCATTGCTCCGAGCAGAGACCCCAACACAGTAGCTTCTTTGGGATTGATTTAAGCAGGCTTTTACTGAAAAAAAAAAGTAAATGTCAAAATAAGGGAGAAAAAATAGAAACTTGGATTATATTCATCAAGGATTATTCACTCAAAATAAATCCACCTGGCAATCATGTAATGAGATGGACATGACGCAGAAATCTGTGGTCCGACATTAAACGGCCTGTATATCATCAAATCTGCCTTCTAATTATATTCTTGGAATGAAGTGCAATTGAAATAGTGTATTTGCAGGTTACATTTATCAATGTCAGCAGAGACTGGTGCTTGGACAATGTCACATCTAACCAGGGTTTGCACCTACTGACTTATTCCATGGTCTTTATTAAAGGCTGTATGTCGCACAAAAGTGATAAATCTAGTCTAACAGTGTCATTCTACTCACAGTGTCACTAAACCAACAGAATTATTAAAGAAGCTGCCCTTAAAACAAGGTCAAACGTTGAAAAGCCTCACTGTAATTAATAACCATAATCAAATTAATATAATGATGCAAAACCTATATGTATTGCTGTATATATCCACTCCTCTGCACAGAAACAGAGGTAATTGTGGTATCCGCGGCGGTCAAAGTGGCACAGCTCATATTTACAGAACAACAGCTATTTCAGTCAGACTAATGTAAAGAGGCAGCTCGTTGTCTTTAAATGAGAAACACACACGTCCCGCGCTCATGCATGTGTGCACACAGGCTCACCTCTGGCTGACAGCCTATTTCCCGCAGATAGACCTGTCCAGATTCATACAGTTCTTAGGCTGGATGTAATCTTTTGTGAGGTGACAGCTAGTTAAGCAGCCAGAGTGAGCTCGGCTTCATCCGGCAGTGTTTTAATTCTCTCCGACAGTTTCACAGAGCCGTGAGTGACCGAAACGTGTTAACGGCTATCTAAAGAAAAGCACACCGACTCTGTGCTGGTGTTTGTCTAAGATACATTATTACCACAGCCACCAACGCTGACTTCAACACAGAGGAATCACTTGTTTAAACAACTATGAAAAACAGAAAACTTGAGCGTGAATATGTATTGACCCCCTGAAGTCAGTACCTCCTTCTGAAAGACCTATAGTTCCTCGTTTTTCAGGGTTTCTTCTGATGAGCTCGGGAATGAAATTGGTAGGATTTGTGTTTATTCTTCATCTAAAAACAGCTTGAGCACCTTCACAGTGCATTGTAGCCCACTGTTTAAGTTATTATTATAGGTTATAATTATTAGTGCAATAATATAAGTTCTATATATTAGTAATATAAGTTCCCTATTATTTAATTCAGAGTTTTAGATGGTCGTCTCAAGGCAAGTTTGGTGTGATATTTTACATTTTATATTGATGAATTACACTGTGTTTGTCTTTGAATTATAGACATTAAGACCTGATCTAACAATTTTTGTGTCTTTTGAAGGTCAGTATCACCGGATCTAACTTAGGGGCCTAAAAAACATAAGTTTTCACTCAAGTCATATTTCTTATTTGTTTCCATTTAAATTCTCGGCTGTAAGGCAACAATAAAGGGAAAATACTATATATTATTATTTTGTCCCATTCTTCAATTTGCATCTAATTTGATCTTGTTTACCTTTATATACTAATGCTGCTATAGTGTTTCTTGTGATCAACAAAGAAAGAATTCCACTGTACACAGAAATTAGCTTCCTTTCTACGCATGCATATGGCAACAACTCCCCGTTAGAAGCACTTTCCTCTTGAGCTGCTGCAGAACATGTCATAAGCTCCACCTCACTCTTTTATGCAACGAGTAAGACTAAAAAGAGACTTTTATCTACCTAAATGATTACGGTCTGTGTGTTGCCTGATGGACCCAGAAGTGCCAATCAGATCTCAGATTCTTATTATTCTTATTCTGTTGTGATCCTTCTCTTAGAGGCGCTGGAGCCTGTCCCGGCTTTGGGCAGAAGGGTGGGTACAAACACTATATGCACTATGAGCAGTATTATATTCAACAATTTACCTACAGATGCATGTCTTTGGCCACGAGTCATGTAATAACTTTTCATTCAAACCTATACTTTCTGACAAATTTGATCACACCTAAAAAAAAAAAAGGTGCTGGATAATTTCTTCAGTTTAATGTTGACTGTCGAATTGTAGGTGTCAGTATCACTTTGTTTATCTGTTAAATAGTGAAGATGTGGACCTGTGGAGAAGTTAAAGCTTTAATAATGGAGGGTAAGGTACAGCAAAGTATTTTTAGAAAACCGTAATTGAACAGGGAAGAGATGCCTTGGCCTGCAGCTCCTCCTTAAAGCACAATGTATTAAACAGACAGGGCATTCATTATCAAGAGGATAAAGACCCCACTGACAAATACAAAGCATTTGTCTGTAATTAACTCTGGGAACAGGCTAAGAGGCTACACATGTGCTCTCGGGTTAAAATCAATCAGTGGCTCATGCAATATTGAAACATTTCAGACTATAAAAAGCCTTAGGTGATTGTTGTGGGGTGATTATATACTACTATTAAAGTTAATGGGTTTATTTATGTTAAGTTTATGTATTCTAATGTGGGCAAGAATAGGATTACTTTGATATCATTGAGTCTTAAACATGGAAGTGGTTTATTCTCTTGGGTCAAAAAAGTACAACAGAATCACACAAAACAACAGCATTAGTTAAATCCTAAAATTAAAGACAAGCCCTACACCGCAACAATATGTGGAATGGCATTTTAGAAGTCCAGCTGCTTCTGTCATGCAGTTGTAGTGGACAGAACAGAACATAACAGTACACACCTTTTGTGTGTGCTGTCATAAACATAAATGACATCCCACACAAAAGAAAAAACACACTTGTATGTGGCATAGTTTTTGCTACTGGAATGAATGTTGCATTTTTTTCCCAGCATAACCAACTAATGATGAATCCTAAATGGATTTTTCACACAGGAAAGTTGAATTATCCCAAAATGATCACAGGGTCATGAGCACCACTTAAACCTGCCCTCAGCCCAACACAGAGAGGATGTTCTTGGCCACAGGGTCTATGAGAATGTCTTCTCGTTGGTGGAAAAAACAGAATCTGATGAATGAATTGTACAATAGTCACACGGGAATAATTTATGGTTTAGACACTAGTTTAGCTCAAAATAACATTTATTCACTTCAAGTTTTCTTTATATAAATAACTTATATGTTCTCATATAAGTGTCACTGTATCCAAATAATAAACCTAAAACTTCACAATGAGGGCTGGCTGTAGGAAAAGTGCAGGTCATTTGGTGACATTAGTTCTGTGGACAGTGTGTTCAATGTGCAGCTCACTCTCTGGCAGGGTGCCTCTCAAACGCTGATGGAAGCTGACCTTTCCTTCAAACTACATGGCCTTTAAGATGCTTCTGACTCCACATAATTCATTGATGGTGCCCTTCACATGAGCCACCGAGCCAACGCGCTCAAACTGTAACTTGCCTGACAGCGCGGCAGATGGACAGCGCAGCAGAACACTGGGATAGATGGAAATGTCAACATCAGGCTAACTGTGACAGGTAGGCTAATTCTGAGATCACGCAGCACTTCTTCTCCAAGCTGCAGAGCTCTGCATTTCCATATTCATTGGTCGTTTCTACCTCGGGCTGACAGCTGAATTCACTCAAACACAAGGCCGAGGAATGTGAGGTGGATGAAAAATGGCAAACAGCAAAGGTCTGGCCCATCTGTCGGTGGGATGAATGTTTCAGGTGTGTGATAAACAAAAGGTGCATTTGAATAAGAGAAAACAGCACTGGATTAGATTCAATTTCACTGGAATTACCTTTCTTTATAAAATTAGCTTTTGAACTTAACCTATTTTATAGTATTCTGTCGAGCAATAAAAAAGAAAACACTAATCAATATTTATGTCCAAGGAAAAGAATGGGCATTGTTTTTTTTTAATCAAGTGTATCTAAAGAAAGTCATGGGCTGCATTTGAAACCACTTCCTGTTCATTAAATAGGGAACTATATATTGTTAATGTCATTTGTAGTAGAATGTTGTAAAACAGCTAACATGTACTTATCTTAGCCTGTACAGAGTTTTATAGAAAGGAGAGTTTTCTTATCTAGTCGCAAAGAGACACAGTACGCATTAATGAATGTAAGAAGGAAAGCTCAGTAGGATGCTTACTCTCATGAATTCTACATTTTTTTTATTCAAAAAGGGACAGTGTACATTTATCCACATCTAACAATGTAAATGAACCCGAGTTAGCTGAATTAGACTAATTTTCATCAGTAGTAGCTTTGCCAGATATAAAAACGCAGTCTAAAAGTAATCAGAAACAGCATAAAATAACATGATAAAATTTCACAGTGTAAGTAACAGCGTTAACAACAAATAAAGTTTATAAATAATAATTATTAATCAAGTAATTAGGTAGAGAATCATTGCCCACAAATCTGGGTCTCAACAAGGCACTTTTTAGCATTCTTCTTAAATGAATCCTAAATGAATATTCACTAAAGTCTTCTCAGAGTTCATTCTAAAGTCTTTCAGACCATGTTCTTACAGTGACTAAGATGATAAGGATCAGTAAAATGATCAATAACATACTGTTAATGGCATCACATTTTGTATGTTGAGTCTTTAATCAACCTCCACCTCCCCCACCCACCTCCTTAAATATTAACACTCTTACTCCATCTCATGTAGTCACCATTTGTTCTCAGGGGCATTCATCATGTCATGTGACTAGATATTATCAGAAGAGTAGAAAGATGGTCCTCAACTGCAATCTGTCTTTGTTTGTGCAGAAGTATGTAGCATATGTCTGGTTAAAATAAATGCACTTTTCTTTCGGTTGTTACGCCATAAAGCTCAAACTCTTTGGTGCAGTTTAAATAAAACTTGTGGATTTATGGAGCCAATTATTGTACACTTTTATATTTGTCTTTGTTACAAAATAGGACAGCAGTCTTTGTGTTTTGTGTCTTCGGGCTAAGTGGGGGGCAGTGTGCAGCTGAGGCACAGTGAGTCCCGCCAGCGGCCATCCCACTGTTGGGGCTGCTTCCTCTCTCGTCCCGCCACTGTGGTCTTTGTGTCTGGCTTTCACAGATGTGCACAGGAAGGCCCACTTTGCCCTCCGGCGAAAAAGACAATCAATAAGAAACGTTTTCCTCCATCTCTTTCTCTTCATCTGGGTTTTTTACACTTTGTGAGAGCCTCCTACCTGCAGGCTTTATCCCACCTTTCCTCATCCTTCTTGGAAAAATCCATCCATTCTCTGATGTATATCTTTAGCCTTTGGGCCATGGGCTAAGCAGCAGCCAAGAAGCTTTGTCTTATATTTGACCGAGGCCTTTCAAACTCTCATCTCTGTAATTTCCAACATTAATTATTCAGCCCTTCAGCCAATGAATATAAATCCATTATGTCTTCCCTGCTTCTCTCTGCTTCAATTAAGAGATTGAGGATGAAACTACACAGAAAAAAGGCAGATTGTCAGATTAAAGGATTTGTGAAGCCTACATTATTTTAAAATATTTATGGCCTCCTACCTTCCAATGCACATTTCTGTAATTACCTAATTGAGACTCTATGTTCTGCTGTCAAGCCACAGACAAGTTCTACTTTTCCTCGAGAAAATGGTTTCAGAAATGCTTTTGGGGGATTATGGTCTACAGATCTTCCAGGGGGATAGCTGTTGCACTTATGCTGCAAATTCAGTTTGAGCCCAACCTGAGTGCTCTCTTATGAGGAGCAGAAATGTTTATAAGAGCAACCTGATGTGATAGGTGGTTTATATTCTGCTGCAAGGACCACACCAGAAAAACCCTTGGACGACAGATGTTTACAACACAGACAGGCAGCCGTGCTAAGCCCAGCTGAGGTTTATGTGAGAATATAATATGTCACAACTGTGAGAAGTACAATAAAGACCTACAGGAACTTCCAGCCGGCTTCCAGTGGTAGATTCAGGGCAAGCTTAGAGGTTCACTAAGCTTACACATTGACTACAACATGGTATTTCTTTAATAAAGATTTTTTTCTTTAATAGAGATTTCTTTAATATTTACACGTTAAGCATGGATCTGGTGGTTGATACTGGGATACAGTATTTTCCTACTGCAGATACTTTTAAAAGCATGACTGCATCAGTTCAAGCAACAAACTAGGGATGCATTAATCCACCGTTTTTTTGTTTCCAAATACATGAGATTTGGTATTGGCCAATACCAAGTAGAAAATCCATTACACTTTAAAAAAGTGCTAAACTACCTAATAAACTGTGCATCCCTGAGCATGGCATGAGACTGTACATGAACAAGTGCAAACAGGAATTTCACATCCAGTACAAAAGCAGATGGAAAAAATCCACAGATTTACTAGCTTGGTAAAAAAATGTAAAATGAATAGAAACAAAAACTCTTTTATAATGGATTAGTTAGAGCAAATTTCAAAATGCAAATTTCAAAAATGTATAAAAAAAAATTAAGCCAAATATATAATAAGAAATAAACCAAAATAGCAACAGCTTTACTTGCTTGGTAGATATTCAAGATAAACAGTGGTCAGCTGTTTGTGATGCAAATGGTACAGACTCGGCATGACAGCATCTGTTTTAAGTTTGAGCCTTATTGCTAACACAGATCACTGCTCACATTCTCTGTTCTCCACTGGTGACGGAACATTTACGTGACTTTTTGTTCGTTCAGACACAGACTTGTTTTTGTTGCGCACTCGTCAAGTCCCTCTCGTTAAGACTGGATTTAAAACGCTATTTCAATTTACCAAAGTTGTTATGTGCTGATATTGTGCACATCCACACCCTGAACTGACTGTGAAAATAGGTAGGTGTGTTTCGTCTCGAGCCCTGGCTTTATTAAATCCGTAGTGTTATAATCGCGGATGTTCTGGCTCACTCCATGCTGTTGGCTTGATTATTTAAGTACAGAGCATGTTCCTAGCGCATGATGTCACAGGCTGCACAGCTGCGGTAAGAAAGCGTTAAAAGTGTCCCGTAAACCTTTATAAAATTGTCTATGGAATTTAATGTCAGATTAAGACATATTATCACCAATACTCGATCTAGTATTTTATTCAATATTGACGTCAATACACTTTTTTTGTGTTTGTTAGTTCTCCAAATGCATATAGGTACTTATCTAAACCATTGTAATTGTGTAATGTTGGAAACAAATAAGTTTACCTAAAACGCACAAACCACAGAAACATGTACGTGTATAGCCTGAAAATACATCAATAGTGGTCAATGGGAACAAAACAGTATCATCTTCATTTAAGTTCTTGTAACGCACTCACTAGACTTGTTGGAGGAGACCCAACAATGCTGATGTGCAGGTGTAAAATAATCAAGCTCACACACAAAGCCAAGGAGCAGCAGGGACTCACCAGGAATATCCTCTCCAGCTGGTCCTGGATGTCCTTCATCCCGGGAAAGGCAGCGACTCCTTGGATCATCTCAATGAAGATGCAGCCCACACCCCTGGAAGACAGGAGACAACTTTTATTAAAATACTATTTCCACTAGAGGATTAATAAAGTGATTAGAATTTGAGTGTTCCTGTTTTCCTTAAGAACTATTTCTGTGAATTGTATAGAAACCTGTGAGCGGATGTGAAATATTAAGACCTGAGAGGACAGAGACTGCGGGAGATTTGTGCGTGTTAGTGTGTGTGTAAACTGTGTCAGAGCTCATTTGTCATACGGCCTATTGTCTCGTGACAGGTTCGTTTCTGGCTCAGTGCATCCTGCCTCATATGAGCAGAAACACCAGCAATCCAAGGAGAGAGTGAAATCACCACAAAGTCATTTCTCAAAAAATTCATACTCTGTTTTTTTCCCTTCTATTTTAACATTCCAGAAGCCCACTGTGAGAGAAAATCCTCCATCTGTCTTGACACAGCTGTAACCTCAGCATCCCGTATCGCTAGTGGAGCGTACAGAACAGCTCCTTTAGCTGAGCTGTGCATATCGGCATGGACAGAGGTCACATTCAAACCACTGCTCTGTTATATAGGGGCTGACCTTTCTGTCTGTTTGCCCAGACTTTTGGTACTTTTCAGAAGAAAGTGATGGAAACAGTGACTCAAACAGAAATTCTGTGGCAACAACAAAACCAATACTTTTAGGCGAAAATTTTAATACAAGCATCTTCAAAATTCATCAATGTTTATAAATAAAATGTAGTAACTTGAAGTAAATATATAAATGATTAGCCACGTATTTCATTTTTCAGGTTTCACCATATTCTTTTGTTTAATATACTAAACAATTCAACACTAAACACTATGTGTATGATAACTCTAAACTTGTATAGAGCTGAATAAATATATTGCCATGTAGATAGCCAAAGCATATGTCAAAAAACGTCATCTTCAGGCCGAAAAAGCAACAGACACACCTTAAGCAAGCTCTGAAGCACAATGAAGAGGAATTTAATCCCAAAGTGGACGGCCATCTGCCCTCGGAACTGAATTTTCCTTCCTCATTTAAAATTGTTTCTGGATGATCTGGACGATGAACTATAATAAAACAAGCTTTCCAAATCCTAATTGAAACGTACCTTTGTTAGTGTCATTGCTGCTGCTCTGGGGATGTAAATGTGTTTAAACTCACAGCATGTGTCCACAGTGCACCACTGAATCACTGCTGTTACTGTAATTAGAAAGTGTTGGAGGTGAGCTGCCAGTAAATCAGACAGTCACCAGGACCAGCTGTGCTCCTTAAAGAGTTTAACACACAGTAAATTAGGCAGCGTAAATACAGGTCTGTTTGCTTACAGACAGCTAATGAACCCTCGCCACAGCGGCACACTGAGCGGATCACCGATCTGTGCTGACAAAAACCACCACTGTGTAAAGCATATGTGTCCTGTCCAGAGCTGTTTGGTGGGCTTTTGTTTGTGACCGACAGATAAAATATCGGATTTCATGAAAACTGTGTTGTAAGCAGCGTTTACAAAGCCATCAAAAACACTCAGTATTGTTACTTGCACATTTCAACAGTGATTATAACTCAGACTGGGCATTTCTTTGTCACCACAATTCATCAAAAATATAATAAACGTGTCTCTAAATCTATCATAAAGTTATCCATTTATAACAAAGAAGTGCTTCTTGATGCTCTGTTTTAATGTTAATAATAATAATACATTGTTTAATATCTGCGGTCACATTAATCTAAATATTCTGAAATCATTTGTGATCAGCCATCTTTGGAGGCCTCATTACAGCTTGGGACTCCAGACAATTGCCTGGTAAATCTACTCTATTTAAACACTACTGTCATAACATTTCAGTCTGATAAAAGTCCCAACAGTTTCATTTGAGACTTTGTTTGCTGACAATATGCGTATCTGACTTGAGTTCAGCTAATGCGGCAGTAGTTTGACTTCCAACTTTTAATTATCTAGGCCTAAGTGTTTTAGCAAGAGATTCAGAGATTTTCAGGTCCAAGACATTTTATTGTATTTTAGAAACTCATTTTTTTTGTAGCTTGCATCTTGTAAACGTGAAAGTGTCCTTTTCAGTGGTCCACTCAGAAGTTTAAATAACATTCGGTTTTATATATAGTGACACAACCTTCTGGGCCAGTTCACATACATCTTTACTTTCCATATCGCTTCAAGTCTGAGCACCAAGTCTTTTTTTTGATGGATGTATAGATTATTTTTATGTAGGATGAATGACATGCCCAGAGGGAAACTGTGCCTTTTACTCACTGTGTAAGTGTTAGCATTGTTCATGGTGTTTTAGAAAGGAAAAAGTGACCACAATGACACAAACGTATGGTTTGGATTAACGTTAATCTATGGCTAACAAACATAGACTCCCATGGCTTACATCAGAGGATATCTTTATGCTCTGCACAATGAATCACATACAGTATGTCTTGAATTTCAAAGTAGGCAACCTTTATACAGTTTTAGATGTATATGGTGGTCGTCAAAGACCTGACTCACGTAGAAGATTTGGAAATATCAGTAGAAATGTCAAGCCCAGAAACAAAAGAGGCAGATTATGTTTGGATCTATGTCCTCGTATTGCAGTCATGTCATATTTACATAATGAAAAATACACCAATTAGCAGACACGATCAGCTCACTAATTAGTATCCTCAATGACACAACCCCATAATGCTAACAAGCGCTAATGTACATTATGCTGATAGTAATTTCGTTTAGCATGTGTTAGAGCTGTCTGGAAAGGTCTACGGTGCAGTCATATCAAGAGGAAATTAAAGTGTTTTTTAGAGTCAAACTCTTCCAATACAGTGCTCAAGCAAGCTTTAGAAAGTACACATAGCTGGACACGTCCAAAAGGATTTTTTTTTTAGTGGATATAAAAAGATCAAGAATAATGCAACAGATGTAAATGATGATGTCTTAATGAGAACTAATGAAGACAGGTGTCAGGCCCTCGTGAGTAACACCTGTGCACTGACTACTTTGCATATACTCATTTAAATACGTTGCTTAATTGTAAAATTAGTTCAAGAGTTAGCATAGGAATAGCTCTGGCTCCTTTTAAAGCTACCCAAATATGTTTTTCCAAATAACAGCCTCTGAAACTGGAAACAGCTGGTGAGGTCAGCCTGTTACCTCACTAGCTTGAGGTCTTTGCAAACCTTCCATAAATGTCCAATGTGATATAAATGTTTACATATTGCTAAACATTTTATGATAATGAATGCTGCAGTGTTTAAAAACCTTAGCTCTGTATTGTTATCTGGATGGATACAATCTCAGTGAACCAATAACCTCCCAAGATTTGTTGCTAAAGGAAAATAATCTAGTATTTATCAGGGGAGTCTACATCATGCAGCTGAGTCTTAAACTAGTTGTGTCACTGTTTCTAAAATGTGGGTCTGAAATGTTTTGGGATTCATTCTGTGGTGCTGTTTTTAAATTAAAATGTTTATGTCTAGACAAAGTCTCAAGCTACAGTATATTTGGAGAAAATGATTCCACCGTTTGTAAGTGCATTTATTTTCAAATCACTCAGCCAAAACATAGACGTATATTCTGTGTTCAGTAAAAGGGATATGGCTGTGCTGGTTTATCTGTTTTCAAGAAAACATCTTGACAAAAGACCCTGTGATGGCAGAGATATTCCACGATGCGGTCTAACAGTGATACACCTGTCCATAAATCGCAGCATGATCGCACTCGCGGCAGAATGGTTTTGTGATTGACAGACGTTTAGAGCAGCTGCGGCAGGTTGTGGGGAGGAAAAAAGGTAAAAATAGAGCAATTCCTTGTGTGTCTTCCAAGTCCCCATCACCAGAGACGGCAGCCTGTAACCTGTGGGCTGCTGTGATGGATGCCGCTCCAGACAGGAAGGCACATCTACCAAACCCCTCCGTCCTGCATGAGCTGCTGCTTCATGGACGACTGCTTTCTGAAGTGACCGGGGCTGAGAAGGTCACATGGGGGCTCTCAGTGGAACCAAACAGCACCCTGCGGATTCATCCACCTGCAAATACCCTTGAAGCAGACACAGTTTTCCTCTGCTCCCGAGACCCCAAAGCCTGACTGCTCTTTAATTGGAAGATAGATAACACAGCTGGGGCACATGAGACGTCCCTCTGTGGCCACGTGTCCAGCTACAATAGGTCAGCATGACTCCATCGATAGACCAACATTAAACCGACCCACCCAAACCGACCCATTTTGTTCTAATTTTACATGTATTTAACTGGGCACTAAGTTTTTTTTTTTACACAGATGTATTGCATTTGTGGAACAACTGAGAAGTTTTTAAAATGGTTTATTTTTTGCTGCCAAACTGCCAAACTTTGCAGCACTCAATCTGTTATTTCACATGGTCCTTATCAACATACTGTTTACAGATGCTACAAAAAAAAAAAAAAAAAATGTAGGAAAATTATTACGTTGGAACAAATTTGTCAAAATAAATATCAATAAAATATTATATTAATATTCTTCTTATCAAAAGGGACTTCTTAGTATCATATAGACCATATGGCTGAACAAGATACGTTTTGTAGTGGCTCAATATTCAGCAGCTGTCTTTTAAAAAAGAAGCATACAGGCAACACTACAGCTAAAGGATACAGGATACATGTCACTGCAGGCTTAGATCTTATGCTGGACAACACTAAACATATGACCCAAAGTTATACACAAGGAGTTCTGCACGATTTGAAAAAGTAGCAAAACACACTTTAAGCAAAAATTAATTAGTAAAGACACTAAGAATAATTAAATGCATATTAGGTAAAATAACTCATACCTACAGCTTTAGAGATGTGCAAAAATATGGTAATGCTTTGTAGGATTCTTGCACAATCTGCTAATGGTAAACAACACAGCAGCAAACAGACTTGAGGTCTAGTAGAGAACATTGAACATTAGAAGTTTATAATTTAGTGAAACTTGCAAGCTTATATAAATGGTACTGGCACTGCTCTTTTGTCAAATTCAAAGCGTCCTGCTAAAACTTTATTTTGAATGCATTGGGATATATTATCATTAAACATGGAGGAATTGCAAGCTAATATTATTATTATTAATAATAATAATAATAATATCAGGCAAAATAAGATGAAGTCTAGTGATTTGTACAAGAAACTATTTACAGCAAGCTGTGGGGGACTAGCCCTGCAGGTTAGAGCAAGACTGAGATAACTTTTAATTGCTTTTTGTCAACTCCACAATTTACTCTGCAGCTTCCCTCAAGAACAAATGACTACTGGATTGATGGGAATAGCTTGATATACGTATCTGTAGGACTGAGGCACAGAAGCGCTAAGAGAAGGTGAGATGAGGGGGGGGTCGAAGGTCATCTTACGTACCACATGTCGAGGCAGGTGGAGTAGTCTGTGGAGCCCAGCAGGACATCTGGAGGCCGATACCACAGGGTCACCACCTCGTTGGAGTAAGTATGGCTGGGGACTGACTTGGCTCTGGCCAAACCTGAGGAAAACAACACAAAAGAATTTCAGAAAACATTATCATTGAGTGACCTTCAACACAAGAAGGAAAACAAAACTGGAGGTACAGCTTTTTCGATCCAGCAGATACTCTTGAACTGTAAAATATTAGACAAGAGATGAGTTGAAGGTAGATTTATGTTGAGAGCTAATCAACATAAATCAGAATATCTTTATAATGCATTTTATGTTAGTGAATACAGAAAATATAGGGAATTATAATAATTCTGTTGATATAATTGCAATCAGTCGTGCAAACAAAATCTGTTTGAACGCATAAACAGTTTAAGGCATGACATTATTAATTAATGAATAAATAGTCAATCCTGGCAGAAGACTTAATTATTTCCAACCCTCAACATTTTTTGTGCCTGAACCCATTCAATCATTTGTGTAATATTACCACGTTGTAGAATTATTTACTCTCTTAACTTAAATTTATTTTATCTTATTTTATCTCTTTAACATTTTGAGTCAATTTTAGGCCATCTGCCCTTTTGTCCTATTCCAACTGCTGTCAGTAATGAGGTTGATGCCTCCTCTACTGGTCAACTGGTCGAGTATATGTTGTTGGGATGCATTTAAACAGCTCTGTCTTTGAGGTATGATAAAGCCCTTGTTTATTTATGAAGACAGGATAGTTCCATTACCATAACACATGTTGTAACCATTCACATCTCATCCAGGTTGAGCATGCTTTCATTTGAAAGTTATAATATAGAGACATTGTGTGTCCATCTTGTCCTTTACTGAAATTCAAGGTGCCCTTTAGCTCCCATTGTTGATTTGTCAATGTAAGTTTCATTTCAAAAAGGGGCAGTGGTATTTTGAAATTTCATTTATTCTTTCCAAATGTATTGCCCAATAAACCTTATAAACCTGATCCATTAAAAAGTTTAATTAAGCTCAGTAGAAATGGACCAGTGACTGTTGCTAATATTATACGATAAGAATGTGTCACAATATTATCAAGTAGCAACCATAAATGCAAGATTTGACAGTTCAACTTGTTAATCAAACTTTGAGATCTTATTCTAACCTTACTTTTGAAATAATCCTATTGAATATTCAGGGCGTAGACCAGAATCTCCCCCTTTCTTTCACTGCAAACTAGCTGAAGCTATCACATGATAATACACCTCAACTCTTCACTCTTGGCTCCTGTCTTTAGACCTACTTATGTACATTCAACCGAGACAAGGCTGAGATTGCCTTTTCAAATGGAAATTATGATTGAAGACCTTAGAGGTTTTAGTAAGAAACGTGTGGCATGAATATCAGTCAGGTGCGCCCAAAGGACCAAAATGTGTGCTTCCATCGACTAAATTGCATATTATGAGTTCTTTTTTTTATTGGACAATGGGTAATCCTTGATGGCACTACAACAAGCTTTTTATATATATATATATATAATTGCAGTTTGAAAGAATCATTGAATGAAAAGGCCATAATATCTATGAGCCATTTCCAATCAGAGCAACCTCAATGTAGCATTTATCTGAAAACCAACCCTCGATAAGTTAAATATCTGATGACAGTGCTCCCATGGCAATAACAGGATAAAGTGCAGATGCACGGGAGATTTAATGAGGCTCGTGGCATTACCTCTTTGTCTCTACCCAAGTGGTCGAAGAGCTTAATTAAAGCATTTAGCTTAGTAAAATGGGACTTCCTGCCCCTGCTGGTTGTCCTCAGTGTGAAAGGAAGACGAGGGGGCAGAGGGGGGCATATATGACACAAGGGAGGGGGCATGTAACAGTTCTTCATGTGCAGGAACAGCCACAAGAGAAGAGGAGTTTCGGTGTGTATTCATCACATATAGAGCACTGTAATTTCCACACAGAGCGGAGACACTATCAGGGCGCTCACACTGAGAGGCTATCATTTCCACTGCGGGCGTCCTGTCTATGTGCAGCTATGGAGGGGGCCGGTACACTGCAGATACGGTAGTAATCATCTGAGAGAGTGCAGGGGTAGGAGGTTTGGAGAGGTGAAGCAGAGATTACATGGACAAAGCAAAGTCTAAATGAAGTAGGAGGAAAGCCGTGAAGTACTTGCAGTGGATGATTCTTAGTGTGAGACCTCAAGCCAAGCCAGGAAATAGGATGGACAAGAACTGTTCATGGAATTGAGGTGGCTGACGTTTTACATGGATTTGTGACCTTACACAAAAATTGCATGACCTTGTTTTTTGGCAAAGAGTCACACAGTCAGAAATAGGAGCTAGAGTCAAACACCAAAGGTTTTCTGGAGAGAAAAGGTGGGGCAGTTGAAATTATTAGTGCAAATAAAACCTAGGCCCAGACAGTTTCTCTGCAAACATTTGTGAGACAGTGCCACAACATCAAACATTTTGGTATTTTTGGTATCTTATGACATTTTTTTAACGTTCTGTCCTTTTGTCCTTCTACAATTGCTGTCAGTAGTTTGGTTGTTGCATCCTATAGAGGTCAGACTGTACAAAGCATTGGACATTAGCATTTAAACAGTTCTGTCTTTGCAATGTGAAGTCTTCTTGTTTGTTTATTCCATTAGTATAAGTTCATACTGTCGTTGTGTTAACCTCACTTGCCTCCAGTGCCACAGCTCTGATGTATGAATGTGTGTGAGTGTAGAGGAGAGTTTGGTGGTGGTCGAAGAAGGCTGTGAGCGCCGTGTGTATGTCAGAGCCCTCTCTCTGTCTGCCCCAGATGTGAATGTCTGTGAATGGGGTGAATGGAAGCATCATGTAAAGTGCTTTAGATGCCCGAGAAGGGTACAAAAAAAGTGCTATACCACAGTTTATTTGTTCTTTGGCCTTTGATTTGATTTATTATTTCTTGCACTGTAAATGATTGTTTGGAACATCCCTGTGTTTAGATTTTCATTTTCAATATATACGTTAGTGACCTTTACTGACACCAAAGAGGCCCTTCAGCACCTTATGTTGACGCAGACGCAAACTGATTCCTTTTTTTATCATATATCTTCTGTCAGTTTCACTTGAAGCGTCACTAAGTGCTACTGTGCGTTCTTATTCTGCTGCTGAATTCCACTTCATGACTGCCATATGACAAGATGATGTGGTGTAAAATAATGTTTTATTTATTAAGGTAGTGCAGTGGCTCAGCGGTAGTCCTTCAATCGGAAGGTAGGCGGTTCGATTCCTGCTCTCCCCCCAGTTCATACTGTTGTTGTGTCCTTGGGCAAAACACTTAACCCCCCCTTACCCCCAGTGGTGTTCCAGCTGTAACACAGGTGAATGCAACCTTAATGTAAGTCGCTTTGAATGAAAGCATCTGCTAAATAACTAAATGTAAATGTAAATGTAGTGCTGTGAATGTTTATATAAAATGCATTTCAGACACTTGATAATGCAGCAGCACCAGCACAGTCATAAGTCACGTAGTGGGGTTGGACTGTAACAGCTACAGGCTTGAATAGCTTCTTAATTATTAAAACTGCAAAGCAAATGAGTTTTGTTACATAACCACCAGCACTTTTTTCATTTTAGAACTAAATATACAAAGAGAAGTAAGAAGTGAGTTCAGGAGGTCTTTGCTGTGCGTCCTTTACACACGTGTCAAGTGTAATATAGGTGGAAAATACAAAAAGCAAGGTACTTCAAAACTTAACATAAGATAATCTAGTAGTTAAAACACTGAAGGCTTAATGAGTTTACACGAGCCACTCCACTGCAGAAACACAATGTAAAACAAATTCATGGTGAAGAATATCTGTAAAAAAATCTTTCTGATCAAAGATATAAGTGTTCAAATCCTATTGTGTCAGTATTGTGCAGTGCAGTGACATTTGGATCACGCCATTCAAAAGGTAATATGATGACCTTCCTCTGGCCTACCCGTCCTGCTGCAGAGAGAGGTCCCACTTCAAAGCCTTGACCTCCTGCTTCACACAAACATATACACACACAGTGACCTTCAGCCACATTCATCTGTGAAGGTTTGACTGTTCTGACCCTCAGTCCTGTCCAGGTAGGTGTGGGATGAAGGTCAATGGTGAATTATACATCAGTGCTCATGCAGGACACAAAACTATGTCCCACAGATGATATGATGGAGGAGCAGGGCTAAAATGCAAACACCAAAATATGTGTGGGACCCTCAGGGGAGGAAACCCACGGCTCTTTTCAAGTTCATTTGGATTTTAAAAGGCAGTTTACCTGCTGCTCGTCTTCCTCTGTAACAAGCAGTGCTTTGGAGATGCACTGTTGGCTGCTGTTTTAAATAATATGCCAAATAAATCCACAGAGGATGATAAAACATCCTGTAAACACATTCAGACTCTTGGGGATCCGGGCTACTCATGCTCGACTACGCGATTATTCTGTTTTCCAGTTTGTACACGGAATAAAGGCATTTCTGTTCTGTCACAAATGAAAACAGTATTTATGGAGATAGGCCGTTTACAATTTTAAACCTCGTAGATATGCATAAATGTCAGGAAAAGATCCCTCCATCCATGATTTTGTCCAAACAAATGTTTGGTGTCAGTTTTGAACCTAACTCAACAACAATTTATGAAACACAAATTTGGGATTGGTCGAAAGGTTTGGTCCAATTTCAATAAAAGAATACATCAAGATCTACAATAACTATTTTCCAATGTCAACAAGGTTTTCTATCAACTACAACACACTGTCTTTTAACTCATTCTTATGATACTACTGTTTAAATACCCATGCAGCTCATATAAATGTGGATCCAATCTTGGCCAAACCACGGTTCTGTTGCTTGTCATTTTGATAAGAAGTGGCTCCTAATGCAGCGACAAGAAGCATCTGCTGAATACCATTACCTCCAAAAATGTCAGCCATCAGATGTTGCTATTGTTTAATTAGTAAATTTAGTTGGAAACTGTCTTTTTTACCTTGTTTGTTATTTAGGATATTTAGGAAGAACACCACCTGCCGCAGTCATAGCTCATTTCCCAATCAAAAGTGAACTGTAAAAATGTCTACATTCCAGTATTAGTGCAACCAACATCACTTCCTAAATGTGATGCAGCTATGGAAGAAAAAACAACATAACATCTTTATTTATTGTCCTTGTTGTAGCGCACTGTGGCATTTGATGAGACAAATTCTGTATCAAATAGACCGTGACAATTTAGGCAAGAAACACAACTGGTCAAGGTTATGAAAAGACAGCCGAGCAATAGCAACTGTTTTATTCACTTAGCACCCCAGGCTATCCTCTGCCTTTTGAGAAAATGAAAAAATAATAACAAAATTACAGACCGGGCTGTTATTTGAGTCTGACTTCTGGTGCAGAGCAAAAAGCACAAACATCACTAGCAGTAATTGATCTAATGGACTTCAAAAGACCATCTGCAACCTTCACAAAAATCCACCACGCCCCACTCCTCGCTGCAGCGGGCCACTTGTCGCTGGGTGGAACGGCACACGGGGGAGCGTCGCAGTCTGCTCCGGATGCCAGCCACATTCCTCCAGCTCCATTGTCACATTGCTTCAGTCCCCACACATCATTATCCAGCAGCTGTTACTTCACAGCACAGCAACAGCAAATCCCCAGGAAATAAACACACCTCGGTACACATTAGGCTGCGCCATAACGCGGGCACACAAAGCTATAGTGTGATTTAGTGCACTCTAATACGACCCAGGTCTGACGAGTCTGCAGCTGCCTCATCATCACTTTTACTGGAGAAGACAATGATTCTTTGAGCTTTACATCAAGCACAAGGGATCAGTTTAAAAACTCAACATCTCTTGGATTTGTGAGATGTGCATATGAAAAATGTAACAAGATAAAATCTTAAAATCTGACACAAGTAGCAACACTATTTGATGATCCCCTAAAATAAGAAAAAGTAGAGCAGCCCCAGTTTTATGATACAATACAGCTATCTCACCAATAATCAGTGGAAAACTACAATTAAGCAAGTTTCAACACTAAGAAGATAATATGCATTTAATGGTCCTCAGAATCTGTCTCTACAAATGCCCAGAGTGGACAAACTGAGCACTGCTAAATAGAAGCTGCACTCAAGTTTGTTTTTGAGCACACTTCTTACATGAAGGTTTAGAGCAGTTAAAGCTACATTGTTTTGTTGATATACAAGTTCTTACAAGGTGCCATTGAAAAGAAGGAATGTGTGGAATTACGATCTATTACAATCTTGACAGAAAGGCCAGAAAACAAACTACCCAACTTTTATTAGGAACAGTAAAAGTTCGGAGCTATAAATTTGATATATGAAAAAAGCTCATTAAGAATTTAGTTCTAATTCTCAGCAATTTCTCTTGCATATTTTCTATGATTTTAAATCAGCATAAAGTCATTAAAAAAATATAAAGGCAAGTTCAAGGTTACTTAACTATGTATGTTTTTTCAATAAAGTGATTTTGATTTAAATTTTTGTCATGCCTCTTGTTTTACAGTGATAGGATTTTTTTAGCCTCAGCGACAGTTACGTTACTTCTTTTGTGTCATTTTTATATTTTTTTTGGCCACGATAGGTTTTACTCAGGACAGTAGTGTTTATTTCAAGGTTTACCTCCAAACAAACTAAAAACGACTGTCTTGGCCTCCACTATTTGACACTCTGTAGGTACTGTAGATGTGAATTTCCTCACGGTGGAACAAAAATTGGATTATCTTTTCTTATCTGAGGGTCCTAAAAATAAATTTGTTTATTAAAAAAAATGTGTGCCTCCTAAAGTGACTGAAGAAGTCTCTATGGGCCTACAGAATCTAAACTGACGGGGCATGTGGAGTGTGCATTATTGTCCGCACAAACTCTCACTGAGCCCTGTCAGCAGTGTTTGCGTGCGAGAGCCGCTCAGATAAGGTTTCTGGCTGCTGACCACTGCTCATGCTGCAGGACTCGATGAACACTGACAGCATATGGCACTGCTGTAGTGTTTCAGCAAACACAAGTGGTCTATCAGCAGGTCCATCCCAATGTGGACAGGCTCTCGCTCAAGACTCTGGAGAATGTGGGCTTGTGCCGCTCATCTGCAGCTCTGTGCGCTTCTATAATTAGAGGCCTGTCATCAGAAAATTGACTCAAGGCTAAAGTCATTTTGTGTGAAGAGACAATGAGCACTCCTCTGCCAGCGTTACATGTGTTTAGCTCCAGGACTTGATGACAAACTCAAAATGTGGCTACAGTTCTCAAGAGGTTGGAATTCATGCAACTAATACTTAATTTCATGCAGACAGAGATTACAACCATGTCTAAAATTTACATGTGTGTTTGTGGATAACATTGTGGGTGTGATATTAAACAGTTACACTTTTTGTCATTTAAGCTGGAAAAAAGATGCAACATTCTGACTATTGCTACAAGGGTTGTTGCTACTTTTTTAATGTTTTTGAAGACGTTTAGATAAAGGCAGGTCTGTTCTTTCACCTGCTATGCAAATGAATTGCCCTGATGCCAAACTGAACAAATGTGTCCGGCCATTTCCCATTAGCGTAAGGGGAATGCCTTAAAAAGCTGCAGAGTCCAAGTAAAAAGCAACTTGACAGGTACTATTTAGCTTAGAATGAATAAATAGCAAGAAAATGTCACCGTGAGGCCAATTAAATGGAATACTTTTACTCTGCAGAGATACAAAGTTTACCCAAATGGAGTTTCCTTAACAAAGAAAAATGATATTTTCATGTGGGAGCAGTGGGGTCACTGGGTTAGAACAGCATGCAGCTTTCTAAGAGATAACCTGACAAAGAAACAGTGTAATTACAAAGTGAAGTTGCCTCTTAGAGTGTGAACAGTCCATACTGCAACATGCGTCAGGAGGACAGTTTGGGATGTGTGTTAGCTTTGGGCAAAAGATTTGGCAATTATGCCCCACACGACCCCACTGTACAAACAATACAAATCACCGACCCACGCGCAATACTTGGCCTCAATTAGTCCTGTCCTTGATATGAAGCATGTGGGCTCCTCAAAGCCTCATTTAGGAGAAGGGCAGTTTAAGGAGCTCATTAAAACAAGAGTAAAAACCTCAGAGGATAAGAGGGGAGCATCTGGATTGAATGTTCAGAGCGAAGACTCCTTACACAATGGCTGTTCCAACACTGCTCACTGCCAAGACAGCTTCCCCAATGTAGAGCACGGTGTAGCATTAATGGCATTATAGATCACTCAAATGGGCAGCAGGTAATTAGCAAGTCAGTCAGGATAGTTGTTAGTTTTTAGATGTCATTAAGTCTTTGCACAGGTGTATAGGATGTATTTTATGTAAATGTCACTCACTTATTGTCAGGTCCTGCTTTGGGTTGTCAGTTTAACAGGTCTACCTACAACCACAAAACAAAAATCTGGTCCGACTCAATAGCTGGAGTCAAGGATTTGCTTAACTTCTTCTATTGATTGAGGTCACTAATATAAACCAGTGTCACCTCTTGTAATGCGCTGTGCAGGGAACAACAAAACACCCTATTATCCAACTGTGAAAATATGTAATTGCTGTTACTATTGGACTAAATAAAACTATTGCTGCTGGCCCTGGCCTTGGGAGCTTTATAGAGAATAATCTTTGAGACAGAATTTGTGTTGAATGAAAAGGTCTGTCATTCACTGCTCACACAGAAGACAAACAAGTTGCCTTGAGATTACCTTTGCTGAAAACTGCCACTATATAAAAAGAATTAAAATAAATTAAATTTGCTATTTGTTTGGGTTATAAATGACCCCAATGTTCAAGTGCAACACAAGGGATAAACGCAGCGTCATAACAAAAGCACAATATAAAACATGTTTTTTTTTCCAGTGCCATTGTTGTATTGTGGTAAAACTTAACAAAGCGAGTAAAAATCCTTCAAATTAACCTGATTTGTAGAGTAGAGTTACATTACCAACACAATCAGCCAAGATCAAGATATTTTTGAACAAAACTAAAAATGTAGAGCAGCTAAGACTCAGAAGTGTTCATAAGATTGAAAAACACAATAAATACAATTACAATAGGACTATTTTAGCCGCATAAATCAACCCATTGAGTCTTATTGAGATGGGTATAGAGCTGGGCATTGATCTCTTTGATTGCGTACCTATAGTTCTGTTAAATACATTCACCCCACAATCATAAAAAAATCTCAATGTTTTGTCTTCCAATGTTGTAATATTATTAGTATAAGAAATGGACTGAGCATATTTACAGTGCAAACCTTATGTGACCAGAAAAACAATTCCTAAAACTATGTCATATTTGATCATACATTATAAAAACCAAAACAAAATAATAATAATGATAGCCTCAAGTACTTTTGATGCTTCTCTGATATTGAATAGGAGGAATAACCCTTCTTTTCACAAACACTATGCAGCCAGTTCACAGATTACTACTTAACTTGAGGTTGTAGGGCATGCTACAATTCAGCACAAACACGTATCTCATTAAAAACTCTGCAGATATCACGATATTCACATAAATATATATTCATATGAACTATTCCCTTATGAGTTTAAGGCTGCACAGATGCACACAAATCTTTAAAAACAAGCATGACATTGGTTCAAGGTCACATCGTCCTGATTTTGTTTTTTCATCACAGCCATCTATCGCCCCTTGCCAATATTCCTCACGCCTTCTGTGCCTCTTCTTATGTATAATCAGACACTTCTTTGTTAACCTCCGTCTCTTTTTTGCCGCGACCGGTGCCACAAGCCTCAGCTGTTGGCCGTTAGTATTCCTACAGCCAAAGCTGGGACCGTGGGGAGCCCTGGCAGCACAAATGGTCTCTAAGCCTCCACCTTCCTCATCTGGCATCCCCGAGGCGAAGGCTGATTTTGTGTTTGTTGATGAGCGGGGCACCAGCCACAGATTAATAGGCCAGGGATTTTTATTCTTGTTTAGTTTTGTTCATTATTTTTACTCAGTCTTATTTTCCTCACAGTAATGTTTCTGTGCAAATATGAGACTTGCATTATTGATGAAGCTGCTGCCACCTTCCTCTTCTCATTCATCTAGGGGCCAGGGCCGGGGACGGAGGGCTGCGAGGCTGGACGAGACGGATGTGTGGAGGGGAAAAGGGTGGATCCAGAGGGTGAACGGATGGGACCTTGGACATTAAGTGCATTTGCTATGGATGAATCGTTAATGAACAGGTGTGGGAACAATTAAAGTGAATAGATAGAAAGAGGATGATGGGTAGATACGGTATATTAAGTTTCCACTTGTAAAAAGATGTAAATCATCACCATTCATTTAATATACCTTGTAGCTCATAGGTCAACTGAGATTGTTTTAATGTTTGATATCAACATGGCATCTCAAAATGATTAGAATAAACAAATTACCAAAATGGAAACCAAACAGAGCTAAAGATGGTGGTTAATATCACTGAGAAGAAACCTAATGGCATTATATGAATATGAAATTATTTGGTTTGTAAGTAAGTGTGTGAACCCACATAAATGGAGAAATAGTCATAAGTCATTAGTCATAAAGGCATAAATTAGAAATATAAAAATCCTCCTCACAGGTCTGTTTAGGCTCTCCTTAAATGGATGGATGGACTGTTGTATTGATTAATGGATGAATGGATGGGTGGAGGGGATGTACAAAAGACGGGACTGCCAGCTTGTCTGCCCCCGGGAAGCCAGACAGAGCATAGGCAGTGTTTACTGAGCATGGACCAGCCCATATGGTGCCCCTTCAGTCGGGAGTCTTTTGACACACACACTTTCTTCAGCAAAATGGATTTCTCTGACTCCAAAAAAGAGAGGAAAATACAAAATGTTTGTCTAGTTTATTAAAATTGTATTCAATGTAAATATTGTAGCTTAGTCACCATTTTAATAAGGCTAAATGGAGTGTAAAGGTCACAAGGTCAATTAGTCATCAAGATATCTGGAATATGACCAAGAGCTGGACAGATGGATATTCTAACCAACACCATAATCCGGATCCAGCCAAAGATGCTCCCAACAGAAAACCACTGAACACAACAATAATTCTACAGCATTGCCAAATCTATGGATTTGTCTTTTTGCAGATTCATGTTGGTTAATTTATTAATCTTGAAAAAGTGTTTTTATCAAATAGCCGTATTACTCTTTAGCTGCTGAATTGTCCAGTTTAAGTTTAGTTGTTGTTTAAAAAGTCCTAAACATGCCAGCTACAGCAGCCATCTAATGACTGTTGTTTCTCTTAAGTGCCATGTTAACTGCAAGCCTAAGCCTTTTCTTGCTGCTCAAAGTATGTTTTTTCCACCTCCAATGCTAGTGTGTGAGCTGCCAAAATGCAGGTGGCAACAAAGCAGCACTTCCACATCCTGTCTAGACACTGATGGAGGACTAGGGTAGCTGCTGACATGCTTCTTTCACAACGTGAGGCAAAACACTAGAGAGCTAATGGAAACTGCACTGTCGGCAAAAAAAACTGGAAGTTATAGCTCATTCACTAAGCAACAACTTTGACTTTAACTATTCTGATTCATTACGGAAATAAGTATGTGACTTTGAGGGTATATGGTAATGGTATTGATCTTCAGTTAGAAAAGAAAACACATATTTTCTATGGCAGTTAGTTAGTAGCTACTTTAAATCTAGCACACAAACTTCACGAAAGCAGCAAAGATAATCTGTCTCAAGCATTTACGAGGCAACATCTCAACACTGTTGGTGACAAAGGCTAATTCCACCCTTTGATTAGCCACTGAAAAATCAAGACCATTGAAAACAGCTGCAGCCAATAAAATAGCAATCTTTTCCATTCAATTTGCAGTTTGATTATGCCATATTGATCATTTTTCTTTACAAATATATAAAAAAAATGTCCCTGTGTAGACTGTAAAAAATGAGGAAAGGGTAGTGTTATAAATGTCTAAAGAAAACACAAAGTGCCAGATTAAATATGTGCAAGGGACCGATTTGTGTTTGCACAGCAGGAGGTGGTCTATGTGGTGGCATCTTTTACAAAAAAAAAAGCACAGGGTTTGGGGTTGAGCAGCCAGATAAGTCCCGCAGTGCCAAACTGAGACAACTGAGAGCAGCTATAATGAGAAAACATCTATTTTCCAGTGGGCCAAGTAATTCAACATCATTCATTCTACTCATTTAGCACAACTGAGAATCACAAAAAAGTGCTCAGTGAACCTGCAGAAGGAGGAGGGAGGGCGGCACCAAGAAGGAAAATGTATAATCAGTAAAGGATGGATATAGGGCAAACTTTCTTCATTGTAACTGACTCATTCAGACGTGCAACAAATACAGAGTGGCATGTCATATTAGCACCAGAGCCTTTGCACAAGGCTTCACCTTAGATGGATCTCTTTTACAAACACAATACAGAGCAGGTAACGGATATAAAACTGGAGTTTGATGTGGCGAGGAACTGTAAACCAGTAAATATCTGACTCTCTTTGACAATACGAGAATATAAAAAAAGAATTTGCAGGTTGTGAATTTTTTAAAAATGTTTTCATTGGTTGATAGTATATAAACTGTCTTTTTGTTTTGTTATATAATGACTATGTTATCGATACATACTTTATTGTTTTTGTCTAGTCCTGTTAAAGTCAGACACAGCCCTACATCTTCCAAATAGTATGTGTCAGTGTCCAAGCGACTCACCGAAGTCAGCGAGTTTGAGCTCTCCAGTGTCGCTGATGAGCAGGTTTTGTGGTTTCAAGTCCCGATGAAGGATGTACCTCTGGTGGATGTAGGACAGGCCCCTCAGTAACTGGAACAGGAAAAGCTGCAAAACAAGAAAAACACATGATTCATAACATTGATTTTACTATAACTCTACCCCAGTAACTAAAGGTAAACATTTGTCTACTGTGTTGAAATCAACTGCGGGGTACGTAGAGGAGTGGACAGTCTCATTTGTCACCCTCATTTGACTTTAACTTCAGCCAAAATGAGAAGGGCCAAACCGTGAACATCATTTACAAACCGTTCATTCAAATGCATCAACTCCTCACAATAGCACACACTAAAATCAATACGGAGCCATCGGTCTGAAAAATAGCTGTCATTATTTGGCGTTTGCACTATTGAACAGGCGTCAAAAAGATGTGACAATGCCCATCTGGTTTTGCAGCCCAACTCCCTCAACTGCTTCATTGACCGGTCAGAGTGAATTAAACTCAAGTTGATCCTTTGTGGATTCGACTGTTGGCCCATGTCAGTTCCTCAGTGATTGGTGTAGGACGTGTTTATACTGGAGGTGTGCTGTGAAGATGTGGAGGTGTGGAAGACTTGGATCGAAGCGAACATATGGAGCTGGGAAGAGATGTTGCCTGCTTTTTTTTTTTAATTTTTGCGTGAATCAATTACACTTACAGTAGCATGACATGAAAAAATGTGTGTGTGTGTGTGTGTGTGGGGGTGGGGGGGTGGGGGGGGGACAATGGACTAATAAATAAGTTTCCATCATAATAAAAGGCCAAAAATGTGGATAAAAATCATTACCACATTGTATCACCTTTATTTTACCTCGTACCCTGGGTATTGGGATAGAATAAAAACGTGCTTCCAGTCATATGGCAGTGTTACAAGTGTTATAGGCTGCGCAATTAACATATTGTTTTTTATGAAGAGAAGTTAAACTATAGGTCTGCTCTGGGAAATATATTTCTAGATGTGTTTCTAGCACATCAATACTAATTTCTGTCTTGTTAAATATAAAGCTACATCAAGGACGGGAAGCAGTGAGTCAGGAATTGTACACTTATCAAAACTTATTTAGCATAGAATTCAAGGTTTCTATACATGTACGGCTCTAACCCTTGCCCCTAGATTTATATTGTCAAACTATTGCAATTTAATAAGACCAAGACACAAAATCACATCAAAGGAGACAACATTATTGACTTAAAAACTGGGTATTTTTAGAATGTTGAGCTTAATATAACAATTTCTACAAAGGCTAAACCCGATGACATACAAATCAAATAAGAACCAATTCTAATATTGACTAAGTTCCTATTTAAAATATGACTTTCTACCAATTTAAGATTAAGTTCGACCAAAAAGATCTCTGCAGTGGTTTGCTTCAGGCTTCTAATGAGCCATTTCTTTTCATTAAAATCATCATAAGAAATGTTTGAAACTAACTTTCCAAAGCAAAGTCAAACATCAAAAACTTTTCTTTAACAGATCACTTTAATGACTCCAACGCTCCATTCATTCATAAAACAGATAAAAATGCATGAATGCACTTTTTGCTGACAAATCATATGAATAAAGATGGGACTCAATGTGAATGTAAATTGCAGCTAATTATATTAGTGCCTAAATTAAATTCTGTGGACGCACTTCCTCTAAGTGCCCGCGGAGCTCGTAAAGCACGCTGCATCTACAACACAAGTGAGGAATTTATGCATGTGGCAAACACACGTTCTGCTGCCGATGCCAAAAGTAACAGAAGAATTATAGTGTGTCCAAAGTCAGATCAACATGAAGCCTGTCACTCGTCTTGAAGCCTATCGTCCACATTTAATGTAATGTTTGCAATAAATGTGAATCAGTAAACTGTAAATGCTTTAGAGCCAAGATCATATAACGTATTAACATCATGTGCGTCAGGAGTTGAGGCTGATATAAAAGTCAGAAATTTAAAAGTAGGCAACTTTATTAGCCATTTTCCTTACCAAAATTTTCAGTACCAAAAATGTAACCAAAATCTTAGAAAGACTAATCATGACCCAACTTTGTGATTTGGTTAAGCATTGTTTGGTCATTTTCTTTATAGGTTTGGTAATTTTTTTGTGTTCTAACTAGTTTAATTTCCTCCATATATTCCAGTTTTACAATACACACATAATTTGTGAATTTTGGCAACCTCACTTCAGACTTAGTGTTTGGGAACCACTGCTCTAAACAAAAGCAGTTCCACCTTTCCATCAAAAATAAACTTTATTCTCTCTGATGCAGACTGAGGTTTCTTGTAGCAATCCACCAACCCAACCTATGCAATGTTATGTAATTTGCAATTTTGGGTCAAAAACTTGTGCAAACTGAAACTGCAGAGTCTCTGATTTGGCATTCCTCCCTGCAGATGTGTCAGTCAACAAATAACAAAGCGTGAAATGTTGTAGCTCTCAAAGTTATTCTGATTCAACCACCAGCCAGTCTTTTTCTTTCCCTCCAGTGATACTCGGCCAATTAGGCTAATTTAGACGCTGTGGGGTCCAATCAGAGAGGCCCGTTTGGCATCTGAAGTCACCAGGTCAACATTTTAGCATTCCTGTGCTCGACGGGCGAGTGATGGGGCGCGGTGCATCACATTAGCATGGGAAATGTGTGTTTACTCATGTATATCAAACGAGCGTCTGAAAAGCCCCTGCCTTGTTCAGAGCGAGAATGCACGGTAATAAAAATGAAATCTCTCTTTTATGCCTTTCACGCTGCTCTTCAATTCAAACATCAAACTCTTGTTGAAAGCAGGGTTTGCTTGTTTTTTTTCCCTCGCCATGCGATAACATTTGCATTTTTATATTTGAGAATGAGGGCAGCTAGAGGAGGCTTTTCACAAAAACTGTCATTGAAGGTTTGGGAATAATAATAACAACGGTAATGCATGCTGCTTTCAATGTTGGGCAATTTTCAAATTAAAAAACAAATCTTGACAGTGGTTATTTTTAAGCCCCTGCAAACCATGAGTTTTTTTTTTTTCCTCTGGTTTCTCGACACTTCAGGCTCAGACAAGCCAACTGTAATAAGTGCGGATGAGGTGTTCCTCTATGTAAATGTAAAAGAAATACCACTGCTCAAGGTGTTATCAAACCAATCGACAGCTGGATGGAGTGAAAAATGAGGCTAGGACAAAGTAACAAAAAAAGCATTGGGGACATTTTTGCAGCAGCCGTGAAAGGTTTTCAGGAAAAAAAATCTCACAAAGGTCATCTCCTTGGCCTCTTAAAATTCGAATTACACTCAGATAACAATCCAACTAATGAAAACGAGGATGTTTGGAGTAATGTATTCAGACAAATTTTAATTTTCTTCTTTGCCTCAGGCGCTAAGCCATATAACAGATATTACAAGTAATTTAACAAGCCGAATAGCACTTCCTTGATGAATAAAAAGATTGGTGGCAGACCCCTCTACAGTCACATTTTCATGCTCAGAATAACAACTGTTTTTGCAGCAGAGCCTTTGGATGTTGTGTTACTGCAATGCGCCTTGAGACTTGGCTTTTCTCCCAAAGCTGTTAACTCTAGAGTCTTGCACTTTTGACTTTTTTGCAATAAATCTTCCAAAGTGTCTCATTGTTTGTTCTCATCCAGGTGAATTGAATGGCCGACTACTCTAATAGTTGGAATCGCTCCAGTGGCTTTCCTTCAGATCACATTATCTAAAGGAAAAAGCGATGCAAGGTCTGAGGACTTGGTGGTTGTTCAAACAGAGCCACACGTCATCCTAATGGCCATAAACAGATTCATAGGACATATAGACATAAGCAAAAGTACTTTACTGCTGTTCACTGGCTTCTTCAGCTAAAAACAAGATTCATAGTTACATTAATAATTTGGCCGCTGTTGGAAAAAGGGGTGAAGTTGTTGCTATATTTTATCTTAAAGAGCTTGTTAAGGTTAAAGGAAGTTGCAGACTATAAGAGACTAAAAGCTTAAGGGACTTTTATAGTTTAATAGTTTCTGGATTGTACTTTGCCAGGGGTCATACAACTTTTTGTAAGTCAAATTCAAGTTTAAGTTACAATGTAAACTTGTTCAAGACCATTTAGCTTGAAAGAAACAACATTACCTTAATCTAAACTTTGATAAATATTTGTTGTAAATGACTTTGGTCTGTATACTTCTGTGTAGGTAAAATAGGAAACATTAATTTCCAAAAGTGAACAAATGTGAGTCCGAATGGTTGTCTGTCAGTCATTATTCTTAAATGTTCCTAGCCATGCATATAGCTCACATAAGCTGTCTAATATTACTTTTATTATATTATGCTGCCTTCACGTATTTAACAACAATCAGCCGTTGTTAAA
This sequence comes from Neodontobutis hainanensis, assembly GCA_024349245.1. Taxonomy (NCBI): domain Eukaryota; kingdom Metazoa; phylum Chordata; class Actinopteri; order Gobiiformes; family Odontobutidae; genus Neodontobutis; species Neodontobutis hainanensis. The sequence goes on along the minus strand of JALDNG010000004.1, from coordinate 2,053,432 downwards.
AAAGAAAAAAGTTGCTAATATTACACTTTTTTTTGAGCAAATGATTTTATAAAGTTCTTGAGAACATAATTATTTACTTGTTTATGAATATCAAAGATAAGACTTGGACTTTCCGTGTTGAGAGCACATGAACACAAAAAAGTAAAAGAAAAACACACAATTTGAACAACAATTTCTTCCATAGACCATAGACATCATAAGATAGAGCAGCTTTTTACTTCATTTCTAAAATTTAAGAGTTCACTGGTCTTCATTTCAGCAAAAATGCACCGGACAAGCAATAAAAGATGAATAAATGAATGAATGACATTGAGTTGCACATTAGACATATCTAACCACTTTCCAAAAAGCATTTTTAAGAAACTGAAGAATTTGTGAAAACCCTGGGTTGTAATAGGTTAGCTTCTCCTTCTCTAGTCCAGTTGTCTGATGTGGCAGCCCAAACTAAAATCTCTTTTTAATGCCTTCGAACAGATTGATTTCAGTATCCACTTCCTATGTACAGTATGTTATGTTACATGACAATAATGTCATATTTATTATTTGCAGCACATGCAGCACTTGCTGCAGTGACATTCCCAATTCTTTTCACTGCCTACAATAATACGAATACTTTTCAAATCTTCATTTAATTGCTATTCAGAGAAGATTAAAACATTTTTTTTATTTATTTAAACATCAAGCACATACAATCACTTATAAAGATGAAATGTTAGCACACATGCTCTGAATAATTTATCCTGCTCCAATTTACATAAACAAACACTAAATGATATGTCAAATGTTAATGTATCTGAAAGTTAGGTACAGACCATATGCTTTTGTATAGGAGCATGTTTAATTATGATACGTTATTAGTCCATAACTGTGGGAGAAATAAAGCGTGTGATGGTAGTTAAGTCAACCATTAACATAATCTATCACCTGAGAAGTCCCATTAACTATCATCCATCATCTGTGCGCGAATACACACTGTGCCTTTTCTCCAGTGATTAAACACTTATTGCCATCAGACCCAAAGCAAGCAGAGCTCTGTATCAAGATAAGCTTTAGGAAAAAAAATAAAAATAAAATGTGAGAACTGTATTGGCTGTGTGTAATCTATCAGTGGAATATATTGAGGACTGGCTGTGTGCGTTGGTATTCATTGTGCAGCAAGGCGTGAGGCGATGAATCAAAGTGACAGCGGCACGAAGGGGTTCATGTAGTTTGTCCAGGATGAAAACAAAGTAAAACAAGTGAGAACACAGGAGGAGAAGAACGATAGTGTGTCTCAGTGTAATGTTAATGAGACACAGTGAGCCCACGAGCTACAGGCTGCTGCGAAGGGGGGGGCAGAGTAATGTGAGACAGCACAAATAGAGATCTGAAGTACACTACTGGTACAAAGAGGCTGAGACAGATAGAACATGTTTCATATTCGGGCCAATGTACAGTGAAAAATATTAGCTTTTATCTCATTGAAAGCCAACTTATCAAAGGGTTTTTCATGTTAAAAAGCAGATTACAGTGTTCAGTATTCACACATATTTCCGGCTCCTCCAGCTACAAATGGCATGTATACAGAAATTATTATTAGGATCCAACTGTTGCAAAGCCCATCTGTATCGGTAAGCACCATTACTCTTATTTTCTAATAATGACAAATATTAAAGCTATAAAAATGCACACAGTCACTATTTTTATTGAAAAAAAAAAAAAAAAAAAAAAAAAAAAACTCAAATTGCACCAGGATATTAGATAGCGCCAGGGAATAAGTAGCATTTTTAATAAAAAAAAATGGTTTATGTACTAGTCATGACCAGCCATATTGTCACTTTGCAAAAAGTCTCACTCTCTGAAATGAGTCTGCTATCACTTCCATTCACAGCCAATTCCAGTCAGACGCATTGTAACAGCTTTATTAAACTTGATGAGGTTTCACTTTCTGTAACTTTTGGTATTGCCCCCTAAAACTTCAACTCAATTCTACAGAGACCAGACTGTAGATTAGAACGACGATTAGAGAAGTCGTACTACAACGGGATTGTCGGTGTATGAATGTGTGAGAATGTGTGGTGGTGGTCGGCTGCCTTGTGTTCGTCAGTCGGCTCCAGGGCAGCTGTGGCTACAAATGTAGCTTACCACCACCAGTGTGTGACTGTGGAGTGAATATATAATGGTGAGCCTGTAAGCGCTTTGAGACCCTTGGCCCCCAGGGAGAAAAGTGCTAATCCATTATTATTATAAAAACATGTTTTTATATAATATTTATAACCTTAGTAAAGTCCTTGTAGCAATAGGAAATGTATATATATAAAAAAAATCCTAGAGTCACCACTTTTTGAACGTGACAAACTACTTTAATCTCCCACTTTCCTTTTCAAAATTTTTAATGCAAAAAAAAAAATCCAATGTCCTCCTCTAACCTTTTCTTCAGTGACCTCCAATGTTTGACCTCTAGGGTTGTATCAAACCTGGCAGGGGATTGTGTCAGGCCAGAAAATGAGTATAATTACATATCCTTCAAATGACAAAGTTAAAATGGCTCTATTCTATGAATACAAATGTATCACTTTTTTATGTTTCATCTAAACCAGAACTTCAGGTGAATGATCAGGCAGAAAAAGAACTTTGGTGAAGCATTGAAAGACATCTTTCAGTGATTTAAATAGTACAAAATTTCACTGACAGGGATTACAACTCTGTAAATGGAAGGAAAAAGAAATGTGGTAAAGTGACAATTTGCTGATGTCGGAATAGTAAGGTCAAACACAATAAAACCACCAATGAAAACACAAACATTTGTTTTCTTTGACAAATCAATGAAACGCTGATTTGCTGAAATAAGTAGAAGAGATGGAAGCAGTGATGGAGAGTTGAAACGAAGGAGTGTTAAATGGAGTGAAAATGGCCAACCATCTGGCAGAAGGCCTGGAAATAACTGTTCCATTAAGCATCTGTACAGTGTTGTCCTTAATGGGCTGCAGCCAAAGACAGTATCAACATGCACTAGTGCGCTGGCTACAAACTCATAGGAAACTGCAGACAGGAACTAAGTGTTGTTTGGACTCTGCTGTAATGAGCAGCTGCGGGGCTGGAGTCAGAACATAGGAACATGAAATTATATTCAATTAAATATAACATTTTTTGGGGGGAGATCAGTGTTAATTCTTAGAAACTGAAAAATGGTGATCTATAAGAGAACCACCAAAAAAACAATTTAACCTAATCACAACATCATGATTTCCATAATTAGGGGTTTAATTAAGTATTGCCTTTTCTGATCTTTGTTTTACTGGACATGGCACATACTAGTCTCATTAACTTATTGTGATCCAGACATTGAGCTATTCTTTTAATGCTACCTGGGCCTGTTTTGATTTTAAGATTTAAGAAGAAATTTTTTTTCATTTAACTTTCATAGATATTGATATATTGTGCATGACTGTTTACATTGTCTCCAGTATCACAGTGTCAATGCCTTGTGATACTAATATGGGCTGTTCTTTACAAATTATGTCATATTGTGAGGTGCTTTGAGCTTTTTACTCTTATTTACCGATTTTATAATAAATCTAAGATGTCTTATTCCATCTGATATAATTCAATTCAGCTACTGTTCTCAGTGAGATTACTATACTATTCTACTGTAACTAAATATGAACCACCTCAGTCGGGACAGTGCAATGTACCCTGGAAATTAGCCCTTGTCTTAACTTTAGTTTGTGACATATATGCACAGATCCCTGCGGGCTTCACCTGCTCTTAATGTTGACATGAAGACCAAAGAGCCATCAGAGTCTTCCCTTGTCTAATGTAATTGTACAAGCAAATGCTGGCTGTTGTTTGGCTTGTGCACCAGGGTCTGCAGTGGGTGTCAGTTTCCTATCGATTTATGGAGATGTCAATGAGCCACGGCCCTTCAGCTGACTGCATATAATCTAATCAGAAGAGCACTTCAGCAGCAGCAGCAGCCGGCAAGGATGAGGTCATGCTCACTGTTCTCGGTTACAACGGCTAACAAAGCACACTCGAGTGAGAAAACGTAATGGTGCTATTTGACAAGACAGGTCCAACACACTTTACTTAGAAACGTCTTATTCAGGCAGAAACGATGGAACTCCACTTGTAAGAAACACATCTCCGCAGTGCTTCCATGTTCTTGACCAATAATTACATTAGCAACGAGCGCTTGAGTGTGTGTCTAAATGTTAATTTGATCTAGCACCAACGGAGCCACTAATAGCTCTTATGGAGCTGATTAGTAAATAGGAGTATGGCTGAGTGACTGCAGCATCCTCACAGTCACTCATAAAACTCACTAATAAGAGACATTACGCCTCCCCCTTTGTCTCCTATGAGTCCGGGCTGGCACAGGGGTCTCAAAGCTCTTTTATGCAGCTATGTTTGCATCACTTGTATGTAAGGCATCTTAGTCCAGTCTACAGAGAGAAGAGGACAGAGGACTCATGTCTCCTCCAAGCAGCATAAAGAGCTTTGGGACAGTGGTAAGAAACATATCTTCTGGTGCTTTGACATGTACACAGTGACCTTGTTGTATTAAGAAAGATACAATATTTAGCATCCTCTTGGCCCAAAGTTGAGTGTTAGCAGTGAGCTTTACAGTAAAAAACCCTGATCCTTGATTCTTAAGCCATGCTAATGTGGGTTCTGTTGACTTCCTCTCACAGTCCAAAGACATGAATGTATACAAAGTGCTCATGGTGAACAAATGTGAGTGTAAATAAGTTTCTACCAGTGTATGTTGCTGTGTTAGCTCTGTGGAAAAATGGCAATTGTGCAGAGTTCACCCCAACACATTCTGAGAGAGGCTCATGCATAGGATAAGTGGTCTTTCAATAAACCTTAAATAGCCACTTTCTCCAGAAGAAGTCTCTAATTTTACTTTTACATGCACAGCTGGTCAAAAAGTACATAGTATATTTCATAAACTGAAAGTGCGCCTCACAAAAATGTATATGGAACTAGAGCATGATGAGCCTCTCCTTCCACTGAAACCCACAGAGTCTCTCGGTGGCCATTACATCGGACAGTTTCCTGCCAGCTGCCGGATCATTAAACCTCCTCCTCTCGTCTGAAGCTTTTCCCTCCCCCAGTGCTGCCTGTTTAACTAAAACCAACATTGTATTATGCCTGTGTTTTTATTGTATTTACATCTAATCTGCATTTCTCTATTTTCATAACTGGCTGTGTATTTGGAAATAAATTTAATTTGTAAACTAGAATTTTAATGAGGCTTGTAAACAGAGCTTACTTTGTGAACCCAACTGTTTTAGAAATAAATGTGATTGTGTGTGACTTCAGTTTCTGCATTATTTAACCTATACTATATGTAACAGACTGTGAATGACACATCCTTGACGGAGAAAGATGTGCTTTGATGAGCTTATTCTTCAATACCACCCCATGTTTCTCTGTGACATTCTGGAAACAAATGAATAATATTCTACATCTGGATGAAAGCACGTGCAGCATAAATGCATTCTGATTTGACGGATTTCAACATCTGCTGAATATGAATATTGCTGTAAGGTCAGTAAAAAAAAAGAGCTCTATCGCTATGTACATATGTGCTGTACTGTATATATATGGATATTGGATAAGCATTATTACACAATAAATCCATATGTTGTTAAAACACAATATTTAACAAATTTCATGTTATTACATGACTCTACAAGATAAATGTATTCATATTTTTTATAAGATAAGCTTTTAGGTTATTACAGGAAATGAGGTTCATTATTGCACTTATCTAAGGCATTATTCAGGCATGCTGCAAATGAATCTGTGCAGTGGACAGTCTGCTTTTAGTGTGAGTATATCTTCATATACAGTGTTTTGTATCTAGGAATAAGTGATAAACCAATTTCTTAACATGATACATCAGAATTTTGTAAAAATGTGATGCCTAAATATCAAAAGTATTTTTCAACATCTATATCTTTGTGTAATGCATGTGGAAAATCAAAACATGCTAAACAGCTAAATGATGAGTCAGATTTAGGCACCTTTTCAATTTGTGAAATTTTGCTAAAATCTAAACAAATACTCCAAACTGTCTTTACCACTTTCAGCTGGCACTGTTCCTAAGTCTGGTCCCATTTAAACTTTGCACATATGCACTCACAGCACAGTATGTGGGACACTGTTATGGGTCTCAGAGGGATTTTCAGTGGGTGAAGCAGTGATAAAATTGTTTCGCAGATTGGGTTGGATGTGACATGTTTCGTTTCAAGAGAAATTAATCGCTTCAAAAACCAATGAGTTTATTCCTTCTTTTGTTTAATCTAAGCATATCTGAGTATAGACATGTTATTTCCATTCAAGGGCTTAACAGAGCGAGTGAATTAACACCAAGCAGTTGAGCCTCTCTCTGTTACAGCCTGACTGCACAGGAACAAAGCCACACAAACCTCATCAACAGATTAGAAGTCACATCTCAGACGTCTCAGCACTAAGTCACAAAGTCAGCGGGAGCCGTGTGACACCTCGCTCTACACCCTCGCATTAATCCCAAATTATTCAAGCGAGTCTCAATGCGGCCGCTGTCAGTAGGAAAAATATGTGTTACTTATGTAAATCCTTAGTGGCAAAAGGTATAAAGTGTTACATAACAGCTGCATCCTGAAGTGTCACCTCTCTTCATGATGCAGCATCCGCCCCCTCATAAGCCCCTCCAGAGCCCCCTCCTCAAGAGTGTGGCCTCATTCACTCCATCACAACAACCTGCTCACTAACTCAGGACCCTCACACAAACAAGGAGTATGAACAAGTCTGCTGGAGACTAAGACAGAAATACCAGAGGGTTGCTTACATTTCATGTCTTTCAAAGCTTATGTCTGAAATAATATAGTCTTTTCAGCTTTAGACGAGAACTCAAAACTCACAAGATGACCATGTTTGTGTTTCAAAAGAATTTCTTTGTTTCCTGCAATCCTTACAGAAATGGATCTTTGGCCTCTTGCACTTTTAAATAATGCAAATCTTTCCTGCCTCCAGGCTTTTAAAGACATACATGTGTAGGTGAGCTGGTGAATCCTAAGTGCTCACAGTGAATCATTGCACGTAAAAAAGTGTTAGCCCTGCGATGAACTAGTGATGGTTCAGGGTTGGCCCCTGACTTAACAACCTGATAAGAGCTGGATAAAAAAAACAATTTTCCATAACAGCTGTATTTAATACTTTAATATGCACAATAATTATATCTTTGGTCTCCTAAACAATAAATAAATAATACTAAGTCAGCCTGACCAGCTTTCCTAATTCTTTTTCGATTATTTACAATTAGTCTGGTATCTGTTGCTTTGAGTTACATTTCCAGGGGGCAGTGCCAACAAACAGAAAATAAACTGTCTATGCGTAACTGGAAAAACATACAGTCATAGAAATAAAGAATCACATAAAGCTTGCTCCATTTTAAATAAATGGTTCTAATGGCTCCAATAGGATTTCTGCTGAGTGGAAATGGCTGCGTAGGGAATTTTAAACAGATTCTAGACCCATTTCACAGCAAGTGAATTTTCCCAGAGAGAACAGAGACTGGCCAAGCTAATGTAGCATGAAACTAGTATGTAACAGTAATAAAATCCATACCTTCACATTGTCGGGGTGCAGACCCCCAGGGTGTCTGTCCATGTACTGACACAGGTCTGTGTGCTGCAGAAAAGGAGACACACATTCAATTAATATACAAGAAGTTACAACAATAAGTGAACATTTACCAAAAGTATCTAAACAACATTACATAACACTGTTGCTTGTAAAATTCCAGGCTTTGTAAAAGGTTTACTGAACGTGACAGGGAATATTTGATCTCTGTCTATGTAAGGCTATGACATAACAGAGCGTGTCTTTACACAGAGCTCAGGCATTAGGCTTTCAGTCTGGTGGATTTTACTCAGATGTTGAACCATGTTTGTAGAGAGTTCTAGCGATGTCCCGGACTGATTCTAGGTAATAACGCTTGCCTCACAGTGGACTCATCCAAAAGCACTGGCACGAAAAGAGTCTGCGCACCTGGTTCTGAAGCCTCGGAAGAATACAAGCACTATGTAACATAATAATACAATCATGTAAGCGATTTACTGGATCATATTACATTTGTTCAGCAGGTTTTATTTAGATAAAAAAGACTGAGACATCATATTTGTCTGAATTTTAAGACTTTTGTTTACTGGCTACGTCCTCTCTTTAGTTTCAGACCAGACCCACCTCTGTTCGCACATTTTAGTAAAAGGTTGTTGTTTGCTTTTGTCATTAAAAGTGTCACTTTCTTAACCTATGTCTATTTACACTTGTTTAAGTATATTAATTATAACTGCATTCAGAATTAGAGTTAATAATTGTTGATTATTATTATTTCTACATATTATAATGATTTTTTTTTTTTTTTTAACCCAAACATCTCCAGAAGTGGTATGTCCTTTTCCATCATTCACAGGACAAAGGTTGAAAGTGCAGTGTTTTCTAAAATGTCCCTGTAGCATTATTATTCATAGTCTATTTCCACTGTACTCTTCAGGGGAATTTCGGTAAATGTAGCGTTTGCCTTGTGAGTTGCAAGGCGAGTTATTTTGAGCCGTGTTTGTATAAAATTGGAGCTGAGTCCTGAAGCTGCGTGTCCTGACTAATCTCACATGGGTTTAGCATCCACCACTGCCCTTCACCTTTAGTTTGTGAGCAGACTGAGGATGGAGAAGGCAGTGGATCTGAAAACACACACTGATATTTACAATGTCCCTATGCTGCCCCGTCTGCTGAATAATTCAAACACACACTTGAATGTAGACATGCTTGTCCATCCTAATCTAAATCTGCCTTTTGTCTCTGCCTCAATGCCCTTGCCTTTTACTGCCTCCTCACTGTTGCACTAATACATTTCAGTGTTTTCCCCTCAGACCCGGCTTCCTGTCAGTCATCATTAGGGGAAGAAGAGGACAATGAGCTGATTGTTCCAGTTGACAGACTTTTTGAATGAAACTGCATCCCACACAAGATGATGGCTCAAAACACAAAAAAGGATGAAAATATATTTGCATAAGTTTTATCAGAAAATCTAATACACAACCACCAACCAGCAGAGGGTGTCCCAAATGGTCCTATGACTGGATTTAAAAAGCAGTTTTTATTGTCCCAGTGGGGGCATTTTCTGCATTTAAGGTTATCCAAATGCTTTGTGAATTTATAAAGACATTAGCCTATGATTTTGTTTATTATAGCCCAAGATAGCGGTAGACACATTTAAAGTATTTTGTCTTTAGTGGATTTCAGGAGTTTAGTCAGCACTTCTGCAATATTCTTGGTCAATATACTGTCAGCAGGTCATCAGTAGTGTTAATCTACCAAACCTGCCCTTGAGTTAATCCACAATCCTACACATACGTATAATGGCCATTCTAAGATCATTTTTTGGACAAAAATATAATAACCCAGAAACTGTCAGTGTATTATTTTGGCATTATTTTAATGGTATTAGATTCACCTCAGTCTTAAGTTGTCAGTTTGAGTGATATTAACAACATGTCTACTCAGACTTTACACTATAGCCTCTTTCACACATAGTTTCCAGTACATTTTAGGAGTACATTCTCAGCAGCACAAATTATTTTCACAATTCACACATGCAGCTCAATGTTGGAACATTCCCATATCAGCCCTGTTCATACTTTGCCTGTCAATACTTTAAACTTCTACAAAAAAAAGGCATTGCAAAGCCATATCAATGCTCAAGGGATGTTATCTCATTCCCAGTATTCAGGATAGTGCCAGGACATATATTCTGAGAAAGTTCTGGTGCTTTTCACTCATGAACTATTTTCTGATAAAATGTGAAAACTTTACTGGGTAAAACTATATGTGAGAATGGGATTATGTGATTGTAGAAGCTCTGACAGGAAAGCTAAGCAAAAACGACACATAAACTCTACCGTAGCTTACTACCCATATTTTACAACATACAGGTATTAAGCTACGACAAAGAGATTGGATCAGTTATGTCAGATATCTTAGAAGTGATCGAAGTGGATTTATCAAGGGTCTACTGCATTTAACCCTCCTCATGTCCACTTGTGCTTCACCAGATGTCCCCAAAGCTTCCCTATCGAGCCCCACATGTAACACCACGGAGTGCCATGAAAGTGCAGCTTGATTAATGATGGAAGGCTGAGTAAGGATGTTTTAGATCAGGGATTTAGCCTCGATCAGCGTTTTAAGATCTAAACTTGACCTGAATATAAATGAGACAATCAAAGCCTGTTCAAATAAAGTCTGATGAGATAAGAACCTGAATTTGTCACAGCAGAGAACGTCCTATGGGTTCTTTCAGACATGTTTACTTTAAGTTTATTACATTGATTTGTGTAGCTATTGTTGGACCTTATCTTTTTTGTTACACTATGACAATTAGATATACAACTAACATTTTAACACAACTTTTTCAATAACATTACCAGAAGCAAATTGTTAAAAAATTGTTAAAAGTACATTTCCAAGCTATTTTCTATACAGAAACAGACTTTTGTTAAAAAAGGATGTACAGAGCATGATGTCAGCCAACTGTCTCTGTTTGCCTTTACATAAATGGGAGCTTTAGTTTGGACACTTAAAATCCTGGCAGGGAGAAAAGAGATCTTAAAAAATAAAATAAAATATAAATACAAAACTTGGACAGAGCAAATTCCTTACAGGATTGGTTAAAACACTGGATAAATTTAAATATATTGATTCTAGTTTCTTATATTTAAAGAAAAAATGTGGTTTAATTAGGACACAGTTCAACTCCACCAATGACCTTGAAGGTACACGTCCCATATCTAATGTTGGTTTACTATCTGCAAACCTTAGTCACACGTCATTTTTTAAAAGGAGTATTTCTATTGGTACACGAGAGCCAGTCCTTTCCAGTCACTTGTAATTGCAGCAATAGGACAGTTGTACTAAAACTGTGCCCTTCCAATAAAATGTCCGTCTGTCTTCCTGCTCTGTTCTGGGCACAGTGGGACGAGCCTCTGGTGGTTCTGGCGGCAGTCCTGTGGCACCGAGCGCAGAATGGAAAAACCTAAGCCTGTTTTACCACAGGACAGAGACCATTCTTCAAATGCCCTATAAACAGGGGTATGGCAATCCAAATATCCACAGCTCAGGTTTCTGTGTCTCTATATTAGAAATTAAATAAAGTATGTGACGGTTGAACAAAAGATTCTCAAATAACCTTAAAGGCAAGTTTCCAGTCTTCAAAATCAAATGTATTCTTTGGAAAACTACTGATAGTTTATGAAGTTCATGTTCACGAAACAAGATTGTGAGAAAAGCAGTCCTGGTTAAGGTTTGTCAAAAGTACTAGGACTTTGACTTGAATGAAAAGTACATGTCAACACTTTAGGAAAGCTTTAAAATAATACTGCCACCCACAATTTGAGCTTAAGCTTAAGCAACTAATTTGAAGGGACCCAACTAAATTTCCCTTTGGGGACTAATAAAGTTATTTGAATTTAAACTCCCTTGGGTATGCTGCAGTTAGGACAGAAAACTGAAGTTTAGGGAAAATGATGACAGACTCCTGTGTGCGCTCCACTGCAGCCCCACTTTTTCAAAAGCTCTGTATCCTTTTAATACTCAAAGACTCTGAGTCCTTATAATGTAGTTATCATTTCTGAATACTTTACTGCAGAGATTTTAGAGTTACAAAGATTCTTTAATACTGCTGTTTTATAATAAAACTGGACCAGAATGAACATTAAACTAGTGTTGTGTGGAAGTGCATGAACTCACCACGTATTCGAAGACCAGAGTGAGGGTTTCCTTGGTGTGGATGATGTCATGGAGCAGCACAATGTTGGTGTGCTTCAGGCCTTTGAGCAGAGACGCTGCAGAGACAGACAGAAAGATACACACACAGTTACAGTGAAGCACTTAGTCAGACCAGAGGAAAAACTGAGATCTCTGGCCTCATTAGCTGCATCATTATAATGCACCAAAGACGCTCCGCAAGCTACACTTCATACAGAGGATTTAGACGAGATTAAAACCAAAAAAACTAAACGCAAGCTGGATTTACTGAGGCAAGTTCTCACGGTAATTTGTCAACACGCTGATGATGTAAGATGAGGCAGTGTTAATAGTAGAAATATGTCTTGAGGAGATGGTTATTTTACAATGTGGCGGCTGTGTGCTGTGTGTTCTGGGACCAAAGGCGTCACATGCAATTGTGTTCATGTGACTCACACCTGCCATGTGTTCACCGAGGGAGGACGGTGCAAATAATAAAAAGGAGGTATGATGAATGTGTTGTGCCATGAAGTCATGCACGTTTACAGTCAGAAAGGTTCAGAAGCACAGCAGTGGTCAGTTTTGCGGGGGAAGACTTTTTCTGCTGAAAAGGGTGAAAGTAAGATGAGGAAGTAAACAGCAGTACTGGAGTCAAGTTGCTTAAGGTCTTGACAATATGACAGCTACAAGAGAGAAATTGTGAAATCTGCTTGAATATTGACGAAACTGACCTTTAAGAACTTCACTTCAGCTTTTTGCCTTGAAATGACCTGCCCACATTCAGATACTTTTAAGTCACTATTCATGAAACAGGCTTGGCTTTAAAAAGGCTGCATCCTATTGATACTTTCATAATGTTTATAATAAGCTTAATACAATATTTTGTGGTTTTTGTTCAGCATACAAAAACCACAAACCACATACAAAAATTTCTTATCTAAAACATTGTCCCTCTATATTGTGACCAGAATATAAGAGTTTACCTTTTCTTTTATTAGATATGACTAATACAACTACATCTACAACGTAACTCTGAGCTCTACAGGCTTGTTTTCAAATGACATTACCAGAGGAAACTGTAAAAAAGTCGTCAATGTTTCCAAGCTGCTATCCCTGTGTTAGAACATAGTGGACTAGTATCTGGAGTTACAAAAACAGACTTCAGTTAAAAATGGATGTACCAACAGAGCGTGATGTCCTCCAACAGCCTCTGATTGCCTTCACATAAATGGCAGCTTCAACTCCCGGCAGCAGAAAAGTGCTACAAGAGATCTTCAGCATCAATTATAAATATCAAAACTTGGACAGAGCACATTCCTGACAAGATTGGCTAAAACATTAACTTACGTTTTCTCAGTTTAAATGCATTGATTCTAAGTTTAACACCCTTTTTCATGTATTTAATGTGAAACTGTGTGGTTTGAATAAGACACAATTTAAACTCTTGCATTGACCCCTTATTGAATATAGGTTTACAAGCTTTAAAACAATAATAACTGGTCATTTTAATATGGAGTATTTCTATTGGTACATGGGAGACATGATGAGGCACTGTTAATAATCGTGTCATAAAGTTATGCAGTGGTCAGTTTTGCGGAGGCAGACTTTGTCCACTGACAGAAGTGTAAGAAACATAAGGAAGTAAACAACAGTGCAGGAG